>VZRR01003147.1:123870-159608 GCA_013398015.1 Oreocharis arfaki
AAAAAAAAAGGGGAAAAGGAAATTCTTCCTAACACTTAGAGAGCTTTTCTAAGTGTCAGTCCCACAAGCCTGTAAAATGGCAAGGTCACTTTCTTACCTTGAGATAGGAAAGGAATACTGTTCACTTTAAAACAGGAGAAAAGCGATCAGCCTCTCTGATAAATTCCTGTAAATAAATAAACAGCTTCAGAAATTTAATCTCAAAAACTCCAACTCTTACAGCTTCATCCTCTTTTAGTTTTGCTCCATTGCTAGCCCTTACAGAGCAAAGAAAAGTTTGACTCCACTGACCATAGCTCACTGGCTTCAAGTAAGGTCTCGTATGGCTGTGATTTATGTTCTGGACCTGCAGGTCATAGCACTTCGTGTTCACCCTCCTATGGATTTATTCTTGGCTGCTGAGGTCATGGCCTAACAGCTCCTGCTTTAGAGATACTTTCTCAGCTGCCTGTTGTTGGTTGGTCTCTTTCCTTTTCAATTTATATGTAGCTTCACTTGGTCTGAAGATGAAAAAATTCAGCTTATCACCTCCAATGCCATATGTTCTTTTTTCACATGTAAATATAAGTAAAAAATGGCTGCCCTAAGAGAGGAGTGACCTAGAGTATCCTAATTACAGTGAGAATTGGTAGAAGATGCAGAAAGTCTTTCCACTTTTTTTTGTTTGCTCCTGAATTGAGAACTTGCAAAACTATTCTGTTCCAGCAAGGTGAGAAACACCCTTTTCTTTTTTCCTTTTTTTCCTTTTTCCTCATTTGATTGAGTGATAGATAAAATATTCTATGTCTTTCACTTTCAGACACAAACCATCTGTTTTGATTGTGGCTTTCCCTCAAATGCAGGACTTGGGGAATTCCAGAGATCCCTGCAACTTCTTAAGGAGACACTGAGTATCCCCAGCTACAAGTACAAGTCTTTTGTTCAACTGGTCTTTGCTAAATATAAATTAGAATCAGGAACATAACTCTTAACCTGTGTATTGTGCCTCTGGCCATGTCATTTTAAGAGAAGCAGAGAAAATTAGCTTCTTAAAATCATGAAAAAAAGACCCTGGAAGACCCGAGGCTCACCTTAGAAGCCTGGTCTAGAAAATGACATATCAATTTTCTTGCAGGTGGTCCTGACAGCAGATCTGACAATATGTTTGTTAGGCTGCTGTGACATATATTAAGCTTCAGTGCATCCCCCTAAAGGTTTAGAACATGAATGATTTCTAAATAAGGGAGGCACATTACGCTTTGAATAATTACCCCTGCAGCCTGTGGCCTGCAGAGGCAAAGATGCAAAGGAAAGACAGAGTTTTGAGAAGAAAAAGTTTGGTGAAAAGGGTGACTTAAATCTGGAATGGCTGTTATTCAGCTATGGCTTCCTAGTCAGTAACTATGGTGCATTTCCTCGCACATTTTTATGTGATTAGGTTACTGTAATTTAAAAAATAAATAACTTTTTTTTTTAGTGTTAAAGACCATCTAAAAATATTCATCTAATACCCTTAAATATGGCTTAAACATGTACTGTGCGTTTTTACAGGATTTATTTCAAAGGTTTATCAGAATATTTTCTCCCCCCCTTTCTCTGGGGAATCTTGGAGTTCAGATTGTTTTCTCCCCTTGTATTGAGGAAAGTAAAACATTTTTTTCTCCCACCGTATTTCAGGAATCTTGCTACTGTTCCTTCTTATTGCTGGTATTAACCAGCACTTACGTAGTGCTCAAAACACAGAGAAGCAAAGAAATAATTTTGCCAAAACTACTGAGCAAGACCAGGAGGAGAATTTAGGTTTTCTGACTCATTTTCATATTGTTTACACTAAATCCCATAGTGTTACACTAAATTCTGGGTAGCCTGTCACCTTAACATTTGTCGTACAAAGTTGAGAGCTGATAAAATAACTAACACCTCATGCTACATTTAGAGAAAACTCATAAAGCTTTCATCTGCTTATCTTTTTTTTTTTTTTTTTTTTTTTTTTTCCTGAGACAGAGCCTTGAAAACAAGCAGAGACATTAATCTGACTAACCCAGATCTGATTATGCCCAAGGAAGGAAAAATTTTATCTGCCTTTTTTTTTTTTGCAATGCACCTAAATTCGGCTCTAAACCTCTCTCAACATAAATGTGCAGCCTCCTCCCTCAGCTACCTTGTGGGTTTCAGCAGTTTGCAAACCATTCCAAGGTTCCTTCCAAACTCCTGGAACTCTGAGATACAAAACAGGGCTCAGGTTTCGCAATTTGTTTTCTGTACAATAAAAAGTGAAACAGTATTTGTTACTTCTGAAATTTCTGTCGCTTCTGTATGACTTTCATACTTAGAATAATTTTTTTCTTTTACAAAATAAACAAGTCCCCTAAAAGCATAGTGGGCAGCTGGCCAGAAATAGCCATAAATGCTTTCTCAGCAGTGTGAAACTTCTGAAATGAAAGACAGATGTGGTACAGTGCCTGGGAAAGGAAGGGAGAGGTGACACGATGGCTCCTGCAGAAATACAGAAGATGGATATAAATCAGTGGAGTAATGCAATGTGTAGCTATAAATACAAAAGCAGACTAAGCCACAGAGATATAGGACCAGCTGAGAAACTTTGATTCTGGCTGCCAGAGGGTGAGGTGGACACATCTGAGGTGGACACATCTAAGATGGAAAGTACTAGGAAGTAAAACTTGTATTTGTGCTGCGAAAGTATTTGTGGTGTTCTACAGACAGACCTGGAAAAAAGTGTGAATGAAACTGTAGAGGGAGAGTAGAAGCTAACAAAAGAAAAGTAGAGACTATATTTATCTGACTAAGACTTATAGAATACAATAATTGAAAATGTCTTTCCAAGTATCACTGCTGAATCACTGGTTTCAATGGGATGGCAAAACTTTTATTTGTTAAAGATTGAAAAATTGTCAACTCTTGCTTTTGATTAATAGCACACTCATCAACTAAGCAGGGGTGTCATGCCAGATTACAGCCTGTATAAATTATTTGCAAAGAGAAACAAGTAATATATTCTTACACCTGAGCCAGTCGCTATTAGCATTCGTGAAATTTAGTTCCCCAGTTCATATCATCTCACCAAGGATATGGGAAGGGAAGGGAAATTAGAAACAAAAAGTCAGGCTTTTATCATCCAGGCATTTGTCTTTGGAAAAAATACATGATGATGCTTGTAATGGGGTTTGCAATACTTTAACGTTTAAAAGACTCATGTACAGACATTGGAAATGTTCTGTACATAAAAGGAACATGCAGAGAAATCTAATTTGCTGCCTCAGAACATCTTTATTTTTCTCTTATTTTTGTAGTGCCAATTGGCTTATATGGAAAAATGTTTTTGTTTTACTGTTGCATTGAAAACTTTCTGTGCCCGGTTTTGACATTCTCATTTAAACTTGCAGTATGGGAACAATAGCAAAATTCATATTAATACTTTCTTAAAATCACATTCCCTCCTTCCTTTTGGTAACAAAACACTTCATTGAATGTAAATTTTCTGGATAATCTGTGCTTTACCATCTCAGTAGTTCAGTTTTTCAATGGAAAGCAATAACAGTTAATTTTTTGACATTAACTCTATATAACTAACATTAAATGAGTCAAAGAATGAGTGAAAATTAATCAGGCTTATACCTCAGAATAATCCTGGTTGAGAAAAGACTTCTTTATTAATTACACCTGGCCTTGCTACCATGAAGTTTCAATGAAAAGAAAAAGGTGACTAAAACTATGAAGGTTTTTGATTAATTATGAGTGTGTTATTTTCATTTGATCTATGCTTCTGGCCTTAATAGGGTGATGATCTGAAGGCACACATAAGGTTGTGCCTACATTAGCAAGTGGGTAGCTCAGCAGGAGCATAGCATTAGATCAAAGCAGCTGCTGCCAGAGCCCCAATATTTTATGCAATTTGCACATTTTGCTTAAGGTTGCATTTAGCCTGGCCTGCAGAATGGAGTGCCCTCACCATGTATGTGGTTTGGAAATGTCCTGAGCCCATATCACTGGTTAAGGCCCATTAGGGTTTGTAGTGCATTAAACCTGCACTTGAATCGGGGTTTACTGCCCAATTTCATCCAAAAGAAGTCGAGTTCTCTTGTGCCTGAGTTGCTCTGCAAAATGGTCCAAAATGCTAACGCAGACACAGCCTGTGACAGCCAACAAGATGCATACTTTTTTCCTATCTTTCTGCAGATATCATGTTGACTGGAAAACTTCACAAGCTTCTAATTTAAATTTACAAAACCAAAGATACTTCAAATTATGTTATTTTCTGAATACAACTTGAGCTAGCAGCATTATGCATAGATATTCTATGCATAAATTGTAGACTAAAATCATATTGCCTCCATATCATAACTAACGGGTGGATCCGTTTAGTACAAAACACATAGTCAAGAGGTTGGTATTAACAATCAGTGCAATAGAGCTCCAAAAATTCACTTTAAATGCACATAGAGAAAGCTATTTATGGAGTGGCTGAGAGAATTTTGAATGCAGTGCAAGATTGTATGTTGTCATTTTCATCAAAGTTATTTGCTTCTTGATATCTTGATATTACAGCTATCTGAATACTTTCCTCTTTGGCCTTACATTTTTTTTATTCAAATAATGGGTTTTCTCTTGCATCTCTGTAAGGATTTAGTAGACTATTTTAAGTGGTGACCACTTTTATTTGTATGCCTAGATCTACTAATATATTCCTAAATTCTCCAGCTCGGGAATCATCCATATCAAACTTTCAGTGCTGTGTATGTTTGTGCTTTTAAAAGTGTCTTTCTTCATTTTAGTCTGAGATACATAATTTTACAATAACAATGCAGATATATCATATGTAACAAAAGAGCCTTTTTTTTATTCATGTGATAAAGACTTAGATACATTGCAAGGAGCCACCTAAGTTGTCATTTAAATAAACAGGAATTGCAAGTAGTTGGCATTTCATGGAATCAAGGCAATTCTTTTGGAAAGCGTTTCCCTAAATGGTTTGTAGAGTTCCTAATTTCACACTATGGAGTCTACTTTTTGGGCATATTTAAACCAAACACATGTAAGTATCTGCAGAAGTCACTTATTTTTTTAGTTAATCTCTTTCTTTACACCCTAAAGAATATAATGAAGCCTGTTTGTCATATTAGCGTTGCATTTCCAATACAAGTGCTTATTAAAAAACAAAAATTAAAAAAAAAAAAGCACTAATCTAATGGCCAGATAAATGACCTCAGAGATAAAAACTGTTTACCAGACAAAAATGTAGTTCACTTCTGTTAAGACATGCAATACATTCAAAACAATTAAGAAACACCATCTCAATTTAGGGTATAGAAAACATCCACATCGCCTGTAAAATGTAGCATTGAACTGGGACAAAAAAATGCATGTGCACAGCAAGGACTATTTCTAATAGAGAAAACTTGTCTTTTCAAATCAACAGACACTTCTGCAGGCTTTCTTTCTAGACTATGCTTTTCCCATATGCTCTCAACTGTAACCAATAAATCCAAACACATATTTACTCTGCATGCTCTACCACGCTGATTTTAGGAGAATACAGGAGTTCTAACAACTGTATGAATAGGCAATAAACCAAGACCCTTTTGAAAACAAATCACTTTTCCTTTTCTTAAAAATTACTACATGCTGTCAAGATAGATGAAGAAATAGGGGATCAATATAAGGTATTAATCTCTTCAGAATTACAATTATTCATAGTCCTTTAAGCACATGCCTAGAGCTAGTGAATTATTGCATTTGAAGTCAAACTGCAGATTAAACTTCGAGCATGAAGAGGGAGGCAGACAAAGCGAGGGAGAGAGATGGATCTATATAAGGGGGAGGGGAGTGACGTTTTGATTTGACACATTAGAATCTTTATATTACTGTTCTGCCAGTAAAGAGCCTCTCTGGAGCTGTATGAAAGATTTTGCACTTAAAACTAAACCGGCAAAATAATCTTCTTTGCTGTGTAGATTAATGTTAGGAAACTTTCCTTTGCTTGTCTAGGGCAGTTCTGATTCTCTCTGCATACATTTAAAACTTCTTTTGATTTTTCCTATCTTCCCCAGGTTTGGGTTCCTGAAATGTGCTAGTCACTCTGGGAGGGAGAAAAACAGGCACAGGTTTGTAGCTCGTTTTTTCTCTAGTTGAAGCACCTTCCACACTTGTCACAACCTCCAGAGAGAAGGAAAAGAGAGGAAATGGAGAATTCGTGTGTTGGGCAGGCACGTGAAAAAGAAATAAATCAAGGTTCCAAAGACACATGTGAGAACAAACTATTAAAGACTTGGTTTCTCATGGCTGTATTTCTCTCCATCCCCAGACTCACCTTTTTTTTTCCCAAACTGTCTAACTATTTATCATTATCTTGGGGACATTTTAATTATACATTTTGCCAAGTCTTGGGCCCTTCCCTGTCATAATTTGCACTTTCATTGCCCTGTGTTTAAACATCCCTGCTTTCACTGGGCACTGGTTTCTGCTTTAAGATATTTTTTCATTATCCTTTGGTAGGATTTCTATTGCTTCTTCAATCAAATTTAAAATTAGTTTTTCTTCCACTCCCCACTTGCTGTTGTGGTTGCATTGGTGGTGGCAAGTGCTAAATGTCCTTCAGTAGACAGTGAAAAAAGCAAAAAAAATTAAGGCCTCTCTTAACTCTTGAACTCTTTTGACTTTGCCCCTTGGTCTTCCACAACTTGAATCTGAGGAAACAGAAGAGAAGCTGGAAAAAATTTAGATTGCAGAAAGTATTTTTTAGATCAAGAAACAACAGTCTGCTTGCAAAACTAGTTACCTCTGTGAAAAATTTAAAACCCAGCCCCTGACAGATTTATGGTTGAAAGACAAGTGCAAGCCAACAAAAGCTTAAACCCCTTTCATCCCTTTGCTTTGTTTTCTTAGAATTAGTCATTGTAATTCTGTATGAGCATTAATTTCTTGGTTTCGTAAAATTCAAGTCAGAGTCTCTTTAAATAAATTCCCAGCCTTGATGACTTGCAGCAGCAATGAGTTCCACAGTCTACTGAAAATACTCCGAACAGATATTTTCACTTAGCCATTTATAATATGCCATCTCATTTTCCTTGCATTTGCATTCTTCCTCCCTGAAGCAGGAGGAAAATTGTTTAATATTGTTTGAAATACAGGAGGAATCTAAATTTTTTTCGCCAGGTGCATATTTTCTGTTCTTCAAATGTATTGAACCTAATGACAGCTTCTGTGAGCTCAGTGTCTGGTCTCACTGAAGTTCCTCACTTCTCCCTGAAGTTCACTCTGCTCTTCCATAACCTACACAACTTCTGCAACCTGCTTACTTTGCTACTCCAAAGCATGACTGTTCCAGAAAACCTTGGTCTCAGGGTGTGATTTTGAGGCACTCTCTGTTTTCCTCCAGCAAAAACTGACAAATAAAAAACTAGTTTAATTCTAGTCTTTCTCTTCTGTCTCTTAGACAGTTTGGATCCACAGTAATACTTTAGTTCACAAATATTTACTTTCCTTACTAATTTCCTGTGCAGGACCTTGTCCGAGGACTGAATAAACTGCCTGCTATCTCTTGTTTTGGAGACACTCACTGAATTTTAGCATATCAGTGAGACTCTTCAGAAAACTCAGCAGGCTAGGCTTTATCACATCCTGGTCTTTCAGGTGTTTATTGTTTTACTTTCCTGAAATAGATGCAATGTTTATTCATCTGTAACGTCTTGGATCACTTATGAAGCATTTTTAATTAGAGATATAACATTTGCCACCCTCTAAGTTACTGATATAGTAAGAACTTTTAATTAAAGCCTGTGCAGTTTGTTAGCTGCTCTACCCTGTCAAGATTTTGATTTCTGTGATGTCTGTCCTTTAGGCCTGTTGACTTGAAGCTTTTCAATTATCAGTTTCTTTCAGCGTCTTTCCTTATGGTAGCTCATCTTCGCCACTCATCTGCCTCACCGACAGGCAAAGAAAGCTGTAAAGCCACTCATCCTCTGCAGCAGAGACTGGTGCAAAGAAACACCTCTTGGAGGTATCTGCATCGTCTTTATTTGCTCCTTCTATCCACAAGTACCCATGCTCAAGCCAACCAGCAGCTGTGAATTTGAAGTGTCGCACGTGTCCGTGCGCTGAATTCACCTTGGGTCTTTTCTCTGGTGATGCCCACACAAAGTGTAGGTTAGTGACCACACTCCCCTCCTAACCTCTTGAGTCTGAAAGTTTATTGACTTCAGAGTAAGGGATTCTCCCATGGTTTCCCTCGTTCCTCCCTGCTGAAATACAAAATTAGCAGTGATGCATGAATTTCCACAATTTCTGATGCATTCTTCGAGGAGAACTACACATGTTTAGCAGTACTCTGATTGCTCTCGTATGTTCTATTATAGACATAATAGAAAAATGCAGCATGAATATAAAGTTTGTTTTAAATATATTTCAGAGCAAGAAAAAGCAAATTGGTAATGCTATGCATGACAAAAAATGTTGCTCTTTATTGAATTAAAATTCTACCACCCATAAAATAATAATTCTTTTTTCATGTGAGAAAGACAGAATTTTCTAGTTACATTAATGTAACTTAATAACTGGCCTGAGGGGAAATGAGCTCTCAAAAGATTAAAAAAAAAAATTTCCACTCCAGATTTTAAATTTCAGATCCTGAATACAGAGTCTGATTGCTAATTTCATGGCCAAGAATTCACATTAAATTTCTTCCGGAAGTCACGCAGAATTGGCCTACTCTTAATATTCACAGGAAAGTAAAAGGCCTATTAGTACATTGTCTGATAATGTGCAGCAAAAACTCTTGATGGAATGTCACCATCTGTGTCTGTGCCTAAAATGGAGCTTACTTTTGAAGATATGATTTAAATTATTCTTTAGCAATTAAAGTACCAGAGTGCTAAAGTGATGACAAGCTTTTTCCTGTCTTCTTCTTAAAATTATGAGAGACTTTTTTCATTTTTACCCCATCCTCTAGAAGTTCATGGGAAGTAAATTTTCAAGGTAGTGACATTAATGGGACTCATGCAGTTAAATCCCTATGCATCACTTTGAAAATTTACTTGCTAGTATACTAATGAAAATTTAGGTCCTTGAATATTTATGATCCTCTATGGGATATCATAAAAGTAGCTCTTATTTAAATAAATAGGTGGAAAATCTGCCATATATGCATAGTTTACTGGCATTCATATAATTGCAATCAAACTGCATTGTCCAAGAGTATCAGATTAATTTCCATTGTTCCATTTGCTGTTTGACCCTATCCCCCTTGATAATTGCAGATTTTCATCTCGATTCCACTTCCAGAGCTTAATCTCCCACTTAGAAGGACAGTGAGATAAAGACCAAGAGCACGGGGAAGGAAAGCATTTTAATTGGAAAAGTGTGTTTGAGATGCTGAAAGCTGTTGGTTTCCTGGGAGCTGCACAGCTGATGTCTTCTTTGGCTGGCCTTGGAAATTTCCTTCAGCTCCTTGCTGGCAAGGATGGCTGCTGAAGGTGGGAAGGGAGGGACAGGGGTGAGTATTGTAAGATTGTTGTGGAAGATTGATTTAATCCTAAAATTTGGCACAGACAGCTACAAAACTGCCATTACTTCTGGGCCTATTGAATGTCTATAGCTCTAGATGGGCCCTAATAAATAATCAGAAACAGCTTCTGCAGCAGGACTACTGCAGCATCTTCCTGGTT
The DNA here is from genome assembly GCA_013398015.1 of Oreocharis arfaki. Taxonomy (NCBI): domain Eukaryota; kingdom Metazoa; phylum Chordata; class Aves; order Passeriformes; family Paramythiidae; genus Oreocharis; species Oreocharis arfaki. Next base: position 133,530 of record VZRR01003147.1, read on the forward strand.
CTGGGTATTAATCACACATTATGGGAAGTAAAAATTCGGTTTTGCTCTGGCATGATTTATCCGCATGACTTACCCCCTTATGCACACCGCATATTTGCAAGCCTGAGTCTCTTGCCTTGCAGTACTTGTCTGCTGGGACAGAAGCCCTGCCCCATCATACAGGAGAGAGGATGATGCCCAAAGGGCTGTGTTCTGGGGATAATATCCAGAACCAAAGCACTCCTTCACAGGAGATTGTGACTCTGTGCCTCAGGTGCCTGCTATATCTTCTGCTCAATTCTCCAAGCACAAAGAGAGGATTGTCTCTTTTGCTAAACCATTTCCTGCTGCCCTAGAATTCACAAGTCAGGGTATTTCTACATCGATGCCATCATGTAGGCAGTTACAAGTTGCCGTGTCTTCTTGTTGACCTAATTAGTTATTTATTGCTTTTGTGTCTGCAAGACTTCTAGAACAATATAATCCTTGGAAAAGGAAATGTTTTTATAAAAATGCCCCAGCTGAGTAGTGGCACCAGAATAGAGCAATGACAGAGCATTTGTTCATCTAAGGATTCAGCGGAGGAGGAACCATGAGCAGAGCAAGCTATGGCAGCCTGACAGCTTGAATTGTCACACCAGCAGAGCTTAAGTCTTCATCATCTTAATCCTTTGAGAACAAAATTAGATCTACCTATTAAAATGATATCTAATAGAATCAAAGTTTTCATACTAATTATATAAAAGAAAGAAGAAATAGCATATGACTAAGCAATATTGATTTTTGTCTTGTTGCTCAATTACTTATCCACCCAGAAAACTGTCATTTCAACAATGCTTAAATGCATTTCTACTGATATAGAAAGGATCTTACAGGGAGAAGAGTAAGTTTAATAAAGGGGGGAGGACAAGAGTGAGAAACAGAATATGGGGAGCACAGTCGGTAAGTTGTCTCTTAAAATATTGAGCTAACCTTTTTTTTTTTAATTGCCAGAGTGTTGTATCTTTTCTAAAAAGAGCCCCAGACCAAAACCACAACCGTTGATCTCTTCATTGGTGTCCGTCCAATTTATCTAACTCTGTTGTAGATCTGTTCTTGTTCTTTTAAAGACTAGATTTCTCTCTCTCTCAAGGTATGTATGGTGTTTATGTATACCTAATTTTATCCCAAGTTTGGGTTTTTTCTTGCTTTTGTAAGAAAACATCATAATTCAGGTATCTTTTACTGACTCAGGATTGCTGAAGAAGTTTATACTTCAAAAGTATAATAGTTCTTGTAATAATTTCCTGTTGTTCTTTTAGGGAGCTGAAAATAAACTAATCTGACTTCAGGCTTAGCTTTAAAGATCCAGCCTACATCTATTATGTGTTAGCTAAAATGGAGCAAGTGTTTCGTGTATGTGTGCATGTGACGAAAAAATAAATAAATAAACAGAAATGAAAAACTCTAGGATATGTTGTAGCTCCTCTTTCCTTGCTATGATGCAAAAATGGCAAAAATAGGAGCATTGTTGCTATGCATCTCATGGTCCTTGCTCATGTCCCCATGGTAACTAGCAGAAGTCATTTGCATTCTGCAGAGGCATCAGGGAGATGCATGTGTGCAGCAGTTCAGAGGGGTGCATGGTCCAAAGGACATGGCAAATATGGCCAGCTTTGCAAAAACCCTAAGAGGCCACCCTCAGGAAGCTAACAGAAGTCCTATTAATACATAAACCTTGCAAAAACAATCTTTTCTTTTAAGGATAGTTTGAACCTTCAGTAAGGGGCAAAGGTCCAAAAGTTTGTAGTGGTCTAACATACAGTTCATGATACAGGCCCTCAAATGCTATCAGTAAATAAAACTCTTCTGAAAATGGAGATGCAGACTTTTTTCAGCTTTAGGTTTGGTCCTCATTTTACTGCATTAAAAAGTTTAATTGATGTTTTCTTTCACTATTGCATTCCTGCTTTCCTCCTCCCAAAAATGTCCTTCTGTTACAGATTTTCAAGATTTATAAGTATTTTTATCTATAAGATGTAAAATTGTATTTTATTATAAATACGATATATGCTTTAAATATGTAAGTAATAATTATGATATATTTATAGAAGTCTAATTATATGTCAGTATATACTATAAATATTATATACTTATGAATGTATTTCTTTAGAAAATGCCTGTTTTCATAGGAAATGCCACTGGTCATTTTTATCTATACGTGTGTTGGGTTTGCATTACAAAGCTTTCATAGCAGGGGTGCTACTGAAATGGATTCTCTAAGAAGTTGCCAGAAGCTTTCTCTGTGTCCAACAAAGCCAATGCCAGCCAGTTCCAAGGCAGAGCTGACACTGGCCAAGGCCAAACCCATCAGTGATGGTGGGAACAACTCTGGGGTAATGTATTTCAAAAGGGTGAAGAAAACCTTCCTGAGTTGCAGCTGGAGAGAGGAGAATATGTGAGAGCAATAGCCTTGAAGAGCCCCAGGTCACAGAAGAAGGAGGGGCAGAAGATGCTCCAGGCCCCAGAGCTGAGATTCCCCTGCTGCCCATGGTGAAGACCATGGCGAGGCAGCTGTGCTCCTGCAGCCCATGGAGATCCATGGGGGAGCAGAAATCCACCAGGAGCAGGTGGGAGCCTGAAGGGTGCTGTGACCCCATGGGAAATCCATGCTGGAGCAGGTTTGCTGGCAGGACTTGTGACCCTTCAAGGGACCCACGCTAGAGTTTGCTCCTGAAGGACTACACCCTATGGGAGGGACCCACTCTGGGGCAGTTCCTGAGGGACTGCAGCCCATAGGACGAACTCATGTTGAAGAGGCTGGTGGAGGACTCTCTGCTGTGGGGGGAACTCCATGCTGGAGCAGAGGAAGAGCGTGAGGAATCCTGCCTCGGAGGAGTAAGGAGCAGCAGAGACCACGTGTGATGAACTGACCACAGCCTTCATTTCCCATTAGCTTGCACTGCTAAGGGGGAAGACGTAGAGAATTCAGGAGTGAAGTTGAGTCCAGGGAGAAGACAATGGTGTGGAGAAAACGTTTTTAAGATTTCATTTTATTCTCATTATCCTGCTCTGATTTGATTGGTAATCAATTAAATTAATTCCCTTGAGTCAAGCCTGTTTTTCCCGTGATGGTAACTGGTGAACGGTCTCTCCTTGACCTGGTCTTAACCCACAAGTCTTTCAGCATGCTTTTTCTATCCTGTCCAGCTGCAGAGGAGAGTGACAGAGAAGTTTTGGTCAACCCATCACAATATGACAATGACATCTCCTAAGAGTCCTACTTTGAAAAAGATTCAGATGAAATGCAAAGAAAATGAAACAAAGAAAGCAACAAAAATGAACTAAGAAGAAAATAGCAATTCTACATGTGGAGGAATTCTGACCTACATTCCACATGCTTTGTATGCAGTAGCTTAGATGCGTACTGAGAAAAGGCTGAATGTTTTATATTCTATTTTTTTTTAATCTACTTTCTTCTCTCTTGACTATTCTCAATGCTGAAATTCCAATTTCTTTTCTCTTTGAGGTCTTGAGGTCTAACTTCCTATTAGCCTTTAATGATGTTTCTCTCAGAAAATCCCACAAGAGTCTCTCTCTCGCAGTTTTTAAAAGGTGGATTTTTGAATCTAGCATGCTGCAGAGTACTTCACTCAATTGTGGGCTGTCTGTTAACATTGAGTTATTGTTTTCAAGTCTGTGCGTATGTGTGTGTCCATATATATGTACATAAATATACATCTCTTTCATGTGCTTGTACTCACAGCCTCACACACAGGACTGGGATTTACTCTGTTTCTGCCCTGGAATGGCACTGTGAGGGTACAAGGCAAAGTGAGGGTTTCTCTAGAGTGAGGAGGTGGCCTTTTGTCAGCCTCCCTCCCTGGCCATGGGGATGACTAAGGGTGAAAGAGCTGCCTAAACCCAAGCTTGTGCAGGGAGTCTGCAGCCCTCTCCCAGCTGCTGGGCACTGCAGGAGGCCTGCAGGTATTTTGGCCGTGCTGAATTCTCATTTTTACGTCCCACATAAAGATTTGTCAGTCAGCTGATGTGTTTCTATCCTAAGACAAGTGCTATGCACACCCTGCCGTGCCCACCCGACAGCACTCACCTGCCTTAACCCTGGCACTTGAGTGGTACAAGATCTGGTTTTACCCATGCATCAGTTCAGTCCGTGCTCCCTCTCCAGCAAGTGGCCACAAGAACGGTGACTACCTTGTGATTCATCACAGGTAATCATGAGGATTGTCATTATAGAAAACCTTCTCCATGAAAGAAGCTCAGATGAGATAGGACAAAGCTGATGCTGCAATGCTTTCACGTGAGGAGCTAACCTACACACTCATAGCCCACAAATACCTATATATTTGCCTAATAAAGCCTGAGGCATGAGCACGTAAGTCAAAAGATATCCTTATATGACAAATACAGCAAACACAGCAATTCTTTTCAATATAGTAATATTTGAACATCAGAAATATTCATATAGTAGGGATTAAGAAAGAGAGAAATAATTTCTGTAGTCTTTCTCAGGATTAGCCTTGCCTTAGCACACTGAGCTACCTAAGTTCTGCAAAGCAAACTTATTATTCAGGCCTGCTTCCCTGGCTTCAAGTTTGCTAGAAAGACCAAATTCACTTAAATAGACATAGAAACTTTGCAGAACTGAGTTGTATACTGAGCTGCTTCTTTGCAGAGTTTGGAACTTTGATTTTCAGCATTTTTCTATCCAGTTTCACACCTGAGTTCACACTCTATGCCATCAAATCAATGTAGACTGATATATTTAGACATTACCTGCATGTGGTCTTCTCTGTGAGCTAGAGCGAAGCACGTTGCTCTGTAGAGTCATGCGGAATATTTGCACATCAATAACATCACAAAAACAATGCATCTGATTTATCACCCTACATTTCTGATCTTGCATGTGTTGGAGTAGCGAAAGAAAATAATGCTTTTTTTTTTTTTTGATGGATCAAACCCTCTCACATTATTGCAAACACAGTTTTAAATATTGTATAATACTTTCAACAAAAACATTTATTTCTGCCACCTGTGGTCTATTGACAGTTATGTACTTGAGGTAGGCTAAAAATCATTGTAAATGGAAAGAAATGGTCATGGGCTAGAAAATAAAGGTTCCAGCGCAGTGCATGTCTTGGAGTGTGTCCTTGGACAAGAAAACATGTAGATAATTTCAGAGATACTGTGAGATTTCATTACCTAATGTTTACACAGCACTTTGAACTAATGAAGCATTACAGTGCAAAGCATTACTTTCAGCCACGGCACTTCAAGGATATACAAAGGATCAAATATCCTTTTCACTTACACATTGAAGAGGACATCTGATTTTCTTTTTTTTTTTTTGAAGTTCTAACATCCTTTTGGCTTTTTATGTCACTTCAAGGTTGCTTCTTACCTCTTATTGACTACTTACTTTAAATTCCTTTTTCGGCGTCCTCCCTTTTGTTATAAAAATTGATTCGAGGTTTGCACGCAGCTGCTTAACTGGATGCTTGGAGGAAGGAATAATACATCCTTGAAAGGAATGTTACTTATTTCAAGAATGCTGTACACTTCAAGAATATCCTTGCCCAGTGTTCGGTTTCTATTACTAGAGCGGCATAGGCTTGGTTAGAATTATCTTGAGTCTACTGTGTCATACATAGTGCAGAAAAACTAAAAGGATTCATATCTTAGGTAACTTACGGTGATATGTAGGCAGTTTTACATCATTTACTGCTTGTAATGAGTCAATCGATGTCTGCTTTAAAAAGGAACCTGAAAATGTGACTTTTGTGTCATTTGTTTTCAAAGTCTGTTTTTTAATAATTTGATGATTTTTTTCTTTTTGAAAGCAATTTGCAAAATTTATTAGAGGCAGAGGGTTTTTTATTTCCCAAATGATCCTCTGCTCTCATCAAAGAGTGCGTTCTAGCAAGTAATTTCTGCAAGATGAAAAGATAAAGTTTCACCACATTTTACAGAAGTAGCATAGTGTAATGTACTCTCTGCAATAATGAGATTTGACTTTGTTGTTTTTATTTATTTCTATTTACTCAAAATTTGCTATAGAGAGCCTAAAAAGCTTAAATGTTGTGGGACAATTTTGTTTCCTGATGGTTCAGGGATGTTTGTAGGGTATTTTCAGGGGTTCAAATCATGCTTAAAACAAATTACACCAGTAGCCTAAGGTTAGTGAGATCATAAGCTTTTTTTTTTCCAAATTGTTCATGAAAAATTTGACACAGTTATGAACAGTTTAAGCAGATTTTCAAGAATTCAACTTAATTATTCATTCCATCTCAGTTCCAAGCCTGAATTTTCAACAATAATTTCTGCATTTTCTGTCTTATTGCTCTCCTCCCTCTTTCTCTGTATCTTTCCATGAAGAAAAAATTGCTTGCTACTACTAGTATGTTATTGGTGTGTTCCTGGCATTACTTCAAGAAATTATGAGGACAGATGACACAAATCATCACCAAAAGGAAGGAGATAAAGACACCCACAGCTAAAAATACTGGGGAATCATGGGATTTCTGGAAGTACAATGGTCTGGACCAAAATACAGAGATGGAAGATTCCAGGACAAATCTTCTGGATGTACAGGGTGCTGAAGGGCTGAAATGAAACAACAGTCAAAATCAGATATCCAAGACACACAAAATCAGAAAAAAGTACAAAAAACCCCTAATCTTTTATGCCTTTCTAAGAAAGGAGTTGTGAGCATAAGGAACACCAGCAGACACGCCATTGGATAGGGCTTGGACAGATGAGACACAGCTCAGCTGAGCTGTACCCCAGTGACTGCCTTTCTCCTGGAGTGCTGGCAGCAGGCACATTTTAACCACACCAGGTTCAGTTATACAGAACTTCCTTCAGGGAGAGAAGCTGCCGTAAGAAAGCCAGCCTGGCATTGAAGAAGTTTGTTCTGTAAAGAAAAGGAAAACCCACTTGTGGCAACCAGATAAAGTTGGGACCATTATATAGAAACAAATGTACTTGTATTTGTCCTGCCCCAATGATAAATTTGATATTTTTGATTTTCATTATATTTTCATGATATTTTCATTCAAGAATGAAATCTCTGTCACTTTTTGCAAAATGCAGCCTTTTAGCTTGTAGGAAACATTTCTTACCTTTGCTATGGCACATGAATTTTTTCAGCAGGAAGCAGTGCCATGACTGTGGGAATTACACAGAAGAACAGCTATGCCTCCTGAGGGGAGGAGTAAGTGCTAAAGACGTATTTTAAAAGTGCCTACTAAGATTGGAGTTGGGCATTAGCAGACCATTTTCACCATTGTCTGTACTGTTTTGACAGTTCCTAAAACAGCAGCTGGTTCTACATCCTTAAATGTTATTTTTATTTTGGTAAGCTTATTCTGCTCCAGTATTTCTTGCTGCAGAACGTGGAGCTCACACTTGTCCCTTATGCTGTGTGTGGCAGAACATATTTGGCAGAGTAATAGCTACAGACCATGCTTGTTTCCATTTCATATGGGCGGTGACTACGATACTTCATGCAATTAAATATTTACAATAACTTCATGGAAGATTTGCTTTGGAGACATAAAAGGAAGCATGAGGAAGGAAAAAGGACCTCTCCCATGCATCTCACCAAGTTTCTGTGTGGTGGGCTGGGAAAGATCACTGGGCTTTACAACTGCTTCAAAACTATTACTGTACTTAGGTATCTAAAATTCTTGAAAATACATTTCAGAAAACAAAAATGTGAGACATGGCAGCCTCAGATTTCTTGAAAAGATGGTAAATATGAGCTTTGGAAATGTTTTTCTTTTTAATGTTTGATTGGGCCTCAGCTTGGCTGGTGGGGAAGACAGTGAAGTCCTTTCCCAAATAAAACAGAAGGAATTAATCTTTCATCTGCCCAAAGACGTAGGTCTTCACAAACAGCATGTAAGTTTTATGAGTTAATAGATCTAAAGGTTTAAGAAAAATTTTTTAAAAAACCACAAACCAAACCTGTTTTGGAACATCTGAAGTTTCATGACTTTTCAAGCCTTGTACAGGAGATTAAGCCATGTACAGGAGTATGGGTGCTTTCCCTTGCATAATCAGAGGGTTCTGGTCTCAGCTGCTGAAAAGCTTTATCAACACTGTGTTCAACCCTTTATTTCCATATCTAAACTTCTAAGTGCAGATATTACTCCCATGCAGTTTGGTTAGCAAGACCACTAAGAGATTTCTTGAAGGTCCTACTTAATTGAGTTCTGTCTCTAAAAGATGTCTTACAGAGCCAGGATGTATTCCTGCAATGCTCAGCACCTTCTCTTCTATTCATCTTGTATTTTCCTTTTCTCCTTGGTCGGGTACGACTCGGTCTGTGAATTACAGGACAGGAAAATATACTGAGCAGTGGTTTACAACTGTGGCATTGCCATCGCATTTTCATTAGTTATTAAAAGTTCTATTCTTATAACTTATGAATGTTTTCAAAAGAAGTGATTGTTTTTCTTCTGCAGAAAAAGTTTGCTAATTCAATGGTTTCTAAGTCAGCTTACAATTGTCCTACCAATAAAAATGCCTAAGTGTAGAAATCCAATGATTGGTAATCCGTAAAATTTCCATCCATTCTTAACAACGTCAAAGTTAATTTCTTTAGGCATCTTTAATTAATTTATTTTTGTTGAAACCTTGGAAGAAAGTGTGGGCTAAGAGTTAGGTTACGACTGCAAAGTTCACTCTTCCATAGCATACTTTTCCATTGGTAAATTAACTACATTAAGAATTTTACTGATCCGTGCATGCTTTTCTTTTGTTCAAACAACACAATAAACATATTTTTAATGAAAACTTTTTTGGAATGCTTAACGACAGTTACTTACTACAGTACCTTTCATTGCCATTATCCACATGACCGACTGCTTTTGTAAAGCAACAAATACAAGTTATCAGCTTATGCTGGGAAATTATTGTAAGCATCAGGGCCAGTCACAATGCAAAGGGAAAGGTCTTCTAAAAGAACCAATTTTCATTTGAAGACATTAGAATATCTTGAAAGTGTATTCTAAGCGTAATAGGCAGGCAAGAAGTAATTTCTAAAAAATGTTAAAATAAATTGAAATACAATGTAGCTATTAGTGAGTCAAAATTAAACTAGCAAAATGAATTAAATATGTAACCATATTTTCAAATATTTCTGTGAATTAAGTAACATACTAAAATTTTGTTGATTATATATTAGATTGTAATATGTTCGGCCATAGGTTTTCTTCCGTTAGAAAATAAAACATAATATTTGAATCCATAAGAAGTTTATAATGGCAAATTTAAAATTACAAAAAGATAGATTTGCTTTTCTCCTTGGTTACCTTTCAAAACCTTTAAAATTATTCTACACATCCCCAATGTTCTCTGTCAGTAGGCTAAAAACTAAGAGGTAATCTTTCTAAATTCAATTTCAGTCGGATGTTTAGCCACCAGAGGCTCCTACTAGGACTGCATGACTTATCTTTTTGACAAATATATCACCCACCAAAATAAAAAAAAGGAGAAAAGAAAAAAGCTTTTGGGCAACCAGAAACTGCTAACAGCAAAGAATGAACACATTGAATTTAAGGAACCAATTAATTTTTTGTCCTGTGTGTTCAGCAAATTCTCATGAATAACAAATATTGATTCATGGATACTCTTCTACCCAAAAAAAGGGAGATCTATAATGCGTATTTTTAATAATGAAAAGCTAAGTCACAGTGCTGCACAGCACTGTTCACTTTTGACAACTCTCTTACTGCAAATTTAATTTTATCTGTTCTGAGATATCTCAGTATTCTTGCTGAGAATTCAGAATTCAGTGAGCTAATTCTGCCTTTTAAATTGGCTGTAGGTATGATTTTATCCGAAGTAAAAAGTGATTTACATATTTCTTACGTTTTGGGCAGCAAATGAAATTTCGTGAGTCTCTTGAAACAAATCCTAGGGGCATCTTACTTTTGGCTTCATATATATTAGACTAGGAAATATGACACCTACTGTTTATTTCTTTTAGAAAAGTGAATTAATTTAATTAAATCTTTGCTTTTGACACGGAAGTAAGATATGTCTGTAAGCAGTTCAGGTGATATTCAACCCGATTTATTTTTCTATGCAACTGCTTGACTTCGATGAAGATGTAATACGGGGAAAAACTGAGCTTTGTTTTCCCCTCCAACTACATTTTAAATTAGTATTTGCATAATATATGGCAACTTTATTATGTGGAGAATACATTGTACAAATTGACACAACGAAGTTTTCTGAGTTGTGTTGAAATGTGAAAAACTGTGTGTTCTGTCTCCCGTGTTATTTTCCAAGCTGCTAACCAGAACAGAATAGCAATGTACAGAAATAGCTATGTAGTACATAGCTACACTATGTTCTGAGGCCTAAAATGAAAATTAATTCTGTGTTCCTATGCACAAGTTTCCTTATGATAATTAATGCAGCTGTATCACTTATGGGGATTTCTCCAAAGTGTTCATCTTGTTAACAATTCTTATCCATGTTAATCTGCAGATATCTACCAAACAGCAGGGAGCACCTGGGAACCTCTGGCTTTAAATCTCCTTTCTGTTTAATGTCTGCACTGTTTCAGAGACTGTTTTAATGCACTGGAATTTTGGATTGCTTCAGTCTGTCTTTTGCTCTAAGGAGATGGCAAACACTCTTCCGTAGAATGTGGACAAATACCGGTCTGCTGATGTTGTCAGTAGAACAACTGAACAACATTTGTTCGTGTTCAAACAAGGACCTGCTCGTTACTGGCCAGTGCAAGAGGCAGGATAAGGGAATAGGGGAAAGTTTCTGTCATCTGAAGCAAAGAGGAGGTTGCTCACATGGTGGTATTGGGGTGCTTGCGGGCTGAACCCCTCGGGGATTGTCGCTTCTCAGGACAGCCCCAGCTGAGCTCCCAAAACTGGATGTGGCCTCTCGCCTTCCAACAGCTGGTACTGAAAAACAGTGCCTATACTCAAAAAATTAAACTTATCCCCAAGAGGGGTCACTTCTAGATACAATAATACCGTTTTATCCTCCACTTACAATCCTGTTTTAAAGCTTTTTCATCTATAGTAAGCATATGGCATGGTCTCCCCAGGAATCCATGAATAAATAAGAGCTGTGAATGCTGAATTTTGCCAGACAATAAATTATGCATTTGTCATCACCGAAAGAAAAATACAGGACAGCTAGACCTGAGGTAGCAAAGCCCAAACAGGTTTAGCCACACTTTCCAGGTGTAAATTTGAGTATTATCTGCAGAGGAACTGATCCAGCAGCTCTGCCAGACAGCACAAACTGAATCCAGACAGAGATGATCTGCTTCAACTAGGAAAGACAACGTGACTGGGAAAGAAGAAACTCTTCAGAAACCCTGGGAAGGAAGGCTACGTATTAATGTAGCTACAAATCAATGTAAAGCTGTGGAATCCCTCAGAACAGATTTGGAGACAGAGAGGAGTCTAGGAATAAAAATAAAATTACATAATTTACTAGTGTTGTTTTGAAAGGAAAAGCTGCCTACACCCTCAGTAGAGGGGAAGGAAACTATCTCTTTATTCACCTGGATTTCATATCTATTATATTTGACTTTAATAATAACATATTTATAGTAGCGTTGTTATTTGCTCATTTGGTTTCAAATATCTCATACCAAATTGCCATAATATATTATTTGACCTTTGAGCTTTTAATTTTCATATTCATGGGTATGAAACATATAATGCAAAAAAAACCCATGACATTACAGGTTACTGGGAAAGATTTGCAGAGGAATTTGTCAGCATAAATTCTGCACATGTGATCCTGAGTTCTGAGGAAAAAAAAGCAGTTGACATCTAGGATTTTGTAGTTGGCTTTCATGGCTTAATTTTATCTATCTTTTGGTTCTGATGTATGCAGCAATTGACACCAATTCTAAACAGACCATGGCTACTCATTAAAATCTGGGCAAATTTTCCCAACAGCGTGCAAACCTCAATGTCTGCATTACAGTGGCCCTCTCCTTTCTAGGTGTGTATTTCTGTGTTGCTGCTAGGAACCACATTTTACTTTGAGAATCACTCTCCCAGGAACACTTTTGTATCTGTCTGTTCTGGCCTGCTCAGGAGCAAGAGAAAAAGAAGCAGGCTTACAAAATGACACGCGAAATCAGCAATGAAAGAAATGAACAACATAAAAAGAAGTCATTGAATTCTATTGTGTGGATTCCTTATTTCCCAATATGACAATTTTTTAGTAGTAGTAGGATTCACAATAGCTGCTTCCCAGTTACTTCTGTGGGAGTGCAAGTTTATCTTGCTCACATCTGCTACATTGCTGGGATTTTTCCCAAAGAGTTAAGAATGGCACAGACTTTTTTATTAGATGAAAGTTGCTGCATAAATAAAAAGCTTGCATGACTTGGTTTAAAATAACTGTTTTCATTTATATTGCATTTTATTCACAATTTGCTCTATCTATTCTGTCTTTCCAATGGAATAATTTCTTACTAAAAGAAGGGGGGAAAAAGTGAATTGAATTTCATTATTGTACCAAAGAAGCATTTCATGAATATACTCAATCTGTGCTAATGGATTTTAACACATTTTTACTATCCTACAATGAACTGCTCATAAAGTTTTTAATTACCAAAGCAGTATCCAAAAGTATACTGCAGAGAGGTGCAGTGCTGTAAAATAGATTATTCCTTTATACATTTAATCTTGGCTCACTAATGGATCTACAGGTGTCTGTGTTTAAATAATATAATAGCTAATTCTATAAATATACATAATTCAGCTAAATTACTGTTCCCAAAACAAGTTAGTCTCATTTTTCTTCAGCTAAAATTAAGGAATAGCATGTAGCTCATATATCCCGGATATTCATCAGCCCGTGCTGTGGGGTACAAAGTATAGTTAGAGCTGTGCACATTGTAACTGTTTAAGACCAATAACATGCAGACAGTCAAAGGATAAATTCCTTCCTCCTTCCCTTGGTGGTGCACTGTTTGCCCCACAGTGGGCTGGCATTGTACTGTGTGACACAGGACATTCACTGGGGTTTATGAGTCATGTGGCATTTACTGAAAAATATTTTTTGTTTATATCATGCAGGCTTCAAGCTGTGCCACTTCCACAGTGATCAGTAATATTCCCCTCCCCTTTATCCTGCAATACCCAAGGTAAAATGTTCACCAAATGATGAGAGGAATACAGGTCTCATTTCTCTGGGTCCAAATGGAATTCCAAATGGAATTAAAACAAATCCCCTATTATCTATGACATGGCTTTTTGATGGGTGTTGGTCAACTGACAGCTGAATGTGAGCTGTCAGCGCCCAGCTGGCCAAGGTCAGTGGCACCCTGACCTGTATCAGCAACAGTGTGGCCAGCAGGACCAGGACAGTGATCATCACTCTGGTACTGGTGAGGCCACACCTCGAATCCTGTGTTTGACTTTGGGCCCCTCCCTACAAGAAAGGCATTGAGGGGTTGGAGCGTATCCAGAGAAGGGCAATGGAGCTGGGGAAGGGTCTGGAGAACAAGTGTAATGAGGAGCAGCTGAGGGAGCTGGGGGTGTTTATCTGGAGAAAAAGAGGCTCAGGGGTGACTTAATTGCTCTCTGCTGCTAATTGTAAAGAGGTTGAAGCAAGGTGGGAGTCAGTCTCTTCTGCCACGTAACAAGTGACAAGAAAAGAGGACATAGCTGTGTCAGGGGATGGTTAGACTGGATAATGGGAAAAATTTTTTCACTGAAAGGGTTGTCAAGCATTGGAAAAGACTGCTCTGGGAAATGGTGTAATCACCATCCTGGAGGTACTTAAGAGACTCACAGATGTGGCACACAGGGACATGCTTAATGTTTGGACGCAAGGATCTTTTACAACCTGAATGATTCTATGATATACTCACAACCTGGCTCCTGCCCTGACCCAGGCACCCCTTCCATATGTCCTGCTGGTACCTTAAAAGCATCATTCAGGCTTAGGCTCTGATCAGACAGATAAGTTCTGTGTGCTCCTTCCCCAGTCATCATTCAGGGAGGCCACACGTTCCTATCGTTCTTTATATGGGGCCATATCTCTGTCACGAGAACACACTTGAATGATTCCCTGCCTGTGGCCAGTTTGCTTGTTAGTGTGAAGTTTGGTCAGAAGTGGAACTGTACCTTCCAGGTGAGCTGAATAGAGGGTGCTCACAGTTTGCTTGAGCCATAGAGTGCATGTGAGATATAAGAACTCTTCTCCTCTGTATTACAGAGTATTACAGTTCATCAACTTTTTTCTCCATTAAAGCTAATTACTCATGTTTGATAAAACATTTCTTACAGAAAAAAAAAAATGTATAAATTGAAACACATTAAGATACCTGGAATTATTCCTTTCAGTAAAATCTTCACAAGAGGGCAGGAAGATTGTATTGGATGATGGTCTCAAAGATAGCCCAGACAGAATCGAGCTAATGTTATTTTAGCATTTTAATTAGCTAATGTGTCCTTGACACCCTTGCTATTTTCTTGTTTGGTCTGGAATAATATTTAATAATCTGAGAATGAAAACCAGGGATGTAGCTTCTGGGGAAATGTGGATGGAATACCTTATGTGTTTGGAATTACAACGTAGAGCTCCCCACTTCCACATAAATCCCAGGAAATCTCTTCCACAGCCAGGAACAGAGCAGATGCTGAAGAATGAAGGAAGCTCCTAGAAAAAACAACAGCATCTTGAGAGAAAAGACAGATGAGCTTCTTGCTCCCTTGAGGGGAGAACAGAATTGTTTTCTCACTGTATAAGCCTCAGTTTTAACTGATTCTCCGAAGCAGGTGCCTATCTCTGAAGAAAGTGAGATACAACGCTAAAGTTTCTTTCCTCATCATCTGCAAAGAGTCAGATGCAGTTTGGCCCCCTCAGCTTGAAGTAGAGATGCAGCAACTTGAAGGCTATCCCCTAGCAGTACACTCAGTATTGCAGTTCTCTCTATGAGGTAAAGTGCCTTCAGGTTCTTCCATTTCAACAAAATACAGAAACTCTCTTCTTGAGATGATGACAGAAGTCTGCAATACCCAAAACTTGAAAATGCAGCTAGGTGCATTTTTTATATTGAGAACGGTAATGTAAAAGAGAGGTGCCACCTATATACAGAGGTGGCTTATTATGTGTTTTTTGTGTTTGCATGTAAAACATCTGCAGCAAATTTTTGTTGTGGTCTGACTCCTTTGAATTTTTATTGCTGATCTCACCTTCAGCAGCTCATGGTTACATGCACAAGTCAATTCCAAGACCAGACTCCTCATCCTCTGACCAGAGAGTGACAGTCACTGCCAGCTGCATTCAACGCCCAGGAAAGGGCTCGGGTTTATCTACATTCAGCTGATGAAGGGGTCTTATCTGCTTGGATGTCTGGGATGTTTTCTTTGTGTCTGTAAAATGTAACTGATACTCCTAAACACTCCCTGTGGTGGATTCAGTGCTGCAGCAGTGGCAGGGAGATGCCAGATAACCATATGGGGACAGCACACAGCCGATGTGGAGGGTGCAGCTGAAGTCAGATGCCATGGGCGTGTCTGGGATCAGACGGCAGCTCTGTGAGTCACGGGATGCAGGGAGCCAGGGCGCCAGGCCCTGGGGAGTGGCTGAGCACTGCCTGCCCCCTCTGCAGCTGCACACAGGGACAGGAGGAGGCTGCACTGCTGGGCTGCAGGGGCAGGCACTAGTGCTGCTGGGTTTAGGGACCGTGGCACAGCAGCCAGGTTCTCGATGTTAAATGATTACCTTTTCAGATGAGAATCCCCAAGGAAGCTGCCAAAAAGTGAAGATGGCAAATACTGATCCAAATGTTCCTACAAAAAAAATGTACCTTTTTTTGCAAGTTTTTGCATGCAGCTCATGACCAGTGACAGGATGACAGCAGTAATGAACCTGCTAGTCTTTAGGAGGTTAAATGAGAAATTTGACAGCCAGCTGAAACAGAAAAAGGTCGAAACCAAGCTAACGATAATCACCAGAATGGGAATTTGAATAGAGCTCTGATGTTAATGCTCTTACACTTTTAATAAGTGCCATAGGATTTCTAATTACCACAGCGTCCAGGAGCTCCACTTGTTCTTTTACAATGGTGATGACGACAGCAGAATGGTCCCTACTAGCACTATGCTAAGGCAGATGCTCAAAAGTTAATCATGAGGGTAAAGTTCCTCTACACATAAGTCCTCTGTTTTGATCTACTCTTCAGATATGAAGATATTTGATCTACTCTTCAGATACTCTTCAAAGTTAAATTTTGTTAGTTTAGCACAGATGAGAAGGAAAACTCATCTAGTAGGTATTCATTTTATAAAAAATATACCCAACTTTTATTTATTTCAACTTCTGTTGGGTGACATTACATTAAGAACCTATGTGACCCCCATTAGTTTGACATGATCTTGTACTGCACTGAACCACATGAGGGTTAAAGTCACTTTGAGCTGAGCAGAGAAATAAAAGAGGGTACTTTTGCTTAAGGCTTTGCAGTTGCTGTTGTTGCTTGGGTTCTGTTAATTCTGTCATTGCTGAGGTGTGACTTAGCAAAGACTTGTGGTGCTCTGGGTTTCCATGGGAGCTGTGTTTTATTTTGGTACAATGAGCAGCACTAGTACAATGCAAGTATCAATAATCCATGATTTTAAAGAAGATGGCTTGTTCCCGAAAGGCTTGATTTGGGGGAAACATTACCATGAAGAGAGGGATTGTTTCTCTTGTTAACTACAGAATTGTCAGCATCAAAAGTTGTCTAAATGCAGTTTTTGTTTACCTTTACTGAATCTTTGTCGTACTAGCTGTTCCCAATATTCTGCATTTTCATGCTGCTAATGTTTTTATGTAAGCTTTGCTATTTTGGGAGTATGAAAGCAGTGCAGTTCCAGCTCTGTAATTAAAGGGCTTCAGTGATCTCTTTTCTCTCAGCTGCTGCCCATGAGACTGAGAAAGGAAGGACACAAGTCACAGTTAATACAGAGCAAAGCTTCAATTTATCAAAACCACAAGTCTTCAGGGTTATTTGGGTGATAAAGCTGAAGTCTGTCTACAAAGCATGCTGGTCTGAAGGAGAATCTGTGGAGTTTTCCATAAACTGTGGTAAGAGTTGCAAATATAATTTGGCAGCTCATCTTTCTTGCTTTTCCAAGTGAATAGAGCACCCATTACAGGAGAATGTGGGAAGCAGTGAAAAACATGGTGCTGATACTGGTGACATAATGTGATGTGTAATGTCTGTGAGTCAGCACTTCTGCTGAAATTGATTGATTTACATACATTTGCCAACAGTGAGCTGGTTTGCCATGTAGCCCAGGTGAATCAGAATTCCACTGTAATTTGGAGAATTATTATTTTTAGGGGATATGAAGGACACTCATGAAACACGGCTGACTAGAAGAAAGGCAGCCATAACATTGCTGTGTATTACAAACCAGTTTTATGCTGCTGAAACTGGAAAAGCAAACTGAATTGCATTGTAGGTCCACTAAGGACCAAAAGAAGTTTTTAGGCTATGCATAATTAAACTGTGGAACAGTTTTTCCGGGATATTTTGCATGTCAGAAAGATTTGCATACTAAAAGCACCTTTGAAAAAATTCTCAGAAGTGAGGTGTTCAGCTGCACAAAGAACCACAGCTGGCTTGTCTGTGAGCTGCAAGCTGGAATGTGACATAGGTTCACTCTGTTCTGTACCCCTCCTAGGCCAGCTGCTCTTACTTCCCACTGTTGGGGGCACAGAGCTGGATTACATGGAGCACCCACCCTTGTGTTTAGGGACTGCCTGGAGAAAGAACGGAATAGGTAAACTGATCCTCATTCAGAATGAGATGTGAAACATTAGGTTTCTGCAACCCTTTACCTTTGTGCCCAGGGCTGGATTTCAGTGTTCTTACACTGACAGCAAGGGTTGAATAAGAAATCAGACCCTATTACCTGTGTCTTTTGAACTTCAATAGAGCAAACCTCTATAAAGTCTTTATAAATTGTAAAACCCTGAAAAAAATAAGATAGCAGATACATAAATCAGATATCATATGGTAAGAACAAATAAAAAGTAGGCTATTCCTGATAAAAAAATCTTGTCCCCTTATTCAGATTTAGGAGGAAAAATGGTGAAAATTCTGAAAGGAAAGGAAAAAGTTGAATTGGTGTCAAACACCTGCCAATATTTAGTGTAGAAATAGAAAGACTATAATTGAAATAACAATTAACACTTCCTAATTAATAGCTTATCAATTTACAGGAGATGAAACTGAGGCATAGGTAGAAGGAGAAAGGGATTAGGATTTGTGCATGTGCATGCACACAGACAACCCCACAAACCAGGGAGGGAATAAGGCAGTAAGTTCAGCATAATATAATGGGGCTTGAAAACTTGTCTGCTACCCAGTACAATACAGACTTAGCAAAAGATTATTATTATGAGGATTTCAAATTCATGTGCCTTCAATTATTTTTTTGTTTATACCTAAATACAAATAGTGCTTTCTGGTAATGATAAGCCCTTAAGAATATCTGTCCACGGTATGCTAAGTGCAAGCTGAAAACCCTGGTTGCAGGTCCTTTGGTCATTGTTATTATGGGATGTAATTCTACTTTGTGTCCAATTGCTTTTCTGGTTTCTTGTATAAAAGTGAGATATATCTGTGGTTTATTACTTCAGGTTGTCTTTTTAGGTCTATGATTTAACAATATCTGCAATATTTATTAATATAGTACTTATCAATTTCCTAAATTATTAATAAAAAGATATTATACTTCTACTGTTAACTTGGAATGTCTTCTAGCTGGTAGTATGTGTGAAATCAGTGAGTGACCGAGCATTTTCAGTAAGCGAACCTTGTGACAGCAAACTCGAGTGAGTGAAGAGTAATTTGAGAGGATCAAGTAAAGATCACATCTCATAACTCTATAATAACATATTTGCACAATGACTGCAATGACTCAAGAGAGGACATTAAGAATCATTGAGGAAATTACATGTGTTTTTAAAGTTTGTAATTTTAATTATCTTGTTCTGTAATGGACTGCAGTGTCTGCAAACCAGCCATCATGTACTTTCCATCACTAGAAAGTACACGGACCATTTTGGTAACTGCATATGCAGGTTTATTTATTTTAGCGTTGAAAAGTGAAAAAAGAAATGAAGAGAGCATAAATGGAGCTATAATGTTTAGACTAACACTATTTTCTTAACTAACATCCTTGTGAATGAACATAGTAAATTTGAACAGTATGTGTTTTCACCATCTGTACTCCAATAATGAGAGCAGCCACCAAGGGAGAATAGGGTATTTAAGTATAGCAGGAAACATCAGTCTGCTGCTCTTAGCCTGAGCTGAATTTCCATCTTTTAGGTACCTTGGTCTTAATTTATGCTTCATTCCTAATTAAATTGTCTTGCTGACATGACTCAGAAACCTGGCTTCCTGTGCCTCAGCCTTTATTTCTTCACCCTTGATTGATAATGAATGTGCTTTACCATCATATATTGTTTGGGTCTTGTGAAAGACAAACTGAGTTACTACGGACTGCTGCAATCTGATTGCACAGATGAGCTGCACTGACTATGAAGAGAGTTTCAGTTAGTGTTATCAACTATTGTGTCATGCTAGACTTTTATTCCTTCTAAAGAAGTTTTTCATTAACTCCCCTTTTAACCAGTCAACATCTGTCTAAAATTAAAGGTAGCTGACTAGTGAAAAAAATCATCTATAGTCGTTCATCAGTGGGAAAAAAATGGCAGCAAACAGCGTGAAATTAAACTTCTGAAATGAAAAATAATATTTAATTTAATTTTGTGCACAAGTAATTACTTTTCAGTTCTTGTGACTCTTGAGGTAGGTTTCATTTTTGTCACTGCTGATTTCAAAGAATGAGAAAGCAGCAGGCTGCTCAAGACGCCATTCCAGCATTTTGGAAAAGGTTGAGGTGGATAAACAGAGGTGCCCGAAGAGCTAAATGCTATCAGCAGTGGTAAATGAGGGAAAATTATGAAAAGGTAGATTACGTTTCAAGTAGAGCATGTATGGTGCAAGACAGGCTTGCTACTTTACCAAAAAAATTTTTTTTCAGCACATGGCAGCTCAGGAATTACCGGTTTCAGAAATGTTGTAGTGTTTCTAGTGAGTGGATGCATGGCACTGGACAATGGATATGCCCAGGCAGCAACATTAACTTTTATTATACTTGCTTATTATTATCAGCAGAATGTGCTGACACTTTTGACATTGTCACATTCAAAATAGGCTGCAACATGAAAGTGGTTTGTAATTTTCTCCAGCTGGCATGGCTCAGTCCAAAAAGATATGCAGTTAGCACCGAACTTTAATGTCTTGATGACTCCAAAATACAAAAAAAAAAAAACCCCAAACCAACAACTCAAACAACCAACAACCAACCAATAAAAAAACTTTCAAAATGAAACCACAACTGGCAAGAACTTAAAAAATTGTATTGCTAGAAAAAAAAAAATCAATTATTTTTCCAGTGTAAATAGTCTCTTACAAGCAGTTTTATCAAAACAAATTGATGCTGTAGTTGCTTTAATCATACTTGCTATATCACCAAATATAAATTATGAGGACTGTGGTGGTAATTTGTGTATATGTGTTTGAAGGGACTCACTTGAAAGAGAGGGGTTGTGTGTATGTCTGTGTGTGTCCATGCAGTATTGATTGCATCGGGCAAAAGGGAGCAAACCAAAACTCCATCATGGCATTTTCACGTCATTCACGTGGGTCATCCCATACCAGCCAAGCTAACCAGAAAATGGCTTTCAGAACTTTTCATTCCTTATGTGGAGCATAACTGGAGAAATGACAGTGCTTTTGGTTTTCTCATTTATTTGCTACAGGAGAGGTGAGATTGGAGGGTTTGAGGGTTGGCTTTGGGTAAGGATGGATGTGTGTCCTAGTCACTGCTGATTTCTGCCCCCCATTTGCCCAGCTTAGTATATTTTTGTTTGTCTTCCATTTGTGGATTCTTAATCCAGGCCCATTTTCTTTGCCCATCCATGTCTAAACTCTTCTCCTCTAAGATCTCAGAAAATTATGTGGAATACCTCTACCTCACTCACTAAAGGCTACCTTAGAGTGCTGTGGCAGGACATGCCTATCCCCCTGTCTCTACCGCAGATGGTTGGTGCATATGCAAGAGATAACTCAGGTGGGTCACAAGCCCAGCATGAGGTATCTCTGACACCAAAGAGCTTAGGCCAGCAGCTAAGAGTCAACATCTTAGTCTGGAAAGCAAATGTGGAAAGAGATGAAAGAAATACTTTGACCAAAAGACACAGGTTTTACATCTATAAAAGACCACAGAAATTAACACANTGTCTTCTCTCTGTGTAGTAGTAGTCTGTTTTAAGTCCTATGTCTGTTAATTTTGTGTCTATTAAATAAATAATCCATTTTATAATAGACTGGATCAGCTATTATTAAGGACCCTGCAAATTAGAGTGGATTTTGGAGTGCTGGCCACTCCAATACAGTGACTGCCTGTTGCCAGAAGCCTGGGCAACGTACAGGAGCTGATTCAAACTTACATCATCCATCCGTAACAAGAGCCCCAGTCTCAAGGTATTTGAGCCTTTAGCCAGGTTCCTGCATCTTCAGCTGGAAAATTCAGGTCCTGCTCCTGTAGCAGTCATCTACACAGGTTATTTTCATACAGTATAAGAAGCAGGCAAAAGGACAGTTACCTCCAAACACAGAGTTACTCCACGACACACATACAAAAGCCAACAGTGGAAATCCCAGAGGAGGGTGATGTTTCTACCAGTTATACCAGGGCTGCATTTGGGCTGTCTTCAAGGGTACTATGAATGCTCAAAACACTGTGGCTGGGAAACCTCTGGCTTTGATTAACTCTATGGCTGAAGACAGATCAGCTTACGGTTGCTGGAGATGTGATAGAACAGAAGTTGATTTCTTCTTAATGGAGACCTGCTTAGGATATCTTGTGATTGTCCTGGATTTAAACATGGCTTCTGATGTTTCTTCATTTCATCCATTTTATAAAAAGGAAGAATAAGGTCAATGGAGCTGAGATTGCTTCCCAAAGGCCGAATTTTACTATAACTTGACAGGTTAGGAAACGACAATTTTTCTTCCAACAAAAATGTTGGTGATGGCATAGGTGTACAAGTGAGTAAGAAGGAAAAAAATACCCTGAAAATCCTTCCCCAACTCCAAAAAAATGCTTGAACAAAATGATGATATGTTATGCCTAGAGAGAATGAGGCAGCTGTAAAGCAGTCAAAGAAGAGAGGCACTGCTCAGTGCCCTAGCCTGCTCTGTGAACTTGGCAAAATTATCACATTTGTTGCTTTTGCTATCTGTTTAAATGAGAAGCTATTTAAGCTGTTCTGTCTGTTTTGCTGTTTGCATAAAGCCTGCTGCAATACAAGAATGATCTTAGAAGGGGCCCTCTAGAAATAATGAGGTGGAATAATCATCAGCAGAGTCTAGTACGTTCTGCTTTATAGCAGCAAGCTTCTTCACAGCTTTCAGACATTGCTTCCTTTGCCCTCTGCAGTCATTAATAGTTTTTTCTTTTGCAGCCTCCTAGATGCTCAGACAGTTTTTAGTGTCACAGACCAACATGTGAATGGGGCTGATGAACAGTAACCATGGTTTTCTTTATAATTCTCATATTTCTTTCCCAAATATGTTACTGGAATTGCTCAGGCATGCTTTGATACTGTATTAAATTTGAAGCAACTTTTGTTTCAGGAGACACATTTAAAACCAGATAAAAGTACCGCATGTTTTATTATAATTAGAATTTGCAGTCATGCAAGCTTTGAGAGTTGTCCCTTTTTAAAAAATACTGAAATTTGGCTGCTGATGAGTATCATCCTTTTTTTTTTTTTTTAAAGAAAGAACGTGGACTGTTTCTCTCAGTTCCAATAGCACTATAACTTATGCTTGTAGACTATAATGTAATTTTATAGACTGTTTTCCATTTTGTTTTTATTCTAAGTCGTAGGAAAATTAGTCAAGAGCAGCTTTTTTTTTTCATAGGATGCTAAGCAAGCCAATGTTAAACTGTTTAAGAGGAACAAGCATTTCAAACTGCTATCAGAGTAATGAAAGAGGATTGAGAAAAAAATTTCCTCCTTCTAAGTTAAGAAATAAAAATGGCTTCTACATAGTTTCTAAATGATCTTGTAGCTGCTGCTAATTTCCTTCTTAGCTGTAAAGTCCATCATTCCTGAAGAGAGGAGGAAAACTGTAACAGACAGTGTTTGGACAGAGCAAATGAAAACACAAGTGGGATGGTAGTTATGCACGTATAATGAGTAGACAGGGAATTGTCAAAGTATGATGGCATAAATTACTTCTCTGAATTTTCAGAACATGCAAATTATATGAATAAATACATATCCTCTACATGGAGCATACTGTGAAATAAGTCTGCCTTGCCTATCAAATTTGAGGTGCTGCCTCTAATTCAGTATGTTCTCCTTGACTGCAGATTATGTCCCCAGTGTCAATATGAGAAGAGTTCTCCTCTGTGCCTCAGGAAATCGGAGGATGAACAGTGCTAACAAGTGACAGATCTGCTGACTCTGCAGCTTAGGAGACACTCATAACCCAGTCAGCGCCTTAAAACTACAGCTACTGCTCTGCTGCTCACAAGTTTTCAGCATGATACGTCTGCCATGTTTTCTAGGACTGGCCTTTTCCAGGTGAAACAGGATTTCCAAATAGAGATGAATGATTCTGAATGGAGGCTCCCAGCTCGTGAGAATGGGAACAATCATGTTCAAAACACAAAGTTTCTCCAAAGGCTGAGCTGGAAGCAATCGTGGGCCTTTTGGACATGCCTATGTCACAGTGAATAAAATGAGGAAAGCAGAGCTACTTTTCTTCATAAGAAGAGGTGCCAAACCTGGTATAAAGCTGTATCAGTGAATATTGAGGAGGACGTTGTGCACAATTCCTTCTCTTATTGTTCAAGGATAACTTTTTTTAAAGGGTTGTAAGGTCTGCTTCTGTTTTTTTAATTACCTCTTTAACGAGTGCTATAAAGAATAAAAACAGTTTGGCAAGATCAAAGAATCCCAGATGTTGCTATTGTAAAATGCACAGCAACTGATCAAAGAGTACCCCGATGAATTCAAATACAGATTGGAGGCAAGATAAGAATAAGAAAGAAATACTCTCTTATTTTATGTTAGCTTTTAGTGTACTTGAGAAATGGCTGAAAGCGGTCCAAGAACATCACAAGAGCATTCTGTCCATAAAAACTCAGAACTCAGCAGAATTTTGTGGTGTTTGACCCCAACAGCAGAGGTGTGAATTCTGTAATGAAGCACTTGCTAACATTTTCCATTTGACATAAAATTCTGTAATATAAGCGATGTCACCTAACATGAAGAGGTTTTAATTAGCGAACATGACTATTCCTGAACTTAATTATAATCTAAAAATATTATGTACACAGGAAAAAATATATAGGGGTGTAAAGCTTAATTGAAAATCATAAAAATAGAGCTTAATTTAAATTTTAAAGTAAGGCTGTTATTTTCTTATCTTAAAAATGAACATTTTGATTCCATGAAAAATTGAAGTTGGCTATGTCATCCTAGTCTATGATGTGAATAAAAGTTTGCTTAGAATTTTCCATTAGTAATATCTTCTCACAGAAAATCCCACATCTTGCAATTAATAACTATGTTGAGAAATATTTTTGCTGTTCAAAAAAACATTTTCTTAAGACTTTGCATCTGATGAGTTTCAATATAAGTCATTTGGATGGGCATCTCTGTGGAAATACATATCACGTTTGCTGAATATTGTAACCGCCACCAAACCTCCCCCAGACGAATGACCAAGTCTGTTCACTTGGAAATAGTTTTTTTTCAGGGAGTGCACCCACAAGAAAAGAGAAAATCCAGATCTTCTCTAGGCAAGAGAAAGGCTGATTTAAGCTGTAGTAGAAAATGTGTTTTGAAATGCCTTCAATATTCATTCCAAGTCTATTTTTTTTTACTCCTTAATATATTTTTATAATGCTATCCTCTTTACCAGTACAAATTTTGGAATTATTTTATACATGAAAAAAAAAAAAAACCCAAACAAGCAAACCAAACCAACAAAACAAACAGCTAGACCCAAAACCCCGAGTCACACAACTGCAATGGTTCACTACCTCCCACCCACAGACCAATGTCAGTCCCCAAGAAACAGCCACCTTGGGAAAACCCCACTTTCCTCCACCCGAGTCTGACATGGCACCACATGGTCTGGGACATCCCTTTGGTCAGCTGGGAGCAGCTTTCCCAGCTGTGTCCTCTCCCATCTTCTTGTGTGCCCCACGTTTCCTCTCATGCAGGGCAGTGTGAGAAATAGAAAGACCTTGATAGTATGCAGAAGTTGTTCAGCAATAGCTAAAACATCCCTGTGTTATCAGCACTGCTTTGGTCACAAATCTAAAACACAGCATCGTGCAGGGTGCTATGAAGGAAATTAGCTCCATGCCAACCAGAATAAATACAGTAATATTACCCAAGGTTTTCTGAAAGCCTCTGTTTAAAGGTGGATTTTTTTCTTCAAAATTCAGAAGAATCTTTCTAAATATATGCCTTCAAAGGAATAAATCTTTCAAGGAAACCAAAACAGAGCAGATGCTCTTTCCCCCCCCAAAAAACCAGTTTCTTTTAGATAAATTTTTTTTGCCTTGAAGACAAGAGATCAAATCTGGGTTGCCATGGATGGCATCATGACATACCAGAGAGAAGATGAATTCTGAGGAGATGCTAACAAATTATATAATTAAATTACAAATGCAGCTACTAGAGAACAGCAAATGAGTGTATGATCATATTTTCCATGTCAACAAAAAATTAGAGGTGATTTGGACATGCCAAAAGAATATTCAAGGACATCAAACATAGAAAACATAATTAGTTGATGTTTTAGGCCATTATGAGAATAGTATTATTGGGAACAGGAAGGCAGAGTTTGTGACAAGCAGACTTGCAAAGCATCCAGAACAGCAAGTTCAGGAAAGCAAACTGGCAAGGTGTTCAGTATACTTAGTGGTGGAAAAGGGGATGAAGAGCCAGAAGAACCAGTTAATTGCATAATACTTTTTTTTTTTTTTTTTTCAT
>VZRR01003147.1:159623-205100 GCA_013398015.1 Oreocharis arfaki
TTTTTAAATATGGAACCAGTGTTATGTTAAGAGGCAGAAGGAGAGAAAACTAATTACTAGGGAAAATTTTAAAGCAGAGTAAATACAGGGCCATAGGTTGAACCAGAGAAGGGAAAAAACAGAAGTAGGTAGGATGACAGGTCCAACTCAAGCTAAAAGGACTATTTCATTGGGAATGTCTCAAAATAAATGTACATCTGAAAATACAATGTGGTAGAAAGCCTGAAAAATGATGTTCCAGATGTTAATCTGGATTTTCTTTTTATGTGTGGCTGTCCTAAGTTTTGTCAGTGATACAGGGAATCTCAATGATGCCTGACAACTGATGCTTCTCAGCATGATTTTCACACTGTTCTTGATTCTACCTGCAACCGTAACATACAGCTTTCTTTATTTTTTAAGCACACAGATAAGTATCATATAGTCTCAAGACTAATAAACCATCTCATTTGTCTATGTATTTCAGTACTCTGCAAAGAATGATCGAAAGAAACTGAGATCACATCCTTCCACTTTTAGTTTCATGAAAGATGTCTCATACACGTCATTCCAGGCAGGAAGATGTACAAAAGTCCTTTGACAAAGCATAAATCCCTTCTGAAAACTTTTCATCCAGTCAGTAGTTTATACTAATACTCTTCGTTACAGCCCAGCATTTAACCCCCATTTCTCTATCAGAGTAACTACTTGGATAAGTAATTCCATTTTTTTGCTGGAATCCCATTTAACTATGCTCCTGACTCACTTGTGAGCCTAACTGCTTACGGCTGATAGCAGAGGATTTAGCATTTCAGCTCATATGTCAAATAGAGTTTGACTGCTTAACTTTTTTCTTCTTATACACTGTGAAATAACTCCCAGAAGAAAAAGTTTCACATGGTAAAGACTTTGGGCAGGAAAAGAAGTCAAGACCTCATGATCAGTTAAATAAATCAAGTATTTTCAAAAATAGTATTTGTTTTAAAGATAAATTAGCAAACAATGAAATTGATGTTCAATAATTCAGTAAAATTGTATTCAAGCAGCTTAGCTAGAAAGACAGCAACAGCCTGATAAATTAATTCTAACCTGTAAGGAATATTATAGGAAAAGGAACTGTGACACTCTTTGGTAAAATGCCATAGAAGACCAGCTTGGAAGGTACATCAGGGATCATCCTGTCCAACCTTTCCTGGCAAAAGCATTGTCTAGACAAGATGATGCAGCAACATGTACAGCTGAGTCTTAAAAGTGTTCAGCACTGGGGAATCTGCCACTTCCCTAGGAAGACTATTCCAATGGCTGATTGTTCTCACTGTGAAAAAATGTTCTCTTGTGTCTAATCTGAATCTCCCCAAGATTAACTTGTCTTACCCGTGGGACTCCTTGTAAGAAGTCTATTTACTCCTTCTGAAATGTTCGTCTATTCATTTTTGATTAACTAAAGCTAGCAAAACAAATTGCTGTCTAAATGAATTCTTGAGAAAAATTCACCTTAAAGGAAAAAGTCTGTAAAAGTAAATAAAAGAAAGAAAATCAGTTGAAAAAAAGAACAAGCAAAAGTGAATGTTCTAATACTCATCTGGGAAAAAGTATGACAGCCTAAATTGTAGTTTGAGTACGTAAAATCCCAGTTTTCCTTCCCAGAATGTTATCAGATGCACTACGGCTCTAAGTCTTCCCTGATAGCTCATGAGAGGATCTCCAGTTGTGACTCCAGTGATATATTTAGGATTCATTCATCACTAACAGATGCCCATTGATTAAATCACCCTTTATGCTGTTAACACCACTGAACCTGAGGACTAGTTTTATCTGCCAAGAAAATCCCATATAAAAGAGTGAAAACATTTCTTTAGCTTCATATGACTTCACAAGATGCTCTCAGGCAACATCTACAAATCCAGCCCTACCCTTCTGTTCCTAAGTTACTGGTGATGAAAGAAAGCTGATGGTGCCTTAGGCAGAGAAAAGGACTCTTCTTATCAGTAGTTACAGCTCTGACCCATGCAGCTGCCCCTGCTGTGTAACACATATCCTCTGGGGACTGTTGTTGGGGAAATGCTGCCTTTCCCAGCTGTCTGTTCTCTCTCCCATGCACAGAAACTTCCCACCTTCCTGGTGGGAAGGTAAGGGTAAGGGATGCTTATCATCTTATTTGCCCTGACTCCTGGAAAAAAAACCCCAATGCATAATAGTACCTGGGCCCCAAGCTGGATTGGGAAACTGCTACCAGGGCGGAAAGAAAATCTTTTTGGTTAAAACCACAAATTGTCTGAGTTGTTGAATAAGTTACAGCTCTTTCATGTCTTAGCCACTGACACAGAAATCACTGACAAGAAAACCATGAGCTGATTATATCAGGTAAGCAGGGTAGAAAAGTGAAATGAAGGCTACACATAATTATGTTTTGGAGATTTCCCTTTCTTATTTTGCAGGTACATTTCTTATTTTTCAGTTAAATGTACCCTTCATATCAGTTACCAGGTTGGTAATCCTCATGACAGACTTCTCCTAAAATTCTATTTCTTTTTCCCATTTACCTTAAAAAGTCCCCATAAATGACATTGTTCAGCATCTCAAACTCAGACAGATGTGCTCCTGAAGATGTTTATTAAAATATATTATGACCATTAGCATTGAAGCTCCTTAATTTTCATTTTATTGTACTTACTTTTTGCTTTCTGAGGAAAAAAGTAAGGAAGATTTAATGAGACTGAAGACAATATTAATAGCAATAATAAAAAGTAATCCTCTAGTATATTATATCTATTAATTCTCACAAAATATTATAGATTATGTGGGTTTTTTTCCATATGAAAAATGCTTATTGGACATTTATTTTACAAGCACATAATCATTTTTTTGTATTTAACAACCTTACATTTGAAAAAAAAAAAAACCCTCAACCCAAAACAAAATCAAAATGTACCATGTGGGCACAAACCAGCCTCACAGAAGGCGAAAGAACTATGAGTACATTAAAAATAGTTCCCTTTAGCACTCTTGGCATTTGGCATTATTCTGAAATATATACAGTGGCCTCTCTGAGAGCCAAATTTAAAGCTGATGAGCCACTGATGAGGTAACTGTTATGTCCCATCTCTGCTTCCCTTCAATGATGCTTCAAATGGGAAATGTAGCATTTTGGGGAGATTTTTGCTCCAAATGAGATGTTGACTGTCCAGTGGGAAGATAAAGATTCTATTACATGTACTTTAAAAGCCATAAAAGATAACCTTAATTTCCTAGCTTACATTTATTTGCACTCACACAGTGTCTCCCATTTCCAAGGCCGAGTATGAGCAATTGCCAAGTACATAATCAAAGGAGAGCGAGGCAATGAATAAGTGTCAGGTCGAGAACTAGTGAATTCACAGAGAATGTACTGTCTACAAGGAAAAAAAAAAGAAAAAGAAGTTGAATCCTGAAGCATGGAGCTGTCAAATGAAGCTGAGGATTTAAAATTACCAGTAATTTTCTTACTGTCTTCAACAGTTGCTACGAACTTTCAAGAGGGTGCCACAAAAATGCCATATTTGATGATGAATATAAGTGAAAGCTTGCAACTGTTGAACTGAACTTTTTAAAGTGTTGCTATTTCATCAAACATTGATTGACTGGAAACTGCAGCCTTCTCGTTTTATTCATGTGCAAAATACAGCATGGCAGAAGCAACATAACCTTTAGCAAACTACCTTTAGTTTGTATCTCTGCAGCTCCTCTAACAGTGAGGTAAAAGACAGGAGGGATTTTTTCTATAGGAAAAAAAATGGTTAAGCAGAGATCTGCTTTATATTCAGGTTTTAGATGCCACAAGCAGATACCCATCAGAGCCGTAAGGACTTCTGGGCCCCTCAATTCAGACAACCAGTCTTGAGACACGACTAGATATAATATGTTTGATCATCAATAAAATGTAAAGAACTGGAGAAAAAAAATTATTTGGCTTCAAAGATGTTTAGTCAGGTATGTTTTCTAGACTCAAAAAATGTCTTTGAGTTGTACACAATGTGCCATATTTTCTACTTTTACTTATAAAATAACAGCAGTAATAATACATATTTTTTCAGAATTGGCCTTTAGTTACTATCTGGATCGTTTCATGAAGAGTCCTCAAATTCTCAGCAACAAAGACTACTGGTAATTACAGTTAGCAGGTTTTTCTGACAGTGTGGCTTGAAACTGGGAGTTTCTATATTCTGTTTTATTCCCCGAACTCTCATCTTCATCCTCTGAAGAAAACTTTTGAAAAGCAGAAGCTATCAAATATTGAATGCTACTAAACTATAGTAGAGCATATCTCTGGGCAAGTGCCTGGCGTCCTTCAGAAATATTCTAACGCAATTAATTCAAAATGAAGACAAGTTCTGTGAAACCTGTATTACAATAAATTTGGGGAAGGTCAGGACCACAGCTTAAGAACAAGTGGAAGGAAAAGAAAGAGAATACCTGTTTCCTTAATGTTTTAACTGAAGGGTTGTATCTACAGAATAAATGAGTATTTTCATCACAGGCTCTGTTCTATACCTCCTCAAGCTACAAAAAGCCAAAAATAAAAATAGAAGGATTCTTGTATTTACATACTTAAAACAGTAGGAGACATTTTACAGTTCTTCTTTCATCAGTTGCTGGGGGTTTTTTCCCCATCTCTCTCCTTTTTCCACTTTCATCAAGGTCACTGTGAGGTTTTTTTCCCTTTGATTTTAATTTCATGTCAGTACATTCATTTTTATGTAAATTTCTGGAGAGGTGATTGTATCTTCATTTCTCCAACCATCTGGCACACTGGGAAATACAGCAGCATTCAACCCTAGTGATATAAATAAGAAAAAAGATATGGGATTTCAGAAGAGACTTTTAAAAAACCCAAAAAACCAAACAACAACCAAAGAGATGTTTATTTGTTGTTTATTCACAACAGAACCTTGTAAATATTTTTATGAATATTTAGTGTGAGTTTCTGTAATTAAAGAGGTCTGAAACCCTCATTCAGTAAGAGATGCCTTTCATGCCACTAGTATGCTTTTCCTGTTGATAAATGAACAGGTACAAATATCTTCTCCCTTTGATGAAGCTAGATGCATCATTGTTCATGATTGAAAACCAAAATACGAAAGTAAAAAGTGGTGATAAGCCATAAAATTTGCCACAAGAAAAAACAAAACAAAACAAAACAGGTTTGATGTTATTTTACATATATTGTATTTAAAAGAAAGAACTGTAGTAGCCAAGAAATTACACTAGTTTTCAGCAAATAAAATAAATGAGACTAAAAATGAATTTGCAGTCAGAAACATACTTATTTTTCAAGTTGATCTATGATTTTGTTTTAAACAGGTATTTAATAACTTTTGCATAAACTTTTCCAATTGTAGACTCCCATAACTACATCACCTTTTATCTTTCTTGTAATTTGAAAATTATAATTCCATATTAATAACAATGTTTCAATGAATATACAAGATGTTTTGTTTTCCTAAATGAGCCAGTGTGAAATGATTTAGAACAGGAAGAACCTTGATACCACAGATGCACTTGCAAATCACAACTGGCTTCAATTTCCACCCAGGTAGACCAGCATCATTTCCAGGCTCTGGTGTTATTATTCTGACTTCTTATAATAATGGCATACCATCTAATGCTAATAAATGCAATGCTAATGTCATTCTTTGTGGGCTAGACTCGGTGAAAATGCTTTTGGAAAAACAGTGCTGTGCAGAATATAAACACACACTTGAATAAAACTTGGAAATACCCTTTCTGAAGCCATTAGTGAAGCTATTGTTCTGTAATCAATTAGAGCTTCTCAATTCCTATGGAACTTTAAAGTATCTAGAGGGAAAATTCATTTTCTTACCTGGAACTGACTCTGCTCCATTCAGGTGTTAGTCAAAATCTTAAGATATTTGACTACAGAGTGAAAATCTGGTTTAACCCAAAACTAAACTTTCTTCGATAACAGCATGTACTGGTTTTGGTTTGGGAGAGAGTTAATTTCCTCTACGATAGCTTTTAAGGGGCTGTGTTTCCGATTTGGGCTGAAAATAGTGTTGATAATATTTTCGTTATTTCTGTTTTAGTTATTGGTTTGCAGAGGGTCAAAGCCTTTTCTGCTTCTCACCCCACCTCACCAGCAAGCAGGCTGGGGGTGCATGAGAAGCTGGGAGGGTTCCCAGCCAGGAGAGATGATCCCAGCTGGCCATAGGGATATCCCAGACCACATGGGGCCACGACCAGCCTGCAGAGCATGAGGAGAAGGAGGAAGGAGGGGATATCCAAAGTTATGGTGCTTGTCTTCCCAAGTCACCATTGAGCATAATAGAGCCCTGCTCAGGGGATGGCTGAACACCTGCCTGCCCATGGGAAGTGGGGAATGAATTCTTTGTGTTGCTTTTCTGGCATGTGTGGCTATTTTTTTTTTTTTTTTTTTTTTTTTTNTTTTTTTTTTTTTTTTTTTTTTTTGCCTACTAAACTGTCTTTATTTCAAGCCATGCATTTCCTTTTGCTCTTTAAATTCTCTCTCTCATCCTGCAGGGGGAGGATGACTGAGTGGCTGCGTGTGACTTAGTTGCCAGCTGAGGTTAAACCACGACACAGTAACATACTGAATTGTTACACAGCAATATTTTCCATTTCTCTTCTGGGAAAATGCCTTTGTCTCATATTGGCTTTCTTCCTAGAAAAATAATTTAAACTCATCTATTAAACCAAGGCTTTCAGAAAAAAAAATTCTTAAAATAAAATTTTAAATCTACCCAATTTTCTCATTATAAACATACGAAAGGTCTAACAGGGTAAGTGGAAAATATAGGGCACAAGAAACAAGATATGGTAATTGAGACCATCTGTCCCACTAAATATAAAGCACATATGCTTGCGGTTTACTGTCTCTCTGATCTTATTGCAGTTCCAAAATCTGACCATTCAACTAGAGGAAAAAAAATTCTGATGCATGACAGGAAAAATTTAGATGCACTCATTTCAAGAGGAGTAGAACACGTTCTTAAATTCTTTCAGAGCATGTGGAGAAGAAGAGCAATGACAAGTGCAAGAATAGCTGATCCTTTTTAGCTGTCACTGATGTTTGACTATCCTGACACCTTATAGAGCAGCAGCTGACCTGGCAGTAACTCTGGTGACAGCCTAGCCTATGGACTAGAATTATTTTCTTGAAGCATTCATTACTGTTATTGTTGCTTTCATACCCATTAAGAGAACTGCAGGGCTTACACAGGCAATCACAGCTGACCATTCTGATTCCATCAGAGTGCCAGAGCATTGATACAGTAAGGAACTAAATTCAAGAGCAACGTCTTGAATGTTTTTCTCTTCTCCTAATATTTAATTTATTATCAGTTTGGTGATATGGTCAATAACAACTGTAGAAATCAAAGCATTCAAATACTACGTACACATTATAATCTGTGTTTCACTAAAAATATGGTAACATTCACAGTGCCACCATTTACAGAGTTGTTGCTTTGTAAGTCCAAATACAAGCACAAAAGCCCCCACTGAGTTACTTGATAGCTCCTGACATTGGGTATGAGTTTAATGCTGGTGTGTTTGTTGTTGGTTTGCTTTGATTCAGTTTGGTTGTTTCCGTCTCTTTCTACTCTCAGGAAAAGAAGGAAACACAAAGGGTTATTCAAGTAGAATGTGTATAAATGGATAGAGTATATGTATTGTGCATTAATAAATATCACATGCAGATACTAAATCATAGAATCATTCCAGTTGGAAAAGAACTCTAAGATCATCAAGTCCAACCATTCACCCAGCACCACCATGTTCACCACTAAACCATGTTCTGGGCTGTCACACCCACATGTCTTTTGAACACTCCCGGGGATGGGGATTCCACCTCTTCTCTGAGCAGCCTATTCCAATGCCTAAAATAACTCACTAATGCGTTTATATACTATATCTGTAATGTTTATGCACTCTATATACAGCATATACTGCATGTATAGGTACAGACTATATGTGTATTACACTATAGATGTGTGCTGTACATAGCACAATATATACAGCATGCACCTGTACATATAATTCATGTAATACACATCTGCTGTGACCCGTCCCTGTACTACTAACCTTGACTACATGATGGTACAGAAGATTCTTAATTGTTTTTCTGTGAGAAAACATGACTTAAATGCAATATATGCACAATATCAACTTTACTATTTTATCAATGTTAATATTTTTTTCAAAACTTAATAGAAATATTCTGCAGCCTTGAGTTGCCATTGTAACAGTTTTTAAAAAATTTACTTTGCCTAAAACGAACATGACTTCTCATCAGATCTATGAAAGTCAGTTTTAAGACTGCTGTGGTAAGAAGGAACACTTTTATCCAGAAACATTTTGTGGTATGACAGTTCAGTGAACAGCTTAGTGTTCTGCCAGCTATTTGGGAAGTTTCTTTTGCAGTGGAATACAGAAGGTCTTGAAAAGTAAAAGAAATATTAACTTAATGGAAACTGGGACTTTCAAAGGTAGCAAATATGTATCTGTAATTCTTGCTTGAACTGTTTACTAGCACTGGCTTAATGAAGTCAAATACTAAAAGTCTTCTTGTGCTGTACAAAAATCAAAGAAAGCTGATGGGAAAAAACAGGAACTAAAATCTAGATCAGTCTTAAGACTGAAAGCACACTGGAAATCACATTGTGGTGTTAAATCAGGTAAAATGAGTTGTGACACTGATACTGATCCCAAACTGCTGCCAAGGGCCTAATGCCTTGGATACAAAAAGAATGAACCAAAAGCACTGGTTTAGACTAACCCTCCAAATCTTGTTGAAGTACAGTTTTTCTTTAAAAGGAACAATTACATCTCTCATTTCAGATTTCTAAGGGAAATGAAAAGAATGCATAATAATTAAGGCTGCTCTAATGGATCTCTTCAAGGAACTCATCATAAAGATACGTGATGGTTGCCACGTTAAAATTTACAATTAAAATTTTATAATAAAATTAGCTTCATAATGATACTAATATATTCCTTTGCTCTGAACACATTAAAATATGCAAGAGCAGGGTAAAGAAGCAGCAGAAAATAAAAAAAATCTGAGATGTTACAAAAATGGGTTATTTGATTGACAGAGCACTTTAACATAATTTTATGTGATATGCTTTCTATGACAAGAACAAATAATGGTTACAAACCTAATTCTGGCATACACAATTTTGCAGTTTTTGCCAAAAATTATGTCAGAAGTTACATTTATTCAAAGCAGAACCTGCAGACTATATGTGATTAATGTTTCTATCTTGGCAGGAGAGCTCAAAATTTATGATTTTTTCTCTCTGCCACAGGTTAGGCAGACAGGAGGCTGATATACTAGATATGACTGCTATTGTAAATTTATTTGGCATTTCATTTTTCAGTCACACTGATGGTTATTTTCATACATCTTCAATCCATCATTTCCTGCTAAATCCAATTAGTTTGATTGGCAGATTTAGCTTCCCAGTGGGTCTTTGTCAATATTGTGTAGCAGTAAATACCTTGAGACACTTTCTCAAAACTTTCCTTGGTTATTTGTTTCTTCCTCACCCAGATAACTATTGATTAGCTGATTTTGTGCAGTTCTCACCCATCCACAGAGGCTGAAGAACATGGTGATCAAAATCAACCATGTGCTAACAAAACCTGCACCCTCCTTTGAAGAGGCAGGAGGAAATCCTGCCTGGGCTGGGGTGTCCTGGGGCTCAGCAGCCCCTGTTTGGGACCAGCTTTGACACAGGGGTGCCACGGGCAGGGGCCTGGTGGTGAGGAAAGCTGTGGGGCAGGGAGGTACAGCAGGTGTGAAATTTATTAAAGGCAATATTTTAATTATTTTTTCTCATAAACTAATTAACGTATTTACATACAAATGATCAGAAAATTTATTCTGCGCTCAGCAACACACATGCTGTCTTTTTCATACATAACAATGAAGCTAAACCCTTGATTCAGTCTTAATTAGAAAGAAATATTGAGTTCTTCTATAGTGTTTTCTTTCCTGGATGTATAATGGGAAGAAAGAGGTATAATAATTAATGCTGAAGTGCTGTGAAAGATGATCAATTTATAGAAAAGGTCAATTAAGTGAGCTGAAGAAAAGATTAAATAGGAAGAGAAATGAGCTCACATTTATGAAAACAGAGGAAAACCAGGAGCTGGTCTAAGACAGATTTCACTAGCACAAAATATTTGTGTTTACATGCTACATAGCTCAGTAGGGGATCAGTCAGTGTGTTTCCCTCCTGAACTGGTGAAATATCCTGTTCGCAGATCAACTATTCAACAGAGACACAAGTTTAGATTTTAGTGAGGCTTGCTAGCAGAATAGATTGACGTATTACTTTTTCCTTAAAGACTGAACTCCAGATTTTCATTAAAGCACAAGAAAAAAAACTGCTAGAGAGCCTCAAATATAAAGTACAGTAACAGATCTACAAGGTGAAACTTTGTTAGCCCTTGCTCCTGCTATAACAAAGCCTCTAATTTTTTCAGTGACAGTTTTGTATATATTGTAAAAACAATAATAACAATCTGTGAGTTTTTGCAAGGATTCAGGCTGTGATATGTCTTATCTGAATAAAAGATATAGAAAAATACTGATTTATTCATTTTTTTCAAAAAATTTTTCTTCATCTTGTCTAATTTGTGACTTTACAGGTAAAAATGTATGATATATTGTAAAAATAAAATTGGAATAGTGTCATTTTTAGAGTACTCTTTGTTACGAATTCTACTCTTCACGCTCTCAGATGGAGTGGAAGATTTTATTTTGGTTTTTTACTGGTGTTGTTTATGCATAATCCAAACACTAACACCACTGTCACCATCACCACCCTCTCCTAATACTGGGCATGTAAATACATTTACTAAACTTGAGACAGTTTTATCCAGACACAGCAGCATCTATAAGCATTTCCAAATCATGGAAATGATTCTCATTAGTTACGAGGGAAGGTTATCAATAATTGGTGGAGAGAAACGCATTTGATATAGTGTTAATGACACCTAGAGTGCACTGAAGGTTGTACTAAAAAGAACTATTCCGTTCGGAACACTAACGAAATTCTTTAAGAAGCAGCTATTGGTCTGATCACAGTTCATCTTCTGATTGATAAAGGCAAAAAATTACTGTTTATGAAAAAAAACATTCTAGTGATGCAAAATGAGAAAGCAATGCCAGTGTAGAGGAGGGCTAGAAAATTGAATGAGATTAGCTGGAATATCTGGCACACTAGAATAATAGCATAAAATCAAAGTTGGATGCTGGATTATTAATGACCAGACATTCTTCTATAATTTACTAGTTGGTTATGACTTAACTGGAGGATACAATTGATGAATTAGCCCAGCAAGCCCATTGAGAGCTGTCACGCTGCCATTAGAAGAACAAACATAATCCTAGGTACTTATCAAAGACATATGGCAAACCCGATGCTATCATTTAATGCACTTTCTTTGGCATACTAAACTCAGAAAAGGTCTCCTGTGTCAAATCAGATTCAGGGAGACAGAGCCAAAGAGGAGGTGTTAGCATCATGTCTAGACTGGGCAACCTGACAGAACTTCCTAAGTCTTTTGCTTGAGGACAGGAGGTCACCTAGCATATCCTTCCAACAAGCCTGGAGTTGAGGTTAACATTTGTAGCTTGCAAAGTTTGAGAAGCAGAACATACTGCTTCAAAGCTGGGGTGCAGGAAACTGGCTTACCCAGCTTCTGCTTGGCTTGGAACTCAGGCAGAATAGGTTCATCTCTGATTATGAGCTGAACCTGCTCACATACTCTTAGCCCCCAGGCTTACAAGATAAGCTTCCCTCCTCATGATAGGAGTGTACAAGCTTTTAGGCTTAATGACAAGTGACAAGTACTCTTATTAGCAGATGACTGTTCTTCTGTGCATGTAAATATGGATATTCACACTGAGAGCAGCCATATGTATAATTTATTTCTATGCTTCTGTGATGGATCACAATTTAATCTCTGGTGTCTCTTTAGATCAGGGGTGAATACAGACAGACTTATTTTTGTGTGCCCCTTTTTAATCTAAACACCCCTCCCCCCTCCCAATCTTATCTACCCTTCTTCATACATTTAAAGGCACAAGTCTGTACAGATGAAGAAAAAAATAAAACTGGACAAGAAGAATAAAATCTTTTCAGCAATACTGATAATTTAAATGACTTTTGTGTACATATGTATTTGGGTATTTGTTTACATGACCTGTACCCCAGTAAGGATAGTTGTATGTATGGGTAAGTGAACATGTCCTCACAATGCACACTTCAGGAACAGAAGAACCATAAATTATTCTATTACTCTGTCTTCCTAATATTTTCCCAACTTTTTTTCTATGTGTATTTACTGGTCTCAACTGTTCTAACTTATTCTGAAAAAAAGAAAAGATTTCTAAATTGACAAATCTAGAGCAAGAAAAACACATTCTGAATTGACTGGACAGGTTTTTTTTCCTTTTTTTTTTCTTTCTTACAGGTGCTTAGACACTTAAATAAAAAATTTGTCAGTTTTCCTGTTGAAGTCTGATATACAGCCTGGAAATTGCAATAAAGCCTGGATGACTTATTGAAGTGGGTCCAGAGGAGGAGTACAAAAATGATCAGAGAACCGGAATTCCTCTCCTATGGAGACAGCCTAGAGAGCTGGCATTGTTCAGCCTGGAGAAGAGAAGGCCCTGGGGGAACTCCAGAGTCCTTTTCAGTACTTGAAGAGGGCTACAAGAGGGACAGAGATGGACTTTTTACAAGGGAAGGTGGTGATAGGACAAGGGGGAATAACTTTAAACTGAAAGAAAATGGTTTAAATCGGATATTAGGAGGAAATTCTTGAGGGTGTTGAAACACTGGCACAGTTGCCCAAAGTGGTGGGTGCCCCATCCATGGAAGGATTCAGGGACAGCTTGGCTGGGGTTTTGAGCAACCTGATCTAATGAAAGCTGTCCCTGACCATGGCAGAAGGGTTGGAGCTAGAGGGTCTTTCAAGCTCCTTCCAACCCAAACCCTTCTCTAATTCTGTGATTCTATGCTATTCCAAGGATGCATCAGACCTTGCCAAGTAGTTCTGAATCAGTAAGAAAACAAAGAGAAAATATTATCTTTTACTCCACTGACACCATTCCTGGCTCCTTGAACAAAAGGTTTGTGTTCCCAATGGACTCCCTGAAGCAAAGAGAGCCTCATAGTACTTGTGGAGTATTTCCAGAGAGTGCTCCAGCCATGTTTTTGAAACAAGGCCCAATGGATGGAAGTTCCCAACAGTTGGAATGGGGTGCCACAGACTCTGCCCCATGCAGGTAAAACCAGCCTATATTTAAAAGTCTTTGCTATGACATTAGTTTGTGCCCTTGGCAGCCAAGGGAAATGGTGACAAAGAAGCAGCCATTCTCAAATGGAATATCCAAAGGCGTCTTGTAGGGTAATTTTAGTTCGGGGATTGAGGTTCATTTTCCTTTTAATAAGGGAAATAAGACATAAGCGCTTATTTTGGAAAGGTGAGTTCCATTAGGTAGAGTGATGATTTGAAAATGCAAAAATTAAATAATTAAAATAGCAATATTAATGTCATAGGAAATCTTATAGTAGCCTCATAACAGTTAAAGATTAGGAACTCACTCTGACTTTTGTGACCTTAAGCCTAATTTATGACTGGCAGACATTATTATTACTGCTTTTCTTGAAAGAGTAATTTCCACTTCAATTTTTTGTTGTTAGATGTGTGGTTAGAGAGAAATTATTATTATTATTATTGCTTAAAATGGAGACAATTCAGACAGCACTGTTGATATGCAGAACTTTAATCCAAGTGTTAACTATCTTTTCAATCCTTCACATCTCCCAATCACTTAACAATGTATCTCTCCTAGGAAGAATAAGCACCTAACAAAATCAAATGTGAATTTTATGAAAGATCAATGGGCTCTACTGCAGAGGAGAAATTTGAAAGAGAAAATGGGAGATATCCATTGACAAATTAGAAATTTTACAAGAACCTGTTGGGGTCCATCAAATTTACAGGCCTATCAAAGGAGAAGTGGACTCCAGGTCTGTCTTTTAGATATTTTTTGAGGTGCTATTCCCTTTTAATATCTTTACTAGTTGTGATGTTGCTCAGTGTGGTCACAACATCAGACTACCACATTCAGATGACTTATTCTCACAACCAAAAACTAAATCTAGTATTCTCTGTCTTCCAGTAGGAAAGGAGACTTCTTTTGCTTCATCAGAAGTGCCAGCAGAAGAAACTGGTTTAGGCTTTTTCGAAGGTTTATGACCAGCCTGATAACTTTGAATGGAAACCTGAGGAATAGGACAGCTTGGGAATACTGGAGAAATAATGTTCAGACAAAAAGGCTTTTCAAAGTTAACGATAAACTTGTGATTTATATCAGCCCACAGAAACTGCCCTAAACAACTATATAAGAAAGAAGAAAAAAAATTAAAAACTTCCAAAATCCTTATTTTGAGACTGAAACCAAAAATTGTACAGCAACTGTAAGAGATCTGCTTTCCAAATACATGGCAGAGAACAAAGTTAATATTCCCCATGGCCCAAAAAACTGTTCACAAGAAACTAGAGATGTCCCTTTTCAATCATCAAAGAACATCTAAAAAACATAAAAACATAAACATCCGAAAACCTGGGATTTTTCAAAGAGAAGTAAATGTAAAAGAGTCTTTAGATGGAAGTGAGTTCTAAGGAAAGGCAGGCCCACATTTTGTTGAAGTCAAAATATTTATTAAAGTTTGCAAAAAAACCAAAAAAAGTTTTCATAATCTCTGAAGAAACAGATTTTGGGGTAAACAAAATTTTCTCAGCCCTCAATTGTTAACATCGACAACACTACATTCATGTACATAACTCTACATGGAATTCAGTACAAATTACCTGTAATTTGTTTTTAATGTTTTGAGGTTGTGGGTAATCCTTTTAAAAGGAACTGATAGTGACTGACTGTAAAAGAGACAGTTGTGCTATTTCCTTCTATAACCTGAATGCTGTAAAATGTTGCATTTTTGGGTTTTTTTGGGGGGGAGGGGATGAATGAGGAAGAGATGTGCATTAGCAGTGGGTTTTTCTGCACTTATAGGAAGTGAACGAGAAGAGCCCAGAAACATCCAGAACAAAAAGAGGTTGTCATTGGGAAAATTCCAGAAGTTATCTGAAAGAGAATTCCCTTTGTGAGTAAGCCATCTGGAAGGTCGTGCTGAGTTATGCCAAAAAGCTGAAGCAATCAGAGCACAGCAGGGGGAAACCTTATAAGCCTGGGAGTGAGATCCAGCTTTATGTTCATAGCAGTTGACTAATACAGTCTACTGAGGGAGCTGGACTCCTACACCACTGCTCTGGAGATGGACTATGCAGGCCACTATCAGGGAATGGGAAAGCATCTGTGGCCTCTGTTTCTTTTAGGAAACCACTCTAAGCATAACATAATGGCTCAAATCTAAGGTTGCCCACTGTCTTTTCAAAGAATAATCAACTTCTCAGCAACCAGGCGGTCTAATTGGCTGTTAACACAAGGTATCTGAGATGTGAACCCCTGCTGCTTCCTCACGGAAGTCCTTTGGCTGCTGGCGAGATCTGGAGGTTCCAGGTGATGGGGTAAAAAATGGAAGAGGATCAGACTACACCAGTCCAGGTCCACCACATAAGGCAAGCCAGTGTGCATAATTTCTTTTGTGTATGTGTACATTCTGGCTATTTTGCCTCTGGTAGGTGAGAAATGAGAGCAATCTAGACTTGAGGAAAATGTAAATTTTTATTTTCTACTGTATTTCTCAAGGAAAGAAATTTATACAATCTCTCTGTTGGCTTTGTAGCTGGATGCATCAGCCAATTCCTACCAAATCTGGTGATGTGAGTCACTGCTATATTAAGATGTAGAACCTTTGTGAGAATGTGTGCCCAGGTAGAGCAGAGAGCACATATTAGTGTTGATAGTGACAAATGAAAAACCGGCAGTATGGGCTACTAAGTAGGTTTTAAACACAGAATGCCTTGGGAAACCAGGCACATAAAAATGTGATGCTCAAGGAACTGCTCTTTTCACTGAAGTAACTACTCAAAAGAAAGATGCAAAAAAGGAGTTGCAAGTAGGAGAAATCAGAAGAAATTCTGAGCCTTGATTATTCACAAATAAGAGGAGAGAAGAAATAGTTAATATTTTGATAGTCTGCGCCTGCTCAAGCCTGCATGATTACAATACTGGAGAGTAAATGAAATGTGTAGCTCATGGCTCAGTCTAATACAGAGTTATGCTAGATTGCAGCATGAAAGAAAAGTATTCATGCCTAATGATAATGTTGGAAGATGCCAAGAATATCTGCAGTAATTAAAACTCTGAATTTTATTTGAAAATCAAACACAAGTCTTTTGAAATTACATGACTGGGAAGGGCAGTTCCACCACAGTGACCATATCAGCAGAGATG
The DNA here is from genome assembly GCA_013398015.1 of Oreocharis arfaki. Classification (NCBI taxonomy): domain Eukaryota; kingdom Metazoa; phylum Chordata; class Aves; order Passeriformes; family Paramythiidae; genus Oreocharis; species Oreocharis arfaki. The sequence goes on from VZRR01003147.1 coordinate 176,062, forward strand.
CTGGAACTTACTGCCTTCTGCTCTGCTTGGATCTATATTTAGCCTTGAGGGTGTTAGTCTTTAATCTGGAATTTCTTATTTTCCTGCCAATTTTCACAACATGTTTTGAAGTCTGACTGGTCTTCTAGCCCTCAGAAGGAAGTAGGGGAAGGACAGGAAAACAGACAACAACCTCACCAAGGGAAAAAAAAATGTGAAACTGCATGATCAGTTTTCAAACTTAGGAGCAATTAGGATATTCATGCATCATGGTGAATAAAATCCAAGTTCCAAAACCAAGAAATAGTTAGAAATCAAGAAAAGTGAGTCTTTATAAGAAGATTTCACTATATCATTTGCATACTGTAAATACACAGTGCATATGAATCTGGTGAGACAGTTAAATGGATTTAAAAATGGTCTAGGACTTTAGTGAATTAAATAGAATTTAAAAATCCATTTTAACTGATTTTAAGACACGTAGGTGGGCTTTTATGTAACTAAAGTTAGGATACTGCAATTCATGCAATTTCTGAATTATGGTTTTATTTGGCCTAGAGATAGAAACTTTAAAAGAGAGATCACAGGTCAAGTAGAAAAATGAAATAGGAGCTATAAAGCATTAGTCATAGGAAGGATCAGCCATCTCTCTTTAATTTTTGTCTGTCTTTACGTACTATACATCTCAGTCTTCCCTGCTGCCCAGATTGAAGAACTGGAAGGCCCTATTTACTGTTAATGTGTTTCTGTGATGCACAGGCCAGTGCTACTGACCAAAGGATTTATCTACTTACGGAGATCAGAAGCCTGACACACAGAAAATAAACAATAGCTTTTTCTTGAAAAATTGATTTTGTCTTAGTCCCTGAAACACCTAGAGCCGATTCTGTCTGTATTTACTCTATAAAGATCTGGAGACCCTAATTTCTCAGATAGTGGCACCTGACTATAGCTTCATTGTCTCTCAGCGGATAGCATTTTAACATCTCAGAGATTGGATTTCACAGTGCTTTTTACTTATAAAATTACCTATTCTGCAGTTACTGGATTGTAGTCTTTCTACACAATTTACAAGCGAGGTCTTTGGCACCAAGTTGCAGTGCTTAAATAAGTTTAGCTCTTCCAGGTTTTGCTACTTGAGGGACCCCTGTCCAGACGTTCAGTAGTTTCTGTTCAGTAAAGCACTCTCATGACACCTTGAAAGCTGGACACAAAACTGCATAAAATGGTACAGTCATTGCTATAGAAATAATTTGTATATGTCTACATGTACCATGTTTATGTGAGAGATGTTTCAACTGTGCTAAGTTCTGCTTTGCTTGGTGGGTTTTTTTTGCACTCAGAAGTTTCTAGAATGACAAATAGGGAAAGTTGCTCATATAATATAGTCTAACCTGATCTTCTCTACTGTTCTTTTGTGATGATGGTCTTCTGGAAAATCATGTCTAAAAGAAACAAGTCTGTGGTACTTTTTAAATGCAACCTGTTTTTTTCACCAAATGTTCTAATGTTATTATTGCTATTATTATTATTACTGTTGTTATTAATATAAGTATTATCATCATCATCATCATCATGACTAACAATCTTTTAGGATAGTTTTGCACTATCCTCTTGGAGTCCCCACTCAGAACCTCTCCAGTTTGCGAGCCCTGTACAAACACAACATGAAAATGCAGAACGACTCCCAGAGAGTTCACAGCTAGAGACAGAATTAGGTAAACCAGGAGGATGTATAAGCAGGTTCCATTAGAGTGATTCCATGTAACAGTAACTTTATTAAGACCAATTCAGAACTGCAAGAAAATACATATGCTTTGTTTCCCTCTCTCCTGCTATTAGCTTAACTTTTGCCAGCATTTGGGTTTTTTTCTCTAGCTTATAGTCCATTGTCCTGGGCTACATCCCCTCAGCAGTTTTTAGTTTTAAAAAAAACCTCCAATGTGCAGAATGTTTCTGCATAAATCTTGCAGGTCCTCTTCATAACTGCTTGATTTTTCTAAGACAGACCTTACGTAAGTTGTATCTATGGAAAAGTGCATATATTGGGTGAGGTTTGTGATCAAGTTTCTCCAGTTTGAATTGTAGTCCAATTAGCATGAGCACAAAAAAAGCTGTGACATCTAGAATAGGTTTTCTTTCCTGGGGCGACTTATTAAAAAAACCCCAATAAAAACAGCACTGACATGTGAATAGCACTCTGAGTGAAAACCCTTAATCCCTATTCTTTATTATTTGATTTAGATGCCTGCAGATTTCTGTGGAGTTAATAGGAAAGGAATACGATTTATTCACATTAGGTAAGGTAATAATATCTTGGTGATTGCAACTCAACTCAGTATAAAAAAAAAGCCAACCCAGCAATTTCATTAGTTATTTTGATACTCACCCATGCCCAGTAGATAATGAATTTACCAACCAATAAAACTCTTTTCACAAATGCTCTTTCAGCCTGTCTCGCTTCTTAGCTCTTTCTTGCATTTGCTTATTTTTCTTGCTGGCATTTCTGCTCTTATTTTCATTGCCATTGACAGCATTGAAAATATGCTACTTGAGGATCTTACTATTCAGGTTCATTTCCACAATCATTATCAACCTAATTTCTCTCTCTCTTTTTTTCTTCCCTAAAGTGCTCCTTCTATTCGATTCCTGGTCTCCATTCAGTAGCCTGGGTTGAAAAATGCAAAAAGGGCCCAGCTAATGTTAAATAGTAATTCGGTACTTAACCCACTGAAGTGTGCACATATTACCACTGCATCTGTAATACCTTCCCCATGATTACCCAAGGGAGCTCCATGTCCCCTCACTGCAGTTCAGATCCAAGCAGACACATTACTGTGTTGAAAGCCAGCAAAAGCCTCTCAGGAAACAATGAAGACTGCATTAGGATAATGTTGCCTTTGATACTTACCTGCCCATCAGACAAACTTAACCTCAAGTCACACAGCTGCTCATTAGGATGCATATACAACCCCAGGGATTCCCTTCCCTCAGCTCATATCTTCCTGTAGCATTGCCTTGTGTCAGCCATGCCTGGCATGAGCAGATTATGGGTAACCAATTTCACCCAGCACAGAGCTGGGATTTCAGTGCTTCCCTGCTCTACAGTAGCCAGTTCTGCCATTAGATCCCATCTGGTCTCAGCCTTCCAGTGTAAAGAATTTCTGGAAACAGCATAATGTCAGATGAGTGTGAAATGTGCTGCTTTTAATACTTGCTGGATTATTGTAGGTGATTTAGAGGACTCTCTGTGTGTTATTATGAAGCAGCACTGTGGCTTGGTCTCCACACCAAGAAAAAAAAAAGCATATTCTATCTCTTCTACACATTCACCTTCAGTTCACAGAACTGAAAATAGAATGGACTAATCAGCAATGAAGAGATTGCTAAGAGAAGCAGTTACCCAGAAAAGTATGTCTATGTATGCACTATCTTCTGTACAGTAAAAATGGGAACTATAAGGATAAGCAAAATAATATTCAGAATTGTTTTCAAAAAATCATTCTTCTCTTCCCGGTTTCTTCCTTACAAACATTACAGAGAGGAAGAAAAAGAAAGAAAGAAAGGAAGAAAGGAAGAAAGGAAGAAAGGAAGAAAGAAAGAAAGAAGGAAAGAAAGAAAGAAGAAAAATAAGAAACAGATGAGATACTATAAAAAATTAATATTGCAATGCATTTGGTCAGGCAGCCAAACAACTTGTGTCATATCTTTTGGCAGATAACAGAAGTTTCTCTTTTCCACAGTATTAAGAGAGAAATTTAAGCTACCTCCAAAACCTCCAGTCATTTGGACCACACCAGCTAGTTTACCTGTAGTCACTGTTGTCATAATTACTGTCCATTCATTGCCTTTGATGTAAACATGAATAAGAACTGTGGCATCCATAGAAGTTACCATTAAAATTAGTTGGATTGATTGTGCTTGAGTGAAATAACATATATGTTAGGCGTCAGACTGATAGAAAAAATTGGGTATAATCCAATCTCTCTAAAGAAACACTATAGACTGTCAGTAGGACCAAACAGAATTCTTTGAGTAGCTCAAAGAGATTCAGTATACTTAAGACAGAAGGTCTTTTCTTGTCCCTGAACTGGGTTGAACTTGTTTTGGATCATTTTTACACCCTTTTCTATTCAATAACTTGCCTCCTTCATCCTTCCACAGTATTACCCCAGTATTGTGAAAAAGTGTACGATGATCAAATGAAAGCACCTTCAAAATTTTGCAGGAGCCAAAGTTGAAGGTCATTTGCAGATTTGCACTGGGCCTCAGGGATAGAGGTGGTGATTGCCAAAGACTCATAAAATCCGAAATCTACTTTGGGAGCAAGGGAGTGGTTCTGCCATGCCAAAAGACATGACGTAAGTAATTCCGTGGTCCAGCTGTTTTGTCCTTTCATCCTTCTTGTGGAGAGGGAAGGAGAAAGAGTGAGGAATGAATAAATAAAAAAAACACAGCTCAGAGGAACCAGCTCCTCTTTTTTGTTGTTTATATTCCTCTCCAAAGATGTTATTTTGCCACACCCCCTCTGAACAGGAGACATGTGGAAAGACTAGTACAAACTAATGTGTCCTTTCCTCTGCCTGTTCCCATTCCTCCACCAGTTTTCCTTCCCCAACTCCAGCCTTATAAGTGCTGTATTTGGCATCAGAAGCAGAGTAAGTTCAATTCACTGGGGCAAGAGGAAAGGTTCGCTAGTGCATGCTAACCCTGCCAGCCTGTGTGCTAACACTAGGAAACACAAACCCACTTATCTCTCTGCCAAGTAAAAGCAACAAAAGGATATGGGGCAGTCCTTTTCAACAATTTGTAAGAGAAGTTTCCTATTCTAGAAGTGCCTACTGCCCTACACTGATCTGTAAACACCCATACAAATTGACTGAAGGTCACTTGAGGAAGGGACAGGAGTGTCGCAGATCGACACTAACAATCAGGCATNAAATTCAGGCTTTTTCTTTGTGCTGGTTTTGGTAGTGACAGAGTTAATTTTCTTCACAGTAGCTTTTATGGGGCGATGTTGTGGATTGTGCTGAAAACAGTGTTGATATTACAGGGATGTTTTAGTTACCGTTCAGCAGCTCTAGCACGGGGTCCAGGCCTTTACAGAGCTGGGGGAAGAAGGAGGAAGGGGGAAGCATTTGGAGTGATAAGAGTTTGTCTTCCCAAGTCAACACTATGCCTACTGGAGCCAGGTTTTCCTGGGGATGGCCAAGCCCTGCCTGCCCATGGGAAGTGGTGAATGAATTTCCTGCTTTTCTTTGCTTGCATGTGTGGCTTTTGCCTGCAACATTCCCACCAGTTTCCTCACTTTTACTCTTCTGATTCTCTCCCCCTTCCAACCAGGGGAGAGTGAGCAAGTGACTGTGTGGGGCTTAGTTACCAGCTGGTTTAAACCTTTTTGGTGCCCAGTGGGGGGCCTGAGGGGTTTGAGATAACAGCAGATTTGATTTGAAGTCATTAGATAAAATTTATAACTGTTCTTGCTGTTTAGAGATTAATTGTGACAGTCTGATCCAAAGCTACCGGGGGTGAAGAAAATGGAAGTACCTTTAAACTGTTGTATGCAAATTTGAGTTGCCTGTTTTAGGAATTACTATAGCAAGAACCCCTTGTTGCTAGCCAGGCTCCCAACAAGAGAAGTTAATTGTCATGTTAAACCATGCCACACTTTTATGATGGTTTTCATGGGACAAAAAGCAAGAAGTAAGAGGAAGCTTGAATCTCCTGGAGAGCTGGAATTTCAAACTGTATGATACAGAAAGCGAAAGCTTCTGACTCTGGGTAAAGAACTCAGTCTATCCTGCACAGAGAAACTCGGTGGCTGAAAGTGTCTAGATATGCTGTGTAATGGATTTCCCAACCTCCAGCATCAAATACCCTGCTCTGGGTTAAAGAATTTGGTGATTTCTTTTTCCTCTACTTCTTATATTAATGTTACCTAGTTATTTGAGAATGAAATGCAGGAAATCCCTTTCCTCCTTACTTCCTCTCCTTGCAGTTTATACCGGCAGCTTCAATCTACTGCCTGGGAACTGGCTCTGAGTAGGATATGATAAGGAAAGGTTAGAAATGACAGTGGGAATTAAAGGCATAGAATTGCCAAAAATATCTACAAAAAGATCTACTTTAGTGGCGGCAGGATTCAAAAAACTCTAGGAAAGGTGGCATACAGTATCACTGATTTTATATTTTAAAATATTAAAAACTTGCAGCAGTTCTAGCTACATACTCTACATACATACATTACTCCACATACTTTCATTACCCCACATTTCACCCCAGGACTCATTACTGGGCTGCGCAGACCACGTGGTTCGAAGAACACTGCCAGGTAGCATCTACCTAAGAGGTGATGTTCGATGTTCGGTTTGGGAACATTTGCTTCAAAACTACTTAGTGTGAAAAGGGGGTATAAAACAACCCTTTCACTTGATTTCTTGCTAATTTCACTAGATTATTACACACACATACCCACGCCCCCACCTAAGTAGTGTCATCCCCCGTGGTGACTAACTCTTCAAGCACCTGTGAGGATGTAGAAGTATTTTATCTATGTCTGGTTTACAGTGCCTTTCTAGCCTGGAAATAATTTCCTGTATCCAAATGTGTGATACTTGATAAGGATTGCTATCCAAAGAGCATTCAGATATACTGTATTTTGGCATTTAGCCTTCCAGGCAATGACAAAAAGCAGGTGGATTGGACCGTTACCCAGGGCCCAAATTCATTATCTGTCAGGTCTTAGGAGGACTGCATATTGTGTACCAAATATTGCTTAAGATTCAAGATACTTGAGATTTTTCCATATCTATGAACCGTAGAGTAATATTTCCTCTTCATTAAGGTTTTTGTCTCCAGTATTAAGCTAGAATTTTTGTGAGAGTTTCCATAAATGTATGTTTATTTTTATGTAATAGACTTAGAAGTGAATTAGTTCTTATCCAAGCTATGTCACAGCAGAGATTATTGAAAAAACGAGAAGCAACATAAATAGCCTAAGTACTCACATCTCTACTGCATTTCGCTGGAATACATCTATGGAGGCAATCTGAGATACTTTATTAATCAGTGGAAGCACACACTACAGAAAGGAAATGACAGTGCTGTATGCAGTCATGCTTGGCTTTTGATATGGTGGGTTTTTAGTAACACTAGTTGAACTAGAATAGTAACATTAAATCATCGTAGACAGTACTTATTACACCATTTTTCATCCTTCTTAGTAATTTACAAAATAAAGAAAAAAAGATTCACAATAGAAATCTCTTTTTTTGCTAAAGATAAGAAAACCATTTAAATGCATATTGGAAGATATCAGATTATAAACTTCTGAGTTAACATGATATATCTCTCTTGGCGCCATTACTGGTCTCTGATGGCTGTGATTGAAAGCATAAAAGAGGTGTATGAGAGGCTGTATGATGAGGAAATTGTACTTACAAAGGTGATGCCTGGAGCAAAGTATTCATTCAAAGCCCCAATCTCAGTTACCATCTTCTACAGGACAAAACACCTTTAACACTCCCTGATTCCCTGAAGTCTAAAGTGTCATTCACATTAATTATGGTGTTTGCTACATGATATATCAATCTGTGTTACCACACATCTCTCAGCAAGACTTACTGAGCAAGACTTTTCTAGTNCCCCTTGTTGCTAGCCAGGCTCCCAACAAGAGAAGTTAATTGTCATGTTAAACCATGCCACACTTTTATGATGGTTTTCATGGGACAAAAAGCAAGAAGTAAGAGGAAGCTTGAATCTCCTGGAGAGCTGGAATTTCAAACTGTATGATACAGAAAGCAAAAGCTTCTGACTCTGGGTAAAGAACTCAGTCTATCCTGCACAGAGAAACTCGGTGGCTGAAAGTGTCTAGATATGCTGTGTAATGGATTTCCCAACCTCCAGCATCAAAAACCTTGCTCTGGGTTAAAGAATTTGGTGATTTCTTTTTCCTCTATTTCTTATATTAATGTTACCTAGTTATTTGAGAATGAAATGCAGGAAATCCCTTTCCTCCTTACTTCCTCTCCTTGCAGTTTATACCGGCAGCTTCAATCTACTGCCTGGGAACTGGCTCTGAGTAGGATATGATAAGGAAAGGTTAGAAATGACAGTGGGAATTAAAGGCATAGAATTGCCAAAAATGTCTACAAAAAGATCTACTTAAGTGGCAGCAGGATTCAAAAAACTCTAGGAAAGGTGGCATACAGTATCACTGATTTTATATTTTAAAATATTAAAAACTTGCAGCAGTTCTAGCTACATACTCTACATACATACATTACTCCACATACTTTCATTACCCCACATTTCACCCCAGGACTCATTACTGGGCTGCGCAGACCACGTGGTTCGAAGAACACTGCCAGGTAGCATCTACCTAAGAGGTGATGTTCGATGTTCGGTTTGGGAACATTTGCTTCAAAACTACTTAGTGTGAAAAGGGGGTATAAAACAACCCTTTCACTTGATTTCTTGCTAATTTCACTAGATTATTACACACACATACCCACGCCCCCACCTAAGTAGTGTCATCCCCCGTGGTGACTAACTCTTCAAGCACCTTTGAGGATGTAGAAGTATTTTATCTATGTCTGGTTTATAGTGCCTTTCTAGCCTGGAAATAATTTCCTGTATCCAAATGTGTGATACTTGATAAGGATTGCTATCCAAAGAGCATTCAGATATACTGTATTTTGGCATTTAGCCTTCCAGGCAATGACAAAAAGCAGGTGGATTGGACCGTTACCCAGGGCCCAAATTCATTATCTGTCAGGTCTTAGGAGGACTGCATATTGTGTACCAAATATTGCTTAAGATTCAAGATACTTGAGATTTTTCCATATCTATGAACCGTAGAGTAATATTTCCTCTTCATTAAGGTTTTTGTCTCCAGTATTAAGCTAGAATTTTTGTGAGAGTTTCCATAAATGTATGTTTATTTTTATGTAATAGACTTAGAAGTGAATTAGTTCTTATCCAAGCTATGTCACAGCAGAGATTATTGAAAAAACGAGAAGCAACATAAATAGCCTAAGTACTCACATCTCTACTGCATTTCGCTGGAATACATCTATGGAGGCAATCTGAGATACTTTATTAATCAGTGGAAGCACACACTACAGAAAGGAAATGACAGTGCTGTATGCAGTCATGCTTGGCTTTTGATATGGTGGGTTTTTAGTAACACTAGTTGAACTAGAATAGTAACATTAAATCATCGTAGACAGTACTTATTACACCATTTTTCATCCTTCTTAGTAATTTACAAAATAAAGAAAAAAAGATTCACAATAGAAATCTCTTTTTTTGCTAAAGATAAGAAAACCATTTAAATGCATATTGGAAGATATCAGATTATAAACTTCTGAGTTAACATGATATATCTCTCTTGGCGCCATTACTGGTCTCTGATGGCTGTGATTGAAAGCATAAAAGAGGTGTGTGAGAGGCTGTATGATGAGGAAATTGTACTTACAAAGGTGATGCCTGGAGCAAAGTATTCATTCAAAGCCCCAATCTCAGTTACCATCTTCTACAGGACAAAACACCTTTAACACTCCCTGATTCCCTGAAGTCTAAAGTGTCATTCACATTAATTATGGTGTTTGCTACATGATATATCAATCTGTGTTACCACACATCTCTCAGCAAGACTTACTGAGCAAGACTTTTCTAGTGAAGAAAGGTCATTGCTTTTCTTCATTTCAGGGTTTGTAATCTCCTGCATTTTATAATGCCAAAATAATTGCTCCCACTAGGATATTGCCCAGCTGTGCTCAATTTATAATTTGTAATATTTTCCTTTCTGTAAGTCAACTAGTGGTACATTTTTATGGCATTCTCCCAAGTGGATAATGATCCAAAGCAATGTATTTATTTAGAGGATTGGATAAACTGGATCAAAATTCAACTGCAAAATGTACAGAAAATGCATTCTGTTTTCCTAGTGTTTTTAAAAATACATTTCTCTTACTTCTGTTATTCATAATGCTTACAGTCTCTCTGATTTTCTGTCCCATTGTTCATCATCCAGGGAGGAAAAATGTTTCTTTCCAGTATGTGCTAAGAATTTTAAATATGGAAATGTCAAGATGCTGACTCCCATTGTCTCTAGGTCATGGAGACAAAAAGGTGAATTTGAAGCAGTTTTTTGGTTTAACAAAACATGACTATGGTACACATCGTGAGAAGGGCATAGGAAAGACTGAGGCTTTTCTGGTCTCAGCTGTTAACTATTTGCATTTTCTATTTTAATTTACTCAGTCCCAGTTTTGACAAATGAATGTGGCTTCACTTGAAGGAGCTTGAGAACCATAGCACAGCTGTTAAATAACAAAGAATTAATAAATTTGACTCTATTCACATAATGGATTGAGGCTAGAGATGTCAGTACAAAAAAGCTATTCATATAAGGCATAACTGCTGTCACTAAAAATGCAAGTCTTAATCTTAAAAATTAGCAATTGGGAGAGATGAGTGAGTAAGTGGCTGAATTCTGTGATGGGGTTGGCTTAGGAGGAGACTGTCCTGTGGAGGGGTTTTATTTGCCAAGGTGGCACTCCATGGCAAACAGAGTGTAATGTCAATTCTCTGCCAATGGGCTTTCATTTAGTACAAACGAGTTCACTCTCTGCAGGATAAGACACATACATTTAAATCTTAGAAAGCTTTCTACTCATGCCATGCCTCTGATTTTCCCATCGCATCTCAAAGCCAGGAAACGGCATAATGTTTGTAAAGAGATCCAGGCTGCCTTGGCTCTCCAGCTCATATTTACCAGTAATGCAGTTTTAGCTGGACTTGGATCCTTCTCCTGCTCTAGCACGCTAAGTCAAACAGACATAAAAATTATAAATCGTAGTCTCACAGGTGGTATTTGCAGGCATTTTGCTTCCTGCCAGATCCGTACCCCAGGGATGAGGGGTTCTCCAGCTCTAGCAGTACTAAAAAGCACTTTTAAGAGAGCACATCAAAAGGTACACTATTTTAAAACTAGACCAGGCTGCACTGGGAAAAACCCCACAACTTTATTTTTAAAACAGACAAATAATGTAATCATCAATAACCAGATTCTCTCGTGAGTTGAAAGATGCAGTTCAACTTTCTTTTTCAAAACCACATGAAAGCTAAAATACCACTGCCTCATAAATGTCAGAAAGTGTTAGGAAATGTTTTTGTTTCAGTTCTTTAAAATAAAAACTAGGATGCTTCCAATAGCATATATGGATCCTTTAAAGAAAAATTAGATTTCAAAAGTCTAGCAATATTATCCAGACCTATCTAATGAATGTTCAATGACTACAGTACCAATTGGCATAAAACAACTGACACAGCCTTGCCACATCTCTACAACTTCCCTGTTCTATCTAGTTAACCCCAGCTGGTATTTGGTAGTACTTGGTTAAGCCCACTTGGTGATTGGTAGCAGTAGATATGGGAGTAATAGCAATAAAAATCCTCTTGTGGTCTTACAAGGAAAACAGTTGTTTGATATTTCCACCGGAAAATTATTAGGGTACCTAAACTATACCCTACATGGACAGAAAATCTGAGCTTTAGATTGATCAAGGAAAGTTGTGTCTGAACGAGTTTAAGTAACAACTTCTTTTAAAGCAGTGAGTTCATTGTCACTGATAACAAGTAAGAATAGCTTTTTAAAAGACTTTTGTGTGGGTTTATTCTCTCTCTTCTCACATATATACATTATTTAATAAGAAATTGAGATAGATTTAAAATTGTCAAACACATACAAGGATTCTAGGGACACTCATAACCTAACAATTATTTTGTAGCCGGGTATCATGTATCACTTTTAGTCGTGCAAGCCTGAGTCCTAACCACCCATGGTGGTCCTAACCACCATGCAGCAAAATACATTAACATTTCTATCTTTGCTAAATAAATAGACCACTTTTTCTTCTTCAAACCTTTTTAAAGTTTGTATTTATCATCCATCATCTGCATTTACTGAATTTTGACAGATTGCAAAAATCCCCAAAGGGATTTCACCCATCTTATTAGCTTTGCATTTTGTGAAGTTTTCTGTCTAGCAGATCTCAGAGGACTGCCTAAGAAATAAAGTAGTTAGGACTACTTATATGTTGATAGCAGTAATGTAAAGATGGTGAGAGATTAATCTATCTTGATAACAGCTTGGTTACGACACGCTTCTGAGAACAGATAGACCGGCTAAGAGAAGCTGGCAGTGATGGAAAGACCCCACCCTGTTAGTTTGGATGATGAGGTTATTCAGCATGACATCCAAAGAAGGGAGACCAGGCATATCCCCTTACTGTCAGAGCAGCTGCTGTGACTTGTGGCTTTATTTGCAGCATTCAGGACACTGTGATTGACTACCAGGCCTAACATCGAGTGGCAGAATACCAGCACCAATTACCCTCTGTCAGCTGAACTCACTGACTGTAAGCAGCTCCATGAAGTTCTGGGAGGGAAGGTGTGCAGTTAATATCCATTCACAGCTGTAGGAAGGAATCTAGTTAACAAATCCTCACAGGCAGAATGGGAGCTTCAAAGATCTTTAGAAAGTCCTCCCAGACTTTTGTCTGTCCTTGCCCACTGTGTTACAAAGTGCAGAGAAGACCTCCTTGCTTTCTAAGCTCCTCAGAGTAGAGTCTAGGTGCAGCTGGATCCAGTCTTGGCTCCAGACTTCGTCAACAGTTAGAGTCCAAAGGATTAAAAATGTGTAGTTGAGCCTCTATACAACTCTGTCTCTTGATTATGGATGACAAACCAGCTATATTTATACAAATATAAATGATTTATTATGCTAATAATTAGACAAACATATCTTAATCAGAACTCTTCACTACACAGTATATAAGGTATAAATACTAGTAGTGCATTATGAACCAATATTGACACAATTATATTAAGAAAATTATATTAAAGCTAGCAAAACAATTATGAGGTAGAGATTGATGTTTCTCACAGATACCAGAAACAGTGGGCAAATGTGTTTCGTTCAGTCTTGAGGAGTAACCTTGAGGGGCATCCTCATTCAAAGGAGGAATTTCCACGCACACTCCACAAAAGAGTGTGTTAGAAAACCTTGCCAATAAAGTGTGGCTGAGCTTTTACAGTATAAAGTGATTGACTGTCAGATGTCTCCAGATCAGCTGTGTCAGCTCAGCAGCTTTAGATAAGTTATTGGAAGTGTCACTTGTTTGCTCCTTTATTGGGTACATTACCAAGTCTACTACATTTCCACCTCACTATGAGGATGTTTAATTTTGGGATTGATGAGTCAGTCTGGTTTCAGCATTATACAGCACCAAAAGCAGCATGATGCCCCCTTCTCCATCCACCACTGGTACCTTTTCAATTTGGCTTTGTCTGAGTTATTTTACCCCATTCCAGGCAGAGCATCCTGCTACCCATATTTCATTAAAACTCATTTATTGATGATAGTATCTAAGACAGATACCTAAAAAATGGTGAGTATAAAAATGTTTTGTACTGATCTTAACAGAATATCAAAATACTGGCATAAAAAAAGGATATTTTGCACCTTGTAAACAAAATCACTCATTAAACAAGAAACATTCATTTTTTTTTCTCTTTCAGGTCCTAAAAAACATTCATTTATAATGAGCACTCCAGATGCTCTGCTACCTTGCTCTTGCTGTGACCATTTGTATATCTATAATACAGGTGCAATGCTTGTGTAGATAAGGTACATTTTACTCTTTTCATCTGGAAGTACATTAGTCTCTCTTGGCACACACACTCTCCTGGAAAAAATGGCATTCTTATGGTCAAAAGTATGGAAATGAGACTCTAAAGCAGGTCCCACATAATTTAGGCAATTTCATTATACATGAATAAAAACAGAGGCCTGACTAGCATTTGACCAAATAAAACAACTCCCCATACTGTGATGTGATTTTTAAAACAAGATATATATATTGAGTCAGCCCTATTTTTGGGAGGAATCCTTGCCAAAAAGGAGTATTCCGATTGGCTAGGAAATACAGTTGTGCGAGTTTATCCTTTGTTATGGGAACAGAAGGACTGTCTATGATCCCTTTTGTCTGGAAGGTATAAAGACATTTGGATCCAGTTAAGGTATATTCACTGCTATGATGATGTAATTGCCTACCTTCACGTAGATTCAAAAATGAATTAGAAACAGTTGACAGGTGTGCATATGCCAACCTACGTCATGTTTGCCAGCAGCCATATGCATGCCTCCAATGCTAAAGTATGAGGATTTTATAAACAAAAACTGTTGATACAAGCAACTAATTTTGCCTTGTCCAATCATCAATTTTTCTTTTTATTTCTCTGTGGGCTTTTTTAGCTGGTTGCTTGGTTGCTTGGTTGCTTGATTGGTTTGGTTTGGTTTTTTTTTCTGCAGCAGGGGGAGGCTTATGGCAGGAGTTTTCATGCAGATATAGGAGTGTATACCTTGAGCTGATATCTCCAAGCCACCAAGCTTTCTAATATTATGCATAGTATCACGATAATATTGTTAGAAGTTAATTACTACTGTTACTTACCTAATTGAATATACATATATTTATTTATATATTTGGGAAGGTTAATCATACATGAGTGACTTTGGTCTTGGCTTTTTGTGTAGTTTCCCACTTCCAAGAATGCATCTTTCTAAGATAACTTCTTCTGAAAGGTTAGGCCAGCTCAGTTCCTATTTTCCCAGCACCAGTCACAATGCCTTCCTGGAGCAGGCTTTTCCATGAATTGGATCAAATGAACACATAAGATTCTGATGCTCAGATCCAGCCAAAACCCCATAAAGCCAGTATCATTCCTAAACCTTTAGGAAATGGCTCTGTTAACATAGGCAGCTCATCTTCACTGCAGCAGTCATAACAAAGCACTCTTTCTGAGCCTCTGCTCTGATTAAATCACATTTTAACAAATCTTAAGCTGGAATGAGCTCTTATTATGAAATGAGTAAAGGTCACTTTTATTTTTCTCTACACTGCTAATGGGCATATATACTTACATTGTCAGCTGTTATTCCTGACAATGACAACAGATGAAAAAAGAATAGGCATTTGCAAAATATGGCAAAACTACAGCATACTATAAATGTTAATAGCTTTATTCATTTCAGATCTGGAATGTGACAAAATGACTCATGCTGGAGAACAGACTTCCTGGACCACAATGTGAGGTAGGAAATGAAATTAGAGATGGTTGACAGAAAGCATTCCAGCTCAGCATCCCACACCCACTCTTGAAATATTTGTCCAAAATGTGTCCCTCTCCCAAAGTTTGAGAGAACATAGATATTATTTTCATATTGTCTTTCCTTTTCTCAACTCCTCGTTTTTACCTGCTGGTGGAGGTCTGAATTACCTTCTGTTTCCTGTGACAGTGGTTTTAGAGGGAATGAAGACAAGAGCAACAGAAATCCACTCTAAAGGTTGCTCTTGTGGAATTTCCTTGCACGTTTTGATCCGATAAGATAATAGTTTGGGAAATGCTGTTCTGAACAGAAGCAGAATGAATGCTAAATAGACACAAAGTAAATGTGTTTTGGCATGGAAATTGATCTCTCTCTGAATCTGCTAGTATCATCATCTAATGGAATAAATTAGACCCTTTATTTGTTATATGTCATCATATACTTCTATTTATACTAATAATATGGAATAAAATAGAACTATATAATTATAAAAATGTATAATGAGTTAAATTAAAATCTTTAATGTTATCAAAATATTTATTTACTGTTGTTACCATTGGAATCTTTTAACACTGGTTTTTCTCATTCCAGTTTATCATTTAAGGACATTTTGAAACATAAAACTCCCTTATGGAATGAAAAATGTGAGTGTTCCAATTTCTGACTGGTAACTCAAAATGTTTTTTGAATGTAAAAGATGCTTCACTGAAGTCCATTTACATGAAAAGTTTAGCTTTCATGTTCCTTTTCTGATCATCACTGTCATTACTTGATTATCTTATGCTAATATTCAAAAACAAAAACCATAAACTTGGTTAAACATTTTTCTTCCAAAGGGTTGGTCACTCATCACACATAAAGCAGGGAAAATTCCTTTGAAATATTTTTAGAGGGAAGTTTAGCCACAGACTTAATTATAGGAAGATGTGTTGTTATAGGAGGGATTTACAACTAATCTTGAAAGACTGAATCATGACTTTATTCATAGGGAATGTTTCTCAATAAAAACATGAAGAAAAAAAATCAAAGGCAAGCAACTGTATCTTTCTCAAAAGACACAGACAGCTATAAAGGGTATAAAAGATGTGAGTTAGTACCATACCAGACAGATAAGAAAATAAACACAATATAAAGGTCAGTTTGGCTCTAGAAACCATTAGAGGAACTTTTCCTGAACAAGTACAGAAGACCATCAAAGTGAGGTATCTCCGGGGTGTCAAAAAGCAGAATTCAATGAATCAGACTTACCAAATATTACAAAGCAGAAACAATGGCCATATTCTTACCCCATAAAGTACAAGACACAGATGGATTGATTTACAGAAATGTTTTATTGCTTACCCCAGTGCTTTGTGAGAAAAAAAAGCAATACAATGAGTCAGAATTAAAAATAAAAAAAAAAAATAAAAAAAAAAAGTATTTCCTTCTTTCGTAAGGTATATAAATTTAAATATCTAAATCCCCTCAGAACTTTATGAAGGTATTTCTGGGTTATTCTGGGATACTGGAATTCCCCCAAAATGGCTACTACTGTCTCTTGCCTCAGGCCATGATATTCAGCTCACAATTGGCTGAGATGTCACACTGGTGACTTTATAGGGGAGAACTTCCACTACCTCTTGCTTGATCCTGGCATGTTGAGTTAGAACAGCCCCATTACATCAGCACAATGCAGAAGTTATACGTACTGCAGCAGTTTTTCATGCCCTACTAGAAAGCAGTGAAGTTGAAGATTTTCAAGACCTTCTGACAAGCAGTGTGTCAGAGAGGAATGTATGTGCTCCCGTAAAAGGCCGTGGAAAGGATTTTAAATTGTGTGAATAAGCAGTCATTTCTACCTGTTCAAAAAAGAGAATGTATTCTGTGACAACTAATCTCTGATTTATTTGAATAGGGTTCTTTTGAAGGAGGTCAGCTTAATTACTTAGGCAAAAGAAAGACACTTCAGATTGATAAATATGAAGGTCTTTTAATATTAAAGTTTGCCAACACAAGGAGCTGAAGGAAGTGATTTGGGCATAGAGACATACACAGTCTTATATATATATATAAAGAATAGCACTGCAGGCTGTAGCAATTTTTCTGCTAAATAAAACTTTGTTAACTTGAGTTAGAATATGACTCATGCAGTGTCAAGAACAGATAAGAAAGCAGAGCTTATAAAAATAAAGGTAAAGCAAAGGAATATGTAAATATTAACAGTTCATCATACTTAGATGTGGTTTGAATATTATTATTGATTGAGACAGGACTTAAGACCATTGTTGGTTTGGGGTTTTTTTAGTCAAATTTTGGATTAGCTCAGTGATATTTAGACCTTCTACGGTGGTATGTTATACAATAGTGTGTCCATTAACAGCTCTACCACAACAGTTGTATATCACTGTCTGTCAAAAATATGTATTAAGAGTAGGAACCACCTTACTTTAGTTTGAAATTTAAGTGCCTAGATTAGTCAATGATTCAGGTTCCTTCTGTAGTCAACAGGCAGAGGGTGATTCATCTCCCACTGATGCAGGGTTGGTTGAATCATCCCCCAAAGACGCCTCTTTCCCTCCAAGAGCTACACTTTTCCTTACCAAGAAACAAAAAAACTAACCATGTGGCCTCTGTTTTCAATTCTAACTAATAAGTGTAGCTGAAATTTCAAACAGGGGTTGCTGCAAGAAATTTCTGCACACAATGTGGAGACGGAGGAGCATTCATGGGAGCTGCCTGGCCAATGACATCCAACGGCAGAAGCGCTGGGGAGGCTCGTTGGCAGATCATTAACCAGTTGCAAACAGAAGGGTGTTTGTTGAGCCATATGCAAAACTATAGTGCTAGATCATTTTAAAAAATGACTGCCATTGATCGTTGCATAAAATAAAACTGCAGCTTGTGCTTTCTTAGCTCTGCGACAGCGGCTTTAATTGGGGTTTGGAGGGGAGAGTGGCTGTGTGCCAGTGCTATATGCAATCATCCAGCTGTTCAGACAGCTAAAGACCTTAAGATGCTATAGCAAAGGAGCTGGCAGACACTCAGTCTGCCTTCTAGAGACCAGGGAGCATCCTAGCAAGCTATTTAAGACTTTATTTAATATGGCAGTCATTAACAGTCAGAGATAAAAGGCAAAAGCACCATGTAATTGATTAGCTAGAAATGCACAAGTTTATATGTATTAAGGTGCTTCACTATGCATGCCATTGCCTTCATCTAACAGCACCTTTTACTTTTTAATTTGATTAAATTACAAAAAAAACCCCCTGAATCCATAAATATCTATTTGATATTGACAGCACAGAATGCTGAGAGATGAATTTTATATTAAGAGGCCATCATTGCATAAACAAGCAATGGATTCTTAAGCTTCCAGAATGAAAGTCTTGGCCCTTCATCCATGGAACTTGGTGCTGTGGATGCTGATGAATTGTTCTTTAATCAAAGTGGTAACCTGAAGGATCACTTTGTTGGAGAAAGAAACAATTTAAGGAATGTGTTATGAAGACTTTATACACAGTTACACTAAGACTAGGAAAAAAAATCAAATAAATACCAAATCATAACTGGTTTTGTTCCCATCTGTGCAGCTCATAGACAATGGAAAAAGATATGGTCAACTTATAATAGGAAGAAAACTGCTTCAGAAATATGCTTATAGTGCAACGAGGTGAGAAGTTTTGTTATCTATTGATCACATTTTGACCTCAACTGCTCCCTGGCACTATCATTAATTCCTGTGGGCTACATTGCTGCAAATAAAGGTTGAACTGCACCTTCCATTGCTCTCTGAGTAATGGCAGGTAACTATTGCTCTAGAAAGAACTGAATTTACTTAACTTTTTTTTTTTTTTTTAAATTTAACATATTGAAAGAGAAGTAACAGGTTTGAAACAGAGTGACCATGGTTTCAACAGCCAATCACACTTTAAAGAGCTATTTCAACCTTTTAAATATTATTTTATACATGTTGGATTTGATGAGTAGCTTTTTGATATTTTGCATTAAGCTCATACCTAAGACCTTACAAACAGTCATGAGACTACTGTAATATAAGAAGAAATGGATCAATTAACAACAAATAATATAAAAATATTTCATCTTTATCTTGTCCTATCATCTACCACAACTAAAACTTCTTTCATACCCCTACTACTTTCAAATGCTTATTCGAGCATTACTGATCTGTTGCAGGAGAAGTGATTACTTTCTTTCTAGCAGTGAGCACGCTGAGCTCTGTGCTCTGATGAGCTGTATTTGCAACCTACAGAAAAAAGTAAATCCACTAAATCAAAGGCAAAGATAAAAAAGAAGAAAGGTTAAAATACAGTATAATTGTGTCAACATGTCAGTTAGCTTAGCAGTTGTTTCTTGACTTACTGCTAGAAAAGCATTGAAAAATCTAATTTCTTCTCAGGTGGGAGGTTGCCCCAGGAAGTAATTTTGAGAGACATTTTGACAATTTTACAGCACCACCTCCACTTTAGCTGAGTTACTAATTGGTACTAATTGGATAATTAACACCTATGCCTCTTCAAGCAATAACACAAATAATTCAGTAGTAGCCCAAGTCTGCAAGCACATCATTATTCTGGGGTCCCTGCTTGCCTGTGGTAACTCATTAGTAGGTAGGCTGCAAGGTCACACTATGGTAACATCATCTGTCTTGTTTGCAAATACTCAAACATCCTGCCAGTGCACAACAAATAGCAAATAAATCATAATAATGGCCCATATCAGCCCCAAGAGGTGTATACATAAGTAAACATCCGAGAGTTTTCTTTTACACATTTTGTATTGTATGAAAATGGAGATTTGTATGAGAGCAATTTCAGAGTACCAAATTTCTTTTTTCTCCACTGTAAATTATTGTAATGTTTTCTGGAAAAAAGTCATGTGGTTAAGGAAGGCCTGAATTATTTTTTTCAGAGGTCCCACACGGCCAAGGCCATTATAAATAGCTAGAGCTTTAAATGGCCTTAAAAATACAGCTCCAGAATAGAACTGATTAGGGAATGAATGCTAGGCCTGTGATGCCCTGGGGGCTTGCTGGGGAAGGTGCCTGTCCCACTGCCAAGATTCATTTAAGAGTGCCCCAAGCCTCGCATAGCCTACAAGGTCAGGTATGAATGCAGATCCTGGAGTCCAGGATGGGAAATACTAGTTAAATGGGGGAAAAAAACCCCACCAATCTCTAGTTTCAGAAAACCACAGAATTTTTCTTTTGTTTTTGTACAGGTCTGATCACACTTTACACAGTGGAATGGTCTAAACCAGTATTATTTACCAGAAATATTAAGATAAAGGCTTAAATTCTGGTCCCCTTTTAATCAAGACAGCAAAGGAAAGATGTGGATTTGTTGTATCAACATATGAGTAGATTCTTTCCTTCCATTTGGTAAACATGATACAGCTTTTGATGTGCAGCTGCTGACTCGATAAAGATGGAAAAAAAATTATGGATTCATGAATATGGAATCCCAGTTTCTTTAGGTTCCTTGATCAAATAAGGAATCTTCATTTCAGCACTCAGCTCATTTATTACCTCATCCAACTTATGCTAAGCGGCATTGTTTGTTTCTATTTTAAAGCAACTAAACATGATGATCTGAGGAACAATCTACGGGTGCGTAAAAACAGAGCAATGCACAGCAAATCTTCCTCAGATTTCTGCAGTGCAGAGCCAAGTAGAAGCTGCCTTGAAATCATTTCTATTAATACACTAAAATTTCAGAATTGTATGTATGAAAGTCACATTGTGCTTTGTTAGGGTCAAACATGGAAAAGACAATGGTAATCTCTTGGGAGAGGATGACAGGGACTCTAGAAGGTGTTATTTGGTAGCAAAGTTGATGACAAATCATAGAACCATAGTATCATTACCAATTTTTTTTTTTTAATGTAAGATTATTGTCTTAATTCATAAGGGAATTAAGGGAATTAAGAATTCCATCTGTATTTTGGAGGAAGATTGAAAAAAATCCATTGAAGAAAGTGCAGCAAAATTAATTCTGGACTGAGAAGCAGGGATTTGATCACAACTAGTGTCTCCTCTAGAGCAGGAACTTGCCAGCAAACTGTGTAGAAGCTTTTTCCTTTCTGCTTGGTGTCAGCTGGGAGCCTGCTTCCCCTTCTGAAGAAACAGCAGGGAGTGGAAATTAATTAATGGATATCTCTCTACTCTGACAAGTCCCAAGCATAGGCTGGCTCTCTCTGGCTGGTTCACCCGGACTTGGTCTCTTTGCAGAGACTGGTAACCTGTCCCTCCAAAGCTACCAATCTGACACAAGACAGAGCTCAGTAGCAGTAGGGAGGAATCAAGAAAGTTTTGCACAAGGTATATAAACTCATCCGTGCAAGTCTAGAAATTCAGAGAGTATTTGTTTTCTTTATTTTCTTCAACAAATTTTTGCTACTGTACTCTTTTGTTCATGAAGACAAAGAGGGTATTTTGTCCAGATCTTGGTTTTACTGTAAAAATATATTATTTCTTTTTCAACATTTATTCTCTAGCACTGAGCTAGTTACACAGTGCATCCTACAGCACCATTGTAGAGAACCTTTCAGTTTTATGGGAGTAGAGAAAAAATTCCCATGTACCAAAATGTAGACCTAAGTTTTTCAAATAAAGCAGTTCTGAGACGGGCCCTCGTGTTTTTATCTGCAGCAGTCTTGTTCCTTCAAATCAAACATCTTTTTTTGAGCAGAAACTGACAATCAGGACCAATTGTCTTTAATTTTACAACAGTGACAAATGATTTTTGGAAGCTATGACTCATTTTACCCTAACCCAGACAAGATTACTCCAAGCTGTGCCACTGGTAGGATAAACCCAGCTGTGCCAAATCATACCTATCTGTTTGAAAACGTGTAAAAAAATCTACTCTGGACACAACATACCAGAAGCATGAAGCCAAATAACAAATAAATAAGTAAATAAATAAAGAAATAAATCTGATTTGCCTTGGCAAAAAGTTTTCTCACACTGAAAGAAAAAATATTGTGGACCACGCCCATGACTGATGTCACTTCTATGAAGCAGTACAGAAGAGCATCGGTGTATATTTACTTTCTTTCTTTATATATTGGATACAACTGGCTTGTTCAACAGTTTTATTAACATGTTATATAGAACATAAACTATAATAGAGCATCATCTATGATTTCAAAGAAAAAGTCTTACAGATCCATGCTTGAAGTGTAACACAGGAAGAATTTATACACCAAGGTCCATGACAGCAATCTGCAAGAAATGCTTGGGTAGCAGAGGGTCAAGAGCTCTTCAATTTTCAGCTGTAAAATTTATTAAGTGCCTGAAGTTCTGCTCTGAGCACTTCTAGAGAGGTTAGCTGTGCGAAATGTCCTAGAAACCCTCTTGCCTAACTCTGCAGAGACTAAAAAACTCGGCATCCCTGAAAATTGCTTTCATCCTGCTGTCCATGCCACAGTCTAAGCAGGATGTTCATGACGACCCAGACACTGTTCAGAAAGGCACCATGTAACTGTGGTGATTTAGCAAGGCTCACAGGGACTCCTTTGCAGCTAGCAAAAGAACCAAAATTCATATTTCTAGTTCACTTCTTCTGAAGTAAATTATAATCCTTATTTTCAAGTGCCAAATCATCATCTTGCATTCATGTAACTTCTTCAGGTGCTCATATGCAGCCTTAGTTAAATGATAGTGGAACTAAAATGCTTATTTCTTTCCAGTAAACACTTAATTATAAATATCTCTTTCCAATTTACATCCTTCCATTTAATTTTGTTATTAATACTATGCACTTGTTAACCTTCCAAATGAATGAGGACTCGATATAATGAGAATGGCATGAAGATGATCCAGTGCTGCAGGCTGTTAATATTCAACTCCAAATTAATAGGACTATTATCAATTAGGTTAGCTGGCCTGCTGATGTGAGTGGCACTTGCCTAGGCCCTCCCCTTGAGCAAAAGTTTTCTGAATGGCAGTGGACAACCTCATACCTTTCCTCTTAAAAATCTGATTAATAAGAGCACCCACTATAGCAACCTCCAAGATAATGAATAGACTCTCCTAGCTCCCAGCCCTGTCCTTATGTGATCAATCAGGCGTGAATGGCAAAAAAAGTTACTTGGAGACGAAAATAAATGAACATATTGTAGCAGGTAATTAAAAAGGATGCTTTGAAATTCTGCTAATCCCGTTTAGGCTCTCCTCCTTTCCTTGCTTGCCAGCTACAGGATTGCTGCAGCCTGTTTATACCAGACAAGGGAGCATTAATTTAAGTGAGGGGTGTGCTAATTAGTTAGTATGCAAACATGAACAGTGCTGGTGCAGAAGGCATAGCCACCAGGAATTTTTAACAAAAGATTCCCTGGAACTGTCCTCATCCCTGTGTTCATTTACAATGTGAGTTGGGAAGTGTGCAGGCTTATCTCCAGCACTGTGTGCAATTTTAGGTGCAATAAGAGAAGAACATTCAGTTCTTACAAACTGTCCAAAGGAGGGCAAGAAGGAAGGGGAAGGGCCTTGAGGTGAAGCTGTATGAGGAGCAGCTGAGGGCACTTGGTCTGTTCAGCCTGGAGGAGACTGAGGGGAGACCTCACTGCAGTTACAGCTTCCTCATGAGGGGAACAGGAGGGGCAGGCACTGATCTCTGCTCTGTGACAGGTGACAGGACCCCAGGGAATGGCCTGAAGCTGTGCCAGGGGAGGTTCAGGTTGGATATCTGGAAAAGGTTCTGCCCCCATTAGGTGGCTGGGCACTGGAACAGGCTCCCCAGGGCAGTGGTCACAGCTCCAAGCCTGACAGAGCTCAAGAAGCATTTGAACAATGCTCCACAGGCACAAGGTGTGACTCTTGGGCTGTCCTGTGCAGGGCCAGGAGTTGGACTTGGATGATCCTTGTGGGTCCCTTCCAACTCAGGATATTCTATGAATCTGTGATTTAAATCTCATTTATGCATAGACTGATTTTGGATTGTAACTATTTCTGAAACAATAGTATTGCTCCTATCTTGAACTTTTTCATGCATTCTTTTTAATCTGGGGCAATCCCCAGTAAATCCTGAGTATTTTTTTTTTTTTAAATTACTGTAAAAAAGACCCTTTAAAGTAGTGTCTTGATTTGGGACAAATTTGGAGGAATGTCCGAAATGAAAGTCCTCTGAGAGAAATCAGGTTTCAACAGCCCCTCCCCCACCAGGTTTAGAAAGAATTTTCTCGGAGGAAAGTGAAAAAAGTAAATAAATAAATATTTATTTAACAAGCAGGGTGCACGCAGGCACCAACAAAGAATGAATAATATTAAATAATAAAACCTCTCGCCGTGAAGAAAACCTGAGTCCTTTCTGTAGGTGTGGCTTTGCTCTCTCCGGAGCTGCGGTGCGGTGTGGCCTCCCTCCCACCCGGGGCCACGGTGTAAGGCCTCCCGGTGATGTTCTGGTGTTGCTGAACAGTCCAGAAGAAAAGAAGAAGAAGCCAAAGTCCCAGAGAAAAACTTTCTTGCCTCGGCTAGCGGGCTAGCTAAAAAGCAAAGAATTTTAATTCTCCGTCTCTCTCCTGAGAAACGGCCGAAAGCTGGGGAAAAGCAGGAAAGTTCCTTGGCTCTGCTGCAGTGAGAACGCAGGGGAGTGTGTGTGTCCTCGAGCACAAACCACTCTGAGGGATCCGCTTCTCTCCCCCCTCTCCTGGGCCCGGTTTAAAGGCACAGAAAGGCACAGGATTCATGTCTGGCATAGAGCAGGCGGTGGGAGATACAGCATCGTGCAGTCAGCCCAGGACAAGTAGGCTCAGATCTCAGGCAGCACAGGCGAATGATCAAGACATCAAAACACAGTCAGGAAAGACTCTTGTGAGGCAGTGTGCATCTATTCAGGCTCAAGACATGCTAAACTGTTATGGGACATTCATATCAAATTTGCTTGTGCTAAATCACTGAAGAGGAGACAAGATACTTGTGCGCATGGTCCTGATGTCAGTCCTTTATTAAAGTCAGCCCTTCACCTCTCAGATTTGTTTTCCTTCTCTATAGTAGGGATCGTACTTATTTCTTGAGAAGTATCTTGAGTGTTTCTGATGGCAGAACCTGGGTGAAGTAACATCAGTTCTTTGCACTTTTGATATCTGAAGAGAACATGACAGAAACTTTATGGGAAACCTTTTGGAAGACCCATCACATAGGATAATAGCAGGAAAAGCTAACATCATAGTAATGAGTTGTCAGAGTTCTAAAGGGTCTTGAACACTTAAAAATAACATTAAACTAAAAGTGGTTTCTCTCTTTTCTTTTTAAATGGCCTGAGTAGCAAATGAAAAATCCAAACTCCTCTACATTAAAATTTGGAAAAGGCTCCCTTGGAGATTTGTGGACTAGTGATCAGAAAAAATTAGTAGAATATATAATGTAGAAGACAGCCAGAAAGTACATAGATAATATGGCATCCCTGAGAAAAATCAATGTGAATTTTGCAGAAAGAACTTTGGTCTTGCTCACCCTTTAAAGAATCAATAATCATTTGCTATTGTATACTTGTGCTTCAAAAAGCTTTCAACAGCCCATCAGAGATATCAAATTATTGTTTCTTTCCAAGATTCTCTCATGAGCAAATAAATACTCAAAAATTGGAAGGAAAGAGTAAGAACGAATAGTCAGTTTTTTCGATACAGGGAAACCACTGCAGGAGTCTCATAAAGTTTCACACTGGGCCCTGTATTGCTACATTTATACAAAAACTGTCTGGAGAAAGACTGAGAAGTGAAACAGCAAAGTTTCTTGATGGTACAGAGGGCATACAGAGATGAAAAAGTTGTTAATACAACTGCTAATAAACTGTCAATACTGAGCAATCAGGTGTGTTAAAACTTAGTAGGATAAATGACTAAATGTGGAGAAAGTAAAAAAGGATGATAGCCATGCAGAAGGTAATTTTACCTTTGGAGTGAGGTGTTCTAAACTATCGATTATATCTGAGGAAAGAGATTTCAGAGGTCTAGTAACAGGGCTTGTGAAAATGTTAGTTCAGGAGTCAACAACCGTCAACAGAAAGAAATGGGACGTTTATGAGTTGTTGCAAAAAAATAAAGAACGAAACTGAAAAATGCAATGGCACTTCATGCACATGGATCCTGGGTATTGCTGGGAAATCTGTCTCCCTGCCACTGCAAGGACATAACAGAAAAAGTACAGAGAAGAGCAATAATGATGAAAAAATTTACAGAGCAACTCCCAGAGGAAGGATTAGACAGACAAGAACTCCTCAGCTCAGAGAAGAGACACTGTAGGGAGCTTTTGACAGAACTATAAAATCATGAGTGAAACTGAGAAGGCAGAGAGGGAACTGGTGCTTGTTCCTCATAATTCAAGACCTATGGCAATTCTGATGACAAGTGGCAGACCAACCAAACTAATGAGGATATACAGAGGAGTTCACTGTCACTTGAAACTGTGAAGACCCACGCTGATAGCTTTAAAGTGAGATTAGACTGCTGGATGATAAACACTTCTTAAAAATATTGAAACCAGAATCTAAACTCTACCTTTCCATATTCACAAGCCAGGAATATGTTTTGGACTGGTGTAAGGAGGAAGGTTGCTGTGTTTGCTCTGTTTCTTAAGACTCCCATCTAGAAATTGATTATTGGTCATTGCTGGAGACATGCTGCTGGAGGATGCTGCAAAGCTGTATTGAGTTCTGAGCCACTAAGACCATTCCTATATTCTTAGTATCACTATTAATTTTTCACTTATGAGAAGCTGAAGTCAAGCTCTCTGCCCTCTTTTTTTTTCAGGTTAGCAATACCACACTCTAGCTGTCTGATGTGGGTAAGTTCTGAGCCTTAAAGGAAGTGCAAAAATGTTCCTGTTTGTTCCCAGTAACGATGCTCTTCATTATTTGTACAGAAAAAATCTCACCAGAAAATACCTTAATTGCTTCTTTATAAGTTTGTTTCTAAAATTCACTACAGTGTTAAACATGCCATTATTTATTACAGTGCAAATGCTATTCTCCTAAATTGGAAATTAGGTCCTTCAAATTGTATTTGAACTAACTCAGTACAAAAAACGTGTACTTCCCCTTCTCTTTCCTCCTTTCTGTTTCTAATGGATAATTCTAAATCTGCTGAACTTTAAATTCCTTACATGAATAGACACAATGGATAAAGAATTACATGAATTCAAAGTAAGTGATGTAAAAAGAATGCTTATTCATTAGTAATGATCTTTATGCATCTGTAATAAGCATCACCCCCAATTTTTAAGGTACGTTGACTAAGTGACCAAGAACTTCTCCAAGTTATTTAGCATACTAGATAAGATTAAGTTTATTGTCTTGTTGCCTTTCCCTGGTCTTAAAATGAAAAGCCAGACACATTTAAGGGGAAAAGGAGTCTTTACCTCGGTACTTATTTAAGGATCCATAAAGGTGCACCACTTCATCCATGTGGAATGTGCCAAAAAACACACTAGAATGCACACACATGAGAAATCACGTATACAATTTATAGGCCTTGCAAATTAGCATATCTATCAAAGATTCCCCAATAAGAGACTTGAATGAATCCCCCATCCTGAAGAATCTCCCCCCAGGATGGGCCTATCTTAATTTACAGGATGTGTTCTAGAGAGGACCTTGGTTTCTAGGGCTTTCGGACCCCTAACTGCGAGGCTTCCAGGATGTTTGGTCTCCTGGCTTAATGGAATATTAGGTCTATACTAAGTTATCAAACTCAAAGAATTACAAGTATTTGGGCTAAAAGCACTAAGAAAACATAAAAGCTATTTAAAAGTGTAGATAAAAGGGGTATAAAAGAAAAAGCAAAAAATCATCATGGCATCAGTCTGAGTTGCGCAAAATAATGTGGTATTACATAAGTGCATTTTCCTCTGGCATTTTTTCTTTCAATTAGAAGAATGAAGTGCTAAAGCACCCATTCAGTAAAACATTAAAGCATGTATTTAACTATAATATAATGTATTAATTCAGATGAGTATTTGTTGTAACCATGGCCTTACATGCTTTGCTGAAGCAGAGCCTTAATGAATAAGGCAGAAATTCTAATGAGGTCAACCGAAAATAGCAAAGGACCTAAAAAGCTGCATTTTGGTGAAGCTCTGTCTTCCTTTCCATCCCTATTGATTACATCTGGCCAGGTGACTCCACCTACTCAACATTCACTACAGGACTGGAGCAAAAATCAGACTGTGAAAATTAAGGGTTGTATTATAAAAATAATGTGTCTGCATTTTATACACATATTCCAATAGCCCTGTCATAACTGTAAATGGTACATGGATGAGATAGAAACAAAATATGCCAGAGAAGAACCTGAACTCCTCTGCCTGGTGAGTTTTTCGATCAATCCACTGCAAGAGTTGGGAAGGGGCAATGTTCTACGGGGCTGCACCAGCCCTAAAGGATCTGGTTGTAAAATGCAGGCACTGTTCCAGGCCAGTGAAAGGTATAGATAGTTTCAAGGCAGATCTACAAATGGAGAAATACTGACTTTTATCTTACAGAACGTCTACCTTCTGGATGAATTTATGTTTAAAATGGCAAACTTATTATTGAAGTACTGTCATTTTTTACAAATGTCGTTTGCATTGCTCTTATTTTGATAATGAAAAAAGATACCTTGCAGCAACAATTCTCATTCTGCCATGGAGGACAGGAAACAATAAGTCTTTTCTTAATTATTTCAACTATTGAGCAAAATGCTTTAGAATCCAGAAAAATGTGAGGCTGATATGTTAAAAACATTGCCAATGCACTTAATTTCTCAAAAATTAATATTACTGTCTTTTCGCTTTTTCATCACAATTCAATTAAAATTATTTTGTGTTACAAAGTTGAAATAAAACATTTATGCACGTTAGGACAGTTTTCCTAGACTTCAGTGGGAAAGCATGAACAGCAGTCAGACA
>VZRR01003151.1:3655-235045 GCA_013398015.1 Oreocharis arfaki
GGCGACGGCCGGGCCATACTGGGCTGTGTGCGAGGGGCAGGTGCTGACGAGCCCGGAGAGAGCGGTTATAGCCTGTTAATTGCTCTGCATCAATTAACCTGTGGCACCTGTCCATCCTTCCCCTCTGGGTTCTGTCCCCCGGCAGCGTGGAGTGCGCCCGGCTGGGTTTTGGGATGCAGAGCCTCTCCCCGCACCCCGGCAGCGGCCGGCGGGGCCTGGCTTCGCCGTTCGTGCTGGAGCTTCCCCAGGGAGATCTTCCCGCCTGGGAATGAGCTTGGCGTTGGGCTGCCAGGGCCGTTCTGCTTTGACCTTGGGCGTCCAGGGGGCTGTGGGCCTCTTTTGGGTCAGATTCTCGGTTGCTGGAGTTACTGCGTGTGGTATTCGGAAGGATACTTGGGACATGCGGCTGTCACTGGTTTGTGCGGTGCAGGGTTAAATCTCGTCTGTTGATGCAGAGATGGCCTTAAATCTTGTGATGCTGGTTTGAAAAGTATAAATATATGACAGCTTCTGGTGTTAAGTGTTTTTTTAGAAGTAATATTTTCATACATCTGACAACAACCAGAGAAGCCTAAACAATTTATCTCTAAGTGACCTAAAGTATTTTAGATATGAGTTGCAGATTTGATGGGCTTATTCTGGATGATTCAACCCTTGTGTTTTTGTTGCTGATTGCACGAACCCTTTTACTCCTGGATCTGCTTTCAGTATGCAGTAATAGTGAAAGTGTTACGGTTCTCAGGTTAACTGCAGAATGTTACTGATACCTGAATTCCAGCTGTATGAGTGTGAAGAATTGGGAAGACTGTATCTAAAGAGTAACAGGCTAGATGCTTGCAGGTAACAAGGGGGCACATTTTAAGGTTGAAGATCCTAGTCTTTTCATTTTGCTGCCAAAGCTTGGCCTGCGTTAAATACTTAGGCAGGCCTGGCTATCAAATTTGCTTTCTTTGTTTGCATTTTTTAACTTTTTTTGAAATGTTGGTATCTTTTCAAAACCAAGGTGGAATGCAGTAGACTTTTTCCTATTAGTGTGATGCCTAAATATTGTGATTATCCAAAATGTATGGTCATTTTCAATATAGCATGTATAAATGTCATGAGGGGAAATGTCAGTTTGGAAACAAGAAGAATGTTAACAGCATAATTGGTGGTTTTGTTTTCATTGACACGAGAACTGGCACTTTTGGAAACTAAGCAGCTTGTAAATGACGAAGGCAGAGGCTACATTTCTAGCTTACTGAATGTCTTACTTTCCCAACTTGTTGGTAGCACCTATGCCAGCAGATGTTTAAACAGCATCTTGCAAAGAAAAGTTATCTTATGTTTTCCATCACTGGAGTGGCTGTGCATTTGAGGGGATGGTTACGTTCACAGGTTAGGCCATGCTTATCCTGGCAGTGCTTTTCCTGTGTAAAATTACTGGCACGCTATGCTGACCATTAGAAATGCTCATCTCAGGCACAGCAAGCTTGCAGTGTGTCTGGGTGCCATAGTTCCACCCCAGCCAGCAGCCAAGCCCCATTCCCCCACCTGTGGGACAAGGGAAAGAATCAGAAGGGTAAAAGGTACAAGACTCATGGATTGAGATAAAGACAGTTTAATAGGGAAAGCAAGAGCCATTCACACAAGCAAGGCAAAACAAGGAATGAATTCACGGCTTCCCATAGGCAGGCAGGTGTTCAACCATCTCCAGGAGAGCACGGCCCCATCACACCTAGCAGTGACTTGGGAGGAAAAAAAAACACCACCACTACAAATGCCCCACCTTCCTCCTTCTTTGTATGCTAAGCATGATATCATGTAGTCTGGAATACCCCTTTGGCCACTTTGGGTCACCTGTCCCAGCTCTGTCTCCTCCCAGCCTCCCATGCACCTCTAGCACGGCAGTACAAAAAGTAGAAAAGGCCTTGGCTCTGTATAACCCTGTCCAGCAATAACAAAAATATCTCTATATTATCTTAATTTGTGTTTAGCACAAATCCAAAACACAGCCCCCTACCAACCACTGTGAAGAAAATGAACCATAGTCCACTGGTGTAAGTGGGCTCAGCCTGTAATCTCCTGGCATTGTTCTCTGTATGGATAAAGGGAGGACATTTCCGTGTGTTCATTGCTGGCTTAGTACTCTTGACCACAGTTTCTGTGTCCACCTTTAGTGTCTTCTTGCTTAACTGGGAATGATTGCTTGGGCTGGCTGGCTGAAAATGCCTTTTCTTTTCTTTTCTTTTCTTTTCTTTTCTTTTCTTTTCTTTTCTTTTCTTTTCTTTTCTTTTCTTTTCTTTTCTTTTCTTTTCTTTTCTTTTCTTTTATTTTCTTTTTTTTTATTTTCTTTTCTTTTCTTTTCTTTTCTTTTCTTTTCTTTTCTTTTCTTTTCTTTTCTTTTCTTTTCTCTTTTACTTTGGTGGTGCTGTATTATATTAAATCTGCAGTGTGTAGAAGAGAACCAAGAAGAGATACAAAGTATGTTGTTAATGTTTTGAAAATGGTTGAGAAAAAGGGGAGATGGAAAAGAGACCACACCAAATGATACCTGCTAAAGCATGAAATAGAAAAATGGACGTAATTTGTCTGTATGCACATAAATTGTCTTCCAGATTAATAACCGTGTTGCTCTCACTTGTAGCTGAAATGAAGCTGAATGATAAATAGAAACAGTAAGTGATATGTTTCCCTCTGAGAGGCTGGGAAGAAGAAACACTGCAGGATCAACCATTTTCTCCCAGTAACTGAAACAAGAAATGAAAAGAAAGTACCAAAGAGAATCAGTAAACAGTTTTACTAGTCAACACACTCCTATTTTTATCAGAAACTTGTAGTGCAACATAAACCTAAAGAAATTGTTAGAAGTCGAGGAATGGTGCTTTGCCTAATTTGGTTTTTAATTTGCAGAAATCGTAGGGAATTTAGCCTTTTATTTATGTCTTTTCTGGTTCACTTCTGAGGATAAGGAGAGTGAACAAGCAGGCACCATTTTCAGAATAGTCAGAAAAGGATTCTGCTTTACAAATTGCTTTGAAATCCATCACTTGAACTGGGAAACCAGATGCATTGTGAAATGTAACCACAATCTAGGTAATGCAGAGATATACGCATGGCATAAGACACTATTTCAGAATTAAAATCAGAATAAAGTTATAGAAATTAGTTGAAATTTAAAATTAATTAATTACTGATATCTTAGACTGGAGGGCATAATAAAAAAGGAAGATGGACAAAGTCTTGCCCAAATGCATTGTATTGGGTTATCCAAGTAATGTAATGATAAGGATATGAGAGCTTCTGAGATGCCTTTTTGAAAAGACATATCAGGAGTGTTTGGAGACAGAATGTTAAATCCACTTGAAGTTACATGTTAGGACAATGGATATGGATAAATGAAAAGCTATTGTGAGCAAAGAATAAATGAATAAATTACCAGGCCACCAGTTTTTCGTTGTGAATTTGGTAGATTCTTTGTTAAACTGTGTTTCAGAGTATTTAAAGAGAAGTCTCAATGTGAAGGCACATCATTACCCTGGAAGCAAAGCTTCTCTCTCGATAGAGAGTACTGCAAGTGTAATGTAAGACAGTGAACCTCACCTAAGTTGTTTCTTTCGGTTTTTTGGTTGTTTCTTTTTTTTTTTTTTCTTGGTGTGTGTACTATTCTGAAAAGCATCCTGAAGTTTGCAAACTCTCCTATAAAACAAAGTGTAGTACAAATATAGCTTTAAATGAAGTGACGCTGATTTGAGTTGATTTCATTGTTATGTTTGCTATGGCTTTTTTGCTGTTGTTTACCTGTTTCTTTATTTTAACTGTATTACATATTAATTTGACTTACTAATTGACAAGAGTAAAGAATATGCAAGAAAGAAAAAGAATACCTCAAGGTAAGTTTCCTCAATAAATGCTTGGAAAAGAAAAGCTAGCTAGTTAAAAAGGAATTCTTTTCAGAGAGGGTATAGGACCATTTGAAGGCACGAGGCTGAAACACACAAAAGTGAAAATAAATTGCCGTATATTTTATGAAGCCTGTGCTTTAGGTGCTCCTGTGAAAATAGTTATCTTCTCTCCAGCTGCATGAGCACAGGAACTGTGCTCAGGCAGCTGGAGAGAAGATAACTATTTGAAGTAATGTTCGTATCAAGCCGTGTTCGACAGGGAAGGCAGTGGTCCCAGGCTCCGGTGAGTGTGTGTGAGAGCTGGGCAGTTCTGCTGTGGGGCTGGGAAAGCACAAAGCTCGCAGTGCTCACAGGTATTGCAGGAGCCACAGGGAGGGTGCAGCTGCACTCGCACCAGAACTTGCTCGTTCTCTCTGTGATAGTGCGTTTTCCAACCCACTGAACTTGTGGTTACCATGGATGTAGCTATGTCA
Organism: Oreocharis arfaki; assembly: GCA_013398015.1. Lineage (NCBI taxonomy): Eukaryota > Metazoa > Chordata > Aves > Passeriformes > Paramythiidae > Oreocharis > Oreocharis arfaki. Next base: position 8,013 of record VZRR01003151.1, read on the forward strand.
GGTAAATACCTTCCATATCTTGTTTAGAGTAATCCAAACAGCCTTATTGCTAATATTCAGTTTCAGGATCTCTTCATGAAGGTGGAAAAACTGCTGACACTGTATGATGTTGCAGGTTTGATTGTGGATAGCTGAAAAAGGCCCTACCAACTCTGGGAGCAGGCTGACCTTTTTTTGAGCTTGGCAACAGTTTCATGTGGTCCAGGAGCAGTAGTTGATACACTATGTACAATGTTACACTTCAGAGTAAGGATTTTGTGTTTCTGTTTGGCTGTGTATCGTGGAGGTGATTGATGACTCCTGGAGGTTGTATTTCGTATTCTAGTGGAAGGTGTCCCTGCCCATGGCAGGGTGGTTGGAGCTAGATGCACTTTAAGGTCTCTTCTAATTCAAAACATTCTATGATTTAAAAACAATTCTTAAATATTTGGTGTTGTTCAGATGCCAGCTGGGAGAATGAAATGAACATTATTTTTAAGATGTCTTTAACCAAATTGTTTACATTTTTTTGGTGGATGCATTGTTGCCAAAATTTAAGTTGTACGTAAAGATGGTAACTCTGTGAGCTGAGGTGAAATAAAATTTAAGGAGGTAATGCTCTGAACACGTGTCAAATGAGTGCATGGTAAATTCTAGGTGTTTGGTTTTGCTTTTTTTTTCTTCAAATGTGTAATTGAATATGAGGGAAGTAGTGACCAGTTCTAGATTTAGATTGAAATACTGGATGTTCAAATACAGTGGTCAACAAAGGGGAGAAGAAGACAAAAAAAGTACTTGAAAGTGAATGTTCAAGGATAACCACAATTTCAAGGAAGCATTTTCCCATTTTTCTGTGTGTTGTGTTATTCTGACTTAAATTACCATCTGTTTTTTAGTAAGATATGTTAGATGTTTTACATAATTTAGAATAAGAAGCAAGGCTATCTGGAGCTTTGTTGGGTTTTGGATGTAAAATGAATGTTGATTAAGCTGTAATTTATTACATAGATAACTCAGCAATCATTTGTTGTAAGAAAGGAAAAAATATGGGGAAACGTTATTTTAGTTAATGGTTGGCCTGAGTTGTAAGAAAGATGCAAATCATCATCTTTCATTTACTTAGTGACGTAAGTTCAGATCTGTGAAATCTGGATATTTGATTTGATCTCATGAGGAATGATACTTTTAAAGTAGAGTAGTGTAAGATTCTGGTATTCATGAAGTGCAAAAGTGCATAACTCTAGAAAAGATGTCTGTTATACTTTGCCAGAAACACAGAGATAGTCCTGAGCAGTCTGCAGGCCATATACAGTGCACAGCAGTATGCAGTGCTCAAGGGCTGAAAGAAAATGAATAAGTAGTGTCCTGTTAGTGGGTCTGGACTCAAAATCAAAATTTCAGTCCTGTATATCAAGCTGTTTTGTAGTTCACCTGTTATATATTAAGAAGTTGTAATAAAATAGAATTGAGTAGAGGGGTTAAAACATCACCCTAAACTCATTTTTTGAGGGGCAATTGGAAGATACATGTATTTGTCAATGAGAGTGAGAAGTCTTTGGTCACTTTCTTCTCCCCTCTGACAAGCAGATAGACATAGAGTTGATATTTTTTTTATTTCAGAAAAATTTTTCTCTGAAGCCTATTCATTTACGGTTTGTTTATAATTATACATTTGTTTTCTTAAATAGTAACTAGAGCAATTGAATCCTTAGAAGGCTTGTTGTACGTTCCTTATGAATTTTTAAGCTTGTTGCTTGTTCCTCTTTATGAACTCATGTCTAGTGTAAGTCAGACTTTGGAATACCATAGGACAGGAATAGCAGAAAGAACGTTTTACATACCTGGTGTCCTTTCGTCAGACCGTGCTCAGTGATAGACTTAGGTTTATTCCAGTGTTTTTTCTATGAAAAACATGCAAAAGAAGGAAAAATGTTTCTTTTTACTGACAGTTTGACTTTTTGTATAATAATAAATAATAAACTTGTTTGTAGCTTCATAAGTAAGGAGGCTGCACATCCAATTGAGTACCTGATCTAACCTCTGTAACACAAGCCACAGATTTTCTCTCATTTAATTCTTGTTCAATATGAGAATCACTCTCAGGAAAACATCTTGTGTTGATTTAGAAATTGCCAGTATGGGTAATGCACAGATTATTATACAGATTTGACTTGATTTGATTTAATTTTTCGTGAAAGAAATTTGAACACCTGAAGCAGTGCTGTTTTTTCTGTGGAAAAACGTAGTGTGCTATGTCCACTTGTGAATATGACTAGGTAGAAAAGTGTACTGAGAATTTATTAATCACAATATTAATCTTACTAAGTGCTGTAGACTGTTGCAAGATACTAATGACACAGTGGCTAATTATAGTTAATAATACTGCCAGCTGGGGTTCTTTTGTTTTGTTTGTTTGTGTAGTATGGGGGAGATTCTTCTTTAATTATTGTACTGAATAGCAGTTGGCCAAAATAACAAGCTCAAATGTTTCTTATTCTTCAGAAGACTTTAGAGATTCCTGTTTGAAAAATTCAGAATGAGAGAACTCTATGGAAAGTCAATGTGAAAACAGAGTAATTAGCTGTAATTGGAAAATCTTTATCTGTGGTTATAGAAGAATGTATGTATTTCCTACATTTGAATTTTATCTGAAGAGTCTGGTTTGGGATTTGCAGAACTTGTTTTGCTATTCATGTTGTTAAAAGCTTCTGAGGGGAGGCAAAGCGTAATAAATTACCAAATGACTAGGCTTCTGTTTTCCATGTATTCAAATCTGTGTTTGTATTGAGTCTATTTAAATACAAATGTTTTTCTGCAGTTGCTGGCTTAATATGTGGGCACTATACACAGCTTAAAAAGCAATAGCACTACAGTGAAGTTAGAATTTTTTGTCATCTGCTTTTTAATTGTCTACTAGTTCTTTTACTGTGCATCCCATAGCCACCATTGACATGCCTTGGAATATTGCGTTGCAAAGCAGAAACCCTGAGGAATTCAAAGGAGCAAGCTTGTGATCTCAGATTCTTACAGTACTTGGAACAAGTCTTGAGATTTCTTGAAGTGGCTTGATGTATGCAGATTTGTACTCCACAATCAGCCACTGGACCTGTACAAGTATTTCAGGATTGCAGATTGGTGTGAAGCACATGAATAGAGCAATTATCTGAGGCTTGAAAAATGTAAGAGTGGAATAGTAGAAAATCAAACCTGAAGAGGAATTTTGGGGTAAAATAGATGAGGGAGAGCTTATGAATCAAGTCTTATAACCTTGTGATTAAATCAAAATAAAATCTAGATAAAGCTGCTGTTATTAAATTGATTTGATGAAGCTATTGTTCTTCTCCACATTCCTTTTGCTTCGGAGAAAAATATTTAGAGCCTCTTAAACAGGTGAATAGTTTGTGTTGAAGTGAGACAGAAGGTGCTTAGGTACAAAAGCTATGAAGAATGAGCACTTGCTATGGAAACACAGCTTGAAGTGTATTGTTTTAACATGAGTCGGAGGAAAACCAATACCAGCTCATCAGTGAAGGGAATTGAAGGCTGCTCTGGGAACACACTATGCACAACCCCAGCAAAAGAAGATCCACAGCCCCAGACACCTGCTTTCCTTGTCACTTGTGCAAGGACTCCACGGGCATCCAGGTGCACCCAGAAACATGTGATATCTGTATTTTAGTCCCCACTAGAAGGCGAAGTAGAAGGCAGTAAGTGCCAGGACGTACTTCTTCAATCACTTATGATTTAAATATAATTATATGAAATTATTTGAAAGCGTGTAGTACATCTTAGGTAGTTTCTTCCTCATTCATAATAAGCTTTCCGCTGGGGCAGAAAGCATATTTACTTTTCGACATCCGTTTAAGAAGTCATAGCCATCTAACAGGTCAGTGATTGCCTATGCCAGACTCCTGAGAATGGCTTAACCTTCAATCTGAGAAGATTGGCTCATCTCATCTGGTATACAAAAAGGGGGAAAAAAGAGTAAAGGATAATGCTCTTCGTATCTTTGTTTCAAAAGAGAAACAAATAAAGAACATTCCAAGGAAAGTTTGGCTCTCATACCAAATGGGGATTGTGTAATGACAAGATAAATGTTCTGTTCCGTGGGCTGTTTGATGGTGTAGCAGAAAATGCTATTTTTCAATTTTTTTTTTGATCTATCAGATTTTACTTTTTGTCTTGTTTTTATAAAGTAGTAAACCATGAAAGAATACGAGTGTGATACTTATAAGGAAACAGACCCTACCAGGCTTTACATTGTAAAATCAAATGTTGTTAAATCAGCATTTTTATTATAGATGAAGAGAACAAAGGAAGTATTGATAAGAATACATGATAGAAACATGAAAAGATTAAAAACTACATTTTGGAATATCTTCAGACTAAACAAAAAGAAAACCAGAGTAAACAAGTTTATTTTTATGTATGAGAACTAATAACAATGGGCATTCCTGTAATTTTAATGATTGTAGAGTAAAAGTAGTCTGAGGTTTATAAAAATAATACGTAACATTTACATACTATCCTCTCTGGGTGCCTCACTTACTATGGCTACTCATGATTTGTTTAAAACTGGGATTTCATCGTGGGAAAAAGTATGCAAGAAATTCTTTGCATAACTTCTTTTTACATAAAACTTTTCTTTAAGATAGAAAAATAAGACCATAACCAAAGAGTAGTAAGAAAACAGTATGTTTTTTCTTCTCTATACAAAACTTCGTAATGATTAAATTTGTGCAGCCACTGTGCAGTAGACTTGTCTAAAAGCATAATTATTCAGTCAAAGATGTTAATGTGTTTTGGTTTTAAAATTAAGAGATTATTCTGATTAGTTTTTAAGTCTGAAAGGAAGCTACCTGTTTAGCCTTGTGCTCTGCCTGGGTTTGTTTAACCTTTGATAATCTTTTGTCAGACCACTCTCATCTTTCAGGTCTTTCAAGCACTTGAGGAAGACAGAGCCCTGTCTTCCACTCAGCCATGAGTGGTTGCATTTATGCTTTAGCTGGATAGAAAGGATTCTGATGCTTTCTCAGAAAGAACTTGACACAGTAAATAATTCTTTCTCCATCCATTGTGCCTGGAAAAATTGGAATTGTGCTGCTTTTATAGGTTGGTTTTTTCTTTTTTTTTTAAGCGTTAATACTTTATTTCACTTTTGGAGATCAGACTCTGGTGGTTGTACAACTGTCTTTTCGAGAAATCTGTTGGCATTTTACAGCTTTTTCAGAGCAAACCTGATCTTTTTGGGGATTTAATCCAAAAATGGTTGTTATAAAACAAAACCTTTTTTTTTTTTTAAATTAAAAGTGGTATCTAAGTGCTTTACACCAGTGAGATATTGTGAAATCTATCAATTTGACACTCAGAATGTGTTTCTTAAATAATGGTTTGCATTTCAGTTCTGTCTTGGAGACAGTCTGTCATTATTAGTCTGCCATCAGAATCATGAGTGCAGAAGGCTTGTAAATTTTGTCATTTTTATTCGCTCCTTCCATCCAGCTCTTTCTTTCCTTTTGTCTGTCACTTTCTTGTCTTTCTTTGTTCTTGCAACTTTCCTTATCGTACTTGGAAGACAATCTGATGAATACAGCTTCTTTATACCTGTTCCATGGTTTGTTTGGATTTTTCAGTCATGTTTCAGCCTGTACTTCTGCACACAATTTTCTTCTCATTTCCCTGTAACTGAGACAGAAGGGAACAGCATCTGCTGGATGTGAAGTCTCTTCTGAAGCCAAGTACAAAAGAGATCCCAAAAGGTCTCCCCCAATAATACACCTATTAAAAGGGGCACCAAATCTGCTTTTTTCACAGATGTGCTACAATAGGATTTCTTGCTGAGTTGTATTTTCTTAGGGTGAAAGTAGCCTTAAAAACTCATTTCTTTTAGAAGGTTATTGAATCTCTGTTATAAAAAACTTAGTCCATGACCTATAAAAGTACAGGGTGATGTTTCTGGAACTAAAATATCTTAATTACTTGATGTAGACTACCACGTGATGAAAATATATTGAGCAAATTGCAGAAGCCTATGATTACAGAACTGTAATGGTTTCTGGTAAACATGTCCTTTTGTTGTGCCTAGATGACAATAATATAAAAACAATGTAGAGTTGCATCTCTGGATTAGAATAGCAAGTCTTGTAAAAGGAAGTGTTGATGCACAGAAGTCCTCTTGAATAGTGTGTGACTGTTTTATGTATCCTTCAGTCTTGTCTTCTGCTTGGAAGTGATTCAGAAAGATTGGTGGCTTCTGTTTGCAGAAGGGCTGGTTTGTTGAAAGGTGGGGATTTCTGGTGATGGACCCAGAGGAAGTAAAAAAGAAAACAGAAAGTCTCTTTGCATTGTTTAGAACAAAATGTGCTTTTTGGGAGAGACAATGCATTAATTTTCTGGGGATTTTTGTTTGGCTTGTGATGTGATATTTTTATTATTTGTTTTTTTTAATAGGACTTGATGTTGGACATGTGTTAAATATTTGTTAATATTTGTTTGCAATATGTTAGCTTTTGTTTAGGGTTTGTTGTAACCTGATTTCAGATTAATTTTTTTTTATGTCTTTGAGGAAAATGTAGTGCTTTTTGTGCATATTTTAACAATATGTCTTGGGAACAATGGTTTCAGGGCTTTTTTCTTTTATATTTTGAATAGGTAATGTCTGTACATGAATTGCAAGCTAGTCTCTAGTGGGGACACCGTGGGAGGATGAACACGGAGGAGCTGGAGCTACTGACTGATTCCAAGTACAGAAACTATGTAGCAGCTGTTGACAAAGCACTGAAGAACTTTGAATATTCCAGTGAATGGGCAGATTTAATATCAGCACTTGGGAAGCTAAACAAGGTATGCCTGGCAGGTGCTCTTGAAAAAGATTCAGGAATTGCGAAAGGTACTGGTGAAACAGTACAGAAGTGCAGGGTTCCAGCCAGCTAATACTCTTGCAAATATTTCAGCAATCTGAGCCAAATATTGGGTGTGTGCAAGGAGCAAACAAATCAAACAAACGCCTTTCTAAGACCTAGAGTTGAACCCTTTGTAATTTTAAGTAAACGGAGAAGTTATTTACATTTCTAGTAGAAAAAAATGCAACATCTCTTTTGTTAGTAACATTTACTTCTAATATCGTTCAGTATTATAGAAATAGTGTGAAAAATAGTAACTGGTATAGATATTGGCAGTTGTTTTATGAAGTATGAGTTTTAAAATGAGGCTCAAATCATTCATGGACCAGAGAGTATTATCATTCTGATTCGTTCTAACAGTTAAGTTTAATGGACAATATAATTATAATCTTTAATAATAGTTTACAAATGAATACAGATCCTGATATCCATAAAAATCTTGTCTAGTCAGTCATATGTGTTTCTTGGGAGCCCCACTCAGGAAAATAATGCTACAGTTGGAAGTGGCATAATTATTTTGTATTAACTCTCATTTCTTTCTTTGGTTTTTTGGTTGGTTTTTTTTTTATTGTATCAGTTTGCTACGTGTTTGTGCAATGTGAGGGCTATGATATGGAGGAAAAAAAAATCTAAAAATGTAAATGCAACTCTGTTTTCCAGTCTTGAAGTGATTACGTAGTTTCAGGCAGTGATAAAGTTTTGTATATGATCTCACTCTATGACATTCTCTTAAAGCTATCCCAGACTCACGGACCCACAGTTTAATAGTCCTTTTCAAGCTAGTGATAATGGGTTTTATCAAAGAGAAATAGCAATTTTTGTTCTCAAAAGGATGAGTTAATGACAAATGGACAAGCTGTAGGCAAGAAGTCCATTGCAAAACTGCCTTGGCAGTTTCACCTGTAACAAGTGTACAAGTGAAATGCATGGCAAAGCTCCATGGTACATTTTAATACGGTTGGGTTTTTTCTTGTAACCTGGGTTGGTGTGGTGACTTACTGAACATGTCCAGTAACTCCTCTAAAAAATGTGCATTTGATGTTTAACTTCTTTTGTGCTGTTTTTCTTGATGTGCTGATTTACCAGGTGCTACAGAACAACGCCAAGTACCAGGTAGTACCCAAAAAGCTGACGATTGGCAAGCGCTTGGCACAATGTCTTCATCCGGCTCTGCCGGGAGGGGTTCATCGGAAGGCACTTGAAACATATGAGATAATTTTCAAAATCATTGGACCCAAGCGCTTGGCCAAAGACCTTTTCCTCTACAGGTACAGTATTTTAAACAACTCCATTCCAAATGCATAATTGAGATCTTTTTGTTTTCCTGCCTTTTATATCAGCAGTATTACTTCATTATATAACAAGAATCAATCAAGAATCAATTTCTTTCCCTCATGTTATTGGTGCTTGTCTAGTACTTTTCTTCTGAATATGGTGTAATGGAAGATAAACAGATCACCCAAATTTTTGTTAGGAACTGACTTTAGTGCAAGAATTTATTATTTATTGGTTTATTTATTTAGTGCTGGAATTTATTATTTTTTCATTGAAATAACCAGAGTTTTCTGCCTGTATGTATAGTAAATGAAATGTCAACACTTCATTGTATTCACATTATGTTTTTCTATTTTAAGTGGTGAGAATTTGAGTATAGTTTGGTGCAAGAAACTTTATCATCAAACTAACAGAACAGAAAGATTTGTCTGTTTTGTTAGAATGGGGGGCAAGTACAAACTTTTTCTCAGTCTCTGGAACTGATGATAATGAAAAGGAAGGATAACCTTGAAAAGTTACATTTAGTCAGTGTTTACTGGTTCCTAAACCTCCATTAGGTTTTTGGTTGGGTGGGGTGGGCAAGACATTAAGTTATTTATTATATAATGCATAGAGGGGTGTATGCACTCTGACACACATGGTTCTTCATCTTTACCTATCCCTAGACATCAAAATTTCTACAGTTTGAGAAATAGTGGGATAAAAGAGAATTCTGTTTAGGTAGAAAAGGTGTGCATTAATGCTTGGAAATAAATTGTATGCCTTAACATCAAGCTCTTCTGTCTTGCCTTGTCAAGATGCTTATACATAGTTACTTTGAGGGGGGAGTGTTTTAATTTTGTGTTTCCACATGTTTTAAAAGATACTGTGAACTCATAGTTCACATTTTTTGCTTGTACAGTGATTCAGTAGCTGCAAGATCTCATTAACAGTAAGTTCTAGGGTAGTGGAAAATGCTACCTTGTATAATCTAACTAAAAGCTATTGTTACTGCTGCTTGGGCAAAGACAGACATTCACATTAAGGCATTATCAAAGATTCCAGTATTTGTCATGAAAGCAGAATGCCACTGTCTGAACATCAAGTCTTGAAGTATGAGTAATAAGCCTTACAAAGAAAGACTGTGGGTTAGTGGGCTGCTTATTGAACAAAAAGATATTTTCTAGAAAAAAGAAGCCAATTGACAATGGTAAAGGACTAGTTCTGCTAAACAGATAAAGGCATTTTTTCTTAAAATTACCTTTTTTGCTGTTCTTTGATTTCTTCTTTGTATGTCAGGGTTTTCTAACCTGAGTCCTCAATGATTTTGAAAATTGAAGTAATGTTCACATGCCTTTGATTATTGGTACAGTTTGTAAAAATTTGTGACATTTAATAGCAATAGCAAAAATTATTTTAGTGTCTATGTAGCTTCTCCTTAGGAGATCACATTTATAACTTCCATGAACTTACATTTGGATTCAAGTAAATTCAGAACATACTTCCAGTGTTTTCAGTTTTTTACAGGCTGTGTTATGAACAGCATCATGGATAGGGTTTATTGTTGATTTTAGAATCTGTTTTCAGACTGAATTTCTGAAGTAAGTATATACATTGATCCCACTTAACAGTATAAATGTCTCTAATTTTACCTCAAGGTTACTTGCTGAAGAAAAACATCATGATTTTTCTTTCAGAAAATTGTTTTTATGAATTCCCTCAAATTGTTCTTATCCAGTCTTGTTTTTTTCTGAATCAGTGAAAAGAAAATGTATTTTTAAATACAATTTTCATTGTGATGTAGTTCAGTGTGGGCAAAATTAACATTTTGTTATGCAGAGATGTTTCTGGTTTATCATATTTGTTTTATCGGTGAAAGACAGTCATCTCTGGGCCTTCAGTGCTTGTTATCACAATAATGATAAAGCTCATAATATAAGCCTTGGCATACCAACCTGTCCATCCAAAGGCAGTCATATTGTGTGTGGTCTATGCCTATGCAAAATTCTAAGGTAAAAATCTGATGCTTATAATAACTGTGCTGGACGTGCCTGTAGCAGACTTTAGAGAGAAATAAAATTGTCACATGAGAAGCTTCCTTAAAAAAGATAAAATCTATTTTTTCACAGTTCTGGACTATTTCCACTCCTTGCCAATGCTGCTATGTCTGTCAAGCCAACGTTATTGAGTCTGTATGAGATTTATTACCTCCCTTTGGGGAAAACATTGAAACCAGGACTGCAAGGACTGTTAACTGGGATTCTGCCTGGGTTAGAGGAGGGATCAGAGTATTATGAAAGGTAAGGATACTTATGTTAATAAAGTGATATACCTGATCTGGTGGGGGGTTTTTTTGCTGTAATTTTTCACTGTGTACTTGTGTGTGGATTTTATTGTTTTTAAGGAGGTTGCTGTTTAATTTGATGCTGTCATATTAATTGCAACGGAATGGAATGGTAGAAGGTTCTTAGGATTAATTAGGACAAATTAACTGTTAGTTGTTCCTGTTATGGACAGGGAATTGACATTAAGCAGACTTGGTGTTATATGCCAGTTTCTTCTTCCAAGTAGAAAGCAATAGAGCAAGAGAAAATGGCTTCAAGTTGCTCCAGGGGAGGTTTAGGTTGGATATTAGGAAAAATTGTTTCACCTAAAAGGTTGTCAAGCATCGGAACAGGCTGCCTGGGGAAGTAGTGGAGTCACCATACCTGGAGTTATTTAAAAGCTGTGTAGATGTGGCGATCTGGGACATGGTTTAATGGTGGACTTTGCACTGCTGGGGTAATAGTTGGACTTGATGACCTTGAAGGTCTTTTACAACTTAATTCTATGATTCTTGATGTGATCTTAATTCTATGATTCAGACATATGTAACTGCAGCATCTGGGGTGCTGAGGTAGCATCTTAACATATTAAAGGATGAAGTTACACTCCAACACTTGGAATTCTTGGAATTGTTCACATGCTTGCATATTCTTGATATTTCCAACTTCAGAAACTCAAATTTTCGCAACTTGTATGTGAAGAGCAATTCAGCACTGTCTTTTTCTATTTCTGTGTAGGCAGACACACACAGTGTAGTTGGCATCACTACGACAGGGAACAAGGTCTATCCAGCTTGTCTCCGAGGGCCTGCTATAGGGTATAGAGGTGCTGCCACATGAGTTGGAAGAAATGAGGACAGGGGAAGGTATTGCTTGTGCTCAAAGAATTGGGGTTTGTTTATGCCCTGTTATTACCAGAAGAGCTCAGTGCAAGGAATGAGAGGGCAAAAGCCATCTGCTTGATTCTTTTCTTCAGAAACTCTGCTTTCTTGCTGTCTGTCTGAAACCTCTGTCTGTAGCAACACTTGGCTTTAAGTAGCAGATGAAGGAGTTACTTGGCTCTTTGAACATAAGGAGTGCATAAGGAATACATAAAGAGAAGCTGTGTGCAGGCCAAAAGCATTTTGGTAGCCAGATTGGCCCACAGGCTTGCTAGTCGGATTGCTCTGTTCAGGCTGCGTTATAAGGTTCAGTGTATAATTGGGCCTCTCTTGGTGTCTCAAAAGGAAGTTTTGACCTTCCTGTAACAATTGATTTTAATACTTATTAAAACTGGGGGCAGGGGCAAGAGCTGTGATACAGGTCCTGATTTAGCTGACTCGGTTTTACTGCAGAACAAACACGTTGCTGGAGAAAGTCGCTTCAGCTGTGGATCAGTCAGCGTTCTACAGTGCTCTCTGGGGGAGCCTTCTCACCAGCCCTGCAGTTCGCTTGCCTGGCATCACGTATGTCCTCTCCCATTTGAACAGGAAGCTTTCCATGGAGGATCAACTCTACATCATTGGCAGTGACATTGAATTAATGGTAATGTTTTGATGGAACAATGAACTTATAATAAGTAAACAACAACATTGAAGTTACTAACTTATTATGTAATGTATTTTGGGGGGATTTAGATGTATTCTCTATCTTTGAAATTAAACTTTTAAAAGATAGAAGTGTATGCTTATTATAGCTCCAGTTAAACTGATGTTTTTGTGCATGATAGGAATATTTCAAAGCTGAATCAATGTATCAGAACTGCTTAGGTTATGTATAAAACTTCCCATTCATTACATGCTTCAGCTAAAACTGTGTGAGTTTTGTTGCAGTTTTTGTTTTGTTGTTTTTTTCTTTTAAGATGTAGAGAATTGTTTTGTCTTTTAAACTTAAGGTATTCATTGGTAATGTAAAAAAGCAAAAGCTTAATGTTTGTATAGTTTAGGGAATCTGTTGATTCTATGTTTCCTCAGTGGTGAAAGTTTTTATTTTCTTGTTTTATCTTACCTCATTATTCAAAATTTAAAATAACTTAATTTAGTACTTATCACTATTTATAACTAACTGTTCTTATTTTTGAGTGCTTTCTTGTATCTGCCTTCTTAAAATAATGAATAACTATTTGGGGGGGGGGTCTGCCATTACTTCAGGTGGAAGCAGTAAGCACATCAGTGCAAGATACCAGTGTTTTAGTACAGAGGAGCACATTGGACCTTATCCTTTTTTGTTTTCCTTTCCACATGAGCCAGGTAGGTTATTAACATGAGAGATGAATTGACAAATTCATAAATGTACTCCACTTCTTAAGTCAGTAGCAGTTTTTGGTTGGTTTTTGTTAATTATTTTCTCCAAGTTCCATCAGGAGTCACATGTAAGAGTTTCTCTGATAAGTTTGGCTATTCTTATGTTATGATCTCTGCTCTTCTGCTTTCTAACTTGATGTGTTAACTTTGAAGTTAACTTTTAACTTCCGTGTATGTAAGCTCCAATTATGATGTTTAGTCTATGTGGAAGCTTTTCTTTTGATCCAATTTGATGAGAAAGCAAATTACCTGTTCATTTGTAATTTTCCAGTTCCCAGTGTTCAAAATCAGCAAAAGTTAATCCTCTTAGCACAACAGGTTCAGAACACTAGAGAATTGAAAATGATTTTTGGTTTTGGGTGAGTAGTTAGCCATAGCAGTAGTGGGAGATAGACCTTCCAACTTCTAGGTAATTTTTTTTTGGACTGCATTTATTGTTAGCTACTTCCTGTTTTTAAATTATTCATTAATTATTTTATTTGTGGAGGAAAACTTATACAAGCTTGATTCTCACATTGTTAGAAATTAGGGAAAGCCTTTAAAAAGAGAACTGTGTTCTCGCTTGTGAAAGTGCTTCATTCACATTTATCAGTTGCTGTAGGAGTATTTGGAGTGTCCCTGTTTAGGTACTAAAATGTTGAAATTATCAATACAGCATTTTTTCAGTATTAAGGCTTACACAAGCATTTAAAGTAGTAAGAAACTGAAAAAGTACTTCGTATTTTTTTAACTGGATTTTAGTTGAATTTTCTTCCAAAGCTTATGCCTCATAGTAAAGTGAAATATCTTGTAAGAAAAAGGAGCTGTTAGTCAAATCAGTTATTTTTGCTGTTCTTAAAGGGTGCATGTTATTAAATAGTATCTGTTCCAAACAGTAATCATGTTTTGGTTTCCTAAGAGCAAGACTGTGTTTTCTTGTACTATTCTGAATTCAGAAATGTCAAAACATGAAACTAGCTAGGTTTTAATGAACATTAAGCTGCTGGCATAGAAAAAGTATTACTTTTCATAGTTAAATTTGTGTTTCTGACTTCTTCAGGCAACACGTCCAGACATGATCAGAATTTTGTCAGGAGCCCTTCATGTGGTGCTGCGCAGGGATATGTCGCTCAACCGAAGGCTTTATGCGTGGCTTCTAGGTAGGTTTGTGTTTCATTCCACTGGTCACTAAAAATGGAGGAAGGATTGTATTTTCCTTAGCACTGTTTGCAATATTATGTAGAAAGATTCTTGGGAAAATGAAATACTCAATTTCTTTCATAAGGAGGAAAGGCACTTTCTCTCTCCGTGGACATAGAAGATGAAGAATTCGTACTGGAACTCATTCCTGTCATGTAAATTGTTGGTGCGTTTTCCTGTAGCAGTAATTATGGCCCACGTTCAGGGGTAGACCCTGGTGCAGTAGGCTCATGGAAACAGACACCCTACAACTTTTTCTCTAAGAACATAGAATGGAGAAAACAGAGAATAGGCATTATAGAGTGTAAATGGTAGATGGAGCACAACAGTATAGAAGATATGAAAAGAAAAGAATGTTGAAAAATGTTGATATTACAGCTTGAGTATGCAAACTTTAAACTTCATTAGATGTTTGCATGATTGAATTCACAGGTTACCAATCACTTTTCAACACCTTTCTGGAGTAAAAATTGAACAATTTGTAATATAATTCTACAAAATTACATAAAATCAATACAGTACAAATATAAAATTTTATACGAAACCAGCATGTAAGCACAAGAGGGTAGCAAAGAATTATAGCTATTAGAAGGCTCTTAACTATTCAGGGAATAGTTAGAAGACCAGAAATTAGAAAATTTAGAAAATAATTACTCTTATTCAGCCTTGTTATTTTAAGGAAATGAAGCCTGTGGTCACATGAATCTGACCAGTTACTTTTTCAACCCATTTAGAGAGAAGTCAAAATCATGGAGGTTCCTAGGTGTGTCCCAGGAACTGGAGACTGAGTGGAGAGATGTGAAATGGCTTCTCTATTTGATATGTTTCGCAGTCTGCTGTTACCTTTTTTGTTTGTCTTCCCACCTCACCAGCAAGCACATATGTGCTTCTTGGGCTACCCACAACCCTTCCCAGCAGCTCCTGCATCTTTCCCAGCTGATAGCTAAGATGTCAGAGGCAGGTAGCTTGTGGGTGACTGGGGAGAAAGGATGAGAGTGGCAAAGGGCCCTGAGAGAGAACTGAAATGATGAAGGGAGGGAAGAAGTCAGCAACAGTGTTTTGCATGAGAGGGTTGGTTGTGTTGCTGTGGGAGCTGCAGGGGTTTAGAAGTTAAATATGAGAAAATCCTGGCTTCTTTAGTTAATCATTTCTCAAGACACTGACTTGCAAATGATTAATCTTTTAAAGAAAGACAATGAAATGCAGTGTTGCGCTCCATGCCTGCATTTTCCAGTTTGGGGAAAAAATAGTTTCTCGATTAAACACTGCACTCATGTTTCATCTAAATTTGATGGATTGCATATGTCTTTTGCTATTATTGGAAAAGATATTTTGTGTGCTTAAAATATCATGCTGCTTTTTTAGTTGTACCTTCTTTTACAGCTATTTCATGAACATAATCTCCACTGAAAGTAATATAGCTTCAGAGAATACTTTTATGACTGTTCCTGGTCCTGTGTTGTGAACAGCTGCTGCCTCTATTTGCTGTATATTTGGACAAACTTTCTGACAATATAGGATTTTTGCTCTTTTTTCTTTGGATGTTGTGCTGCTTTTCTATTATCACGATATTCTATTCCTGATATAAAACATTGCAGATGGAGATCAATTATGTTGGAAGAGTCTCTGAATTGTTGTACTGAATGATATTATTTAATTCTGGTGTTTGCTATTCCTGTTGTTTTACAGCTAGGAGTGACCTATTAGCATGTGAATAGAAATCACATACATCTCCTTAAATCAGGTTTTCTTAACCATTGTTAACCAATTGATTTTTTTTTTTCTTCCTTAAGCCTATTTTTTTGTGCAACAAAAAACTTACTGGAGGAAGAAAAGAAACTTTCAATACAAAGGTCCATCTCCTTAATGTAATTTTGAATTTAAAAAAAAATTATTTTTTGTGGTGTGACTGATGTTATTTCTAAGTGCCTTAGTCATGCCAGTGTGTTTTGATGATCATCTCTTTATATTTAAAACACTGGATTTTGTGTTCTCATTAATATTGAAATATTTTTATGCAACAGCTTGGGGTTTTTTTAAGACATGCTAGCATTACGGGTTTTGCAGCATTTGTGAACATTTATCTTTTGTACAAGAAGTAATTGGTTGATAATATTGCATAAAACTAATTTTTCTGATTTGTGTGCAAATTGCTTGTGTGAAAGTATAACTTAGTTTCCTGTATTAAACTCTATAAAATCATCTTTTTCTTGCCAACGTGACTTGGACTTCATCTTGGTAAGTTATCAGTGGTAGTGTGTTGATTTCTAGTTTAAAGAAATTGGCAGTATAATCTGTTAAATTATAAATATTTATCTGCTTTGTGTTTTGTTTGCTTGAAGGTTTTGATAACAATGGTGCCCTTGTAGGACCCAGAAGTACAAGGCACAGCAATCCCGAGGAGCATGCCACTTACTATTTCAACACCTTCTCTAAGGAGATGTTAGTCCAGGTATACAGTGTTCTATTGGGGAATATATTTTTATAAACAGATCCTGATCAAAGTTGCTGTGTCTTTATCTTATGACTTGCCAATGCAATGTGACCATATAATCTTGTCTTTTTGTGGTATTGTGTCCTATTCTTCTAAAACTTTCTCAGTGGGAAAATGGAGACATGGAATAATGTGTTTCTCTAGAATAGCTGAACGAACAGAACAAATACTAGTTTTTTCCCTCTCCTTTTTCACAATGGATGAAGCATACATGGATGTTATTTGCTGATGGACCCTGGAGCCTGTTCTTTCATGAAACTGAACTGGAGAATTCTCTTCTGTAGATATGGAAGTTCCTCTGTGTCTTGAGAATCAGAAAAAAGTTATCAGATGGCACTTAAAGTCTGTGTAAAAAGGGTCTTTCTCCCCTCTAGGCAAAGGCAGCATCTTCTGCTTTCTGTTGGCAGCCAGGAATAGTTGAGAAAATTGGCAGTTAAACTCGTTTAGCCTTAGAGCCTTGCTGTGTGATCTGAGATGGCTGGTTCTAAGAGCTGTGCTGCTTTTCTCACAGTAATTGAAATACAGATGTCTTTTAAACCGACGCGAGTCTGATCTTGAAGTTGGGAAGACGTTTTATAATTAAGGCAAATTGATAAGGTCAGGATTTTTCTGATACTGAGTCAGAACTGTGATGCTATGTATGGGAATGAGAGCGGCAATTCTAACACTAGTAGCTGACACAAGAATATTCAGCTCATCCCAATTTGAAGCTGACACCCAGTACAGAGCTTGCACCTTCGGTTTTATCTGAAACTTGTGAGATCTGCTGTTCTGCTGATGAGGAAGAGATCTCAGAATTCCAGTACTTCAGCAGCGAGGACCTTGCTGGCACTCTCTCGCCCTTCTCTTACCACCCTTCTGCCTTCCACAGCAGATGATTCAGAAATTATTCAAATGTAAAGGAGAGGCCTGAATGAACTACAGTTTCACCTGTACCTTACATAAAAATAAAATGTGGTGAGCTTTCAGCAACATTTAGTCATGGTTAATGGTTATGGCCTTTTAAAATCTGTCCTTCTAGCTATCAGTGTCAATAAAGCTTTTCTGTCTGAAAAGAGTACAGACATTAGGATCAGTACCTTGGCTATACTTAATGCAAATTGCATATGCCTTCTGAAACCTTTTGCTGTCTCTTGAAAGACTTTAAAAGCATTGCTCCTTTCTGCCTTCTTCTCTAGCACTCTCTGTGTTTTGTTTTATCCAGTCAGTTCCTGTCTTATTCACAGATACAATGTACTGAAAATTCTGCCCTTCTAAAGACATATGAAAGTACAGAAGATTTTTCTTTTAAGATACTTGCTGATAATACTTGGTTTGTAGCAGATAGCAATGCCAAACTGGTTTTTGTGTCTCTATTCTTTCTTATCTCTTCTTTTTCTGCTTTGTCCTCCTTTTTTTGAGACTGTAAAAGAAACAAACTAGCTCAGACAGTCAAGTCAGCCAGGGAGAAAACTAAGCAAAATCTGTGGTTGTCTTATGAGGCTTTTTTTTGACTCTGCAGCTCATTCCCTAACCTGCTTTGGTATAGACACTCAGTTTTCCCATTTGTTTTGAAGTTGTCATGCTATTTAGTCAAGAAAGTTTTCATCCACGTGAGTGAGTATATCATAGGAAAGATTGCGTTTTATTAAGCTCTTAATATCTACCTGTTTTATCTTCTCAAATAATTTCTTCATTAATGCTCATGTCTTCTCTTTTACTTTTAAGAAATATTGAGTTACCTGTTTATAATACTTTATTTTGATTTTAAATAATACAAGTTATCAAGTTCTGTTCCGTAGAAATGTTGTCATAGGCAAAGTTGAGAGAACTTAATCATGTGAGACTGAGCTGCAGTGAGATGAAATAGTGGTCTCCACTACTGAGAATTTTCCCTTTATATGTGCGGCTTTTATCGCTTTCTAGCTTTCTTTTTGTTTTCCTGATATGTTTTTGCTCTTTGTAGGCAATGGTTGGAATATTACAAATTAATGGACAGGGAGAAGAAAGCACATTAATGCAAGACTTAAAGCCTTTTCGAATTCTTATCAGTTTGCTGGATAAGCCTGAACTAGGTAATTTTCATATTACTCTTTTTAATTTGTTTCATGTGATTTTGCTTTGAAAATTTTTCTCTCTTGTTGATCAAATTGAAAAAGTTATATGCTTAGTACTGGCAGGTTAGCTAGATTTCTTAGATCTTCAAAGCTGTATCTATGTTTTGTATTTAATTTAATGCATTCATCAGATTTACCTTTTACCAAATGCCGTTTCTTCTACTTTCTACACAGGAAACAGTAAGTTAAAGTAATAGAGAGAATTAACTGTGTGTTGGAAAAAATGCAGATTGCGTCTTTTTCATTTCTTTCATCAAATAATGACTTCTGCTATTATAAATCTCAGCTATTGCTTTTGGGAATAGCCTGTTCTTTCTTCTAATGTACACACAGAGGTGATAGATATTAACAAGAAAGCAGTTAAATTTTTTTTCAGAAGAACTTATACAGAGGAAGCAAATATTTTTTTTGGTTTTGTGGGTGGTTTGTTGGGATTTCTTTTTGGTGTTTCTTTTTAATTTTCCTTTCCCTTATTTAAAGTGTTTAAATGCCCTCTTTAGCAGATGAGTGCTGAAGACTATGGGACAAAAGTATTTACAGTTAAGACTTGGATATCTTGCCTTTTTCTTTGGAATACAGTTTTGAAGGTGACTGAAAAAAAAATTATTTTTTAAATCCATTATCAGATTTGGGCTAATAAAAGCATAAAAATACAATAATTAAAGGAAAGAATTGTCTTATAGGACATAAGAACTACAAAGAAAAAAATATGTCAGAAATTGCTATCTTTCTTGTAATTTATGATTTCTGGTGATCAGTCTAAACGTTCAGAGGCTATGTGTATGCTAAGATTTCATGAAGTAGCAAAGCTCTGAGGATTCTTGCAGCAAAATGAGATGGAATAAGCTAATAGGATTTTTGCTTAACTCTGTGAGCGTACTGTTACTGAAGGGAGCTCAGTGAGACTAGGAAACACATAAAAAAGTAAGTGATATATCAAGCAGGATTACTTTTTAAATGCCTGTCAAAATAATTTGGGGTTTTTTTCTTCAAAATTGAGATTTAGCTCAAATCCAAAGGAGGATCATAGAATCATAGAATGATTCATAGAATCACAGAATGTTTTGTATTGAAAGGGACCTTACACATCATCCAGTTCCAATGCCCCTACCAGAGGCAGGGACACCTCCCACTAGACCAGATTGCTCAAAGCCCCATCCAACCTGGCCTTGAACACTGCCAGGGATGGGGCATCCACAGCTTCTCTGGGCAGCCTGTTCCAGTGCCTCATTGCCCTCTGGGTAAACCATTTTTCCCTAGCACCCAATCTAAATCTCTTTTAGTCTAAAACTGTATCCCCTTGTCCTATTACCATCTGCCTATATAAAAAGTCTCCTTCTTTTTTCTTAAGCCCCCTCTAAGTACTGAAAGGCTGCAATGAGATCTCTCTGAAGCCTTCTCTTTTTCAGGCTGAACAAGCCCAATTTTCTCAGCCTATCTTCATAGAAGAGATGTTCTTTGTGGCCTTCCTCTGGACTTGCTTCAGCAGGTCCATGTCCCTATGTAAGGCATCCCAGAGATGGATGCTGTACTCCAGGTGAGGTTTCACAAGGGCAGAACAGAAGGTCAGAATCACTTCCCTTGGCCTGCTGGCCACACCTCTTTTGATGCAGCCCAGGGTGCAGTTGGCTTTCTGGGCTGCAGTTGCACACTTTCAAAAATACATTCGAAAAGTACCCTGCAGACTATATCCTGAACAAAAAAAACCCTGCCTCAAATTAAAAGGAAGGAAGATGCTCAAAATATTTTATCTTGTATTTGCATTTAAGTATTTGAGTGGATTGTCCATATGCTAACAGCATGAGATAGCTTACAGGTGAGTATTTCAAAATGTTTGACTGAAAGCTACCTCTGATCAAGAATCCATGAAGTCTCATTTACATGTTTCTGAGTTGAGCTAATAAAAAGGGTGTGTTGGCTTGAGCATGATCTGTACTGCTGTGATTGCATAGCTTTTGAACTTGGTGTGTTTGTATCCAGCTGCCGCTGTATGCAGGGCAAAAGAACCCTGCTTGTGCTTTCTGTATTTTCAGGCACTACAATTGTCTCAGTGTTTCTGGAAAGCAAACAAACCAAATTTCCTGACATTCAGGTAGTTTATGAAATTGGACCAGAAGAAATTTTGTGGTTTCAGTGACCAAAGCTAGCTAATGATTTCAATGGCTTGCAGCGGTGGACTGTTGGCAATGCTATAGTGCAATAGAGTGTGACTGCTGGTATTTCTCCCTAGGCCCTGCCATCCTAGAGGATGTATTGATTGAAGTGTTTCGAACACTATATACACAGTGCAAAGCAGAACTGGAACTTCAGACAGAGCCATCTTTCAACAAAGATCACACACAACTAAGCAGGTAAATAATGAGTATAATGTATTTTGTATTAGATAAAATACCTTTGTTGCTGGAACGATGACTGTGAAAGCTGTGGGACTGTGACATGTTTTCTTCATGGTACAGGATCTATTGATGTTAGTTGCAACTTTCTGTGTTCAGCGCAAAGGTGTGAAGTGGTTGGCTTTATTATTTTTATTTTTTAAATATTTAGCATATGTTTTATTCTTTATCCATGAGAAAAATGCTTGTTTGATTGCTTGTGATATTCTTTGTCTGTGTTCTTCAAAAACAAAATAGACTGATGAGTTTTCTTGTAGTATAAAAATGAAGACTGTCACAAGAGAGCCAGGGAGTGGGATATAGAGTTACAAGATTTGAATTTAATATTTTGAGAGGTGGAGAGGAGAGGGGTGTTCAGATCTGGAGAGGGGCGGAAACAACTGTAGGAACAATTATGGTAAAAACAGATCTATTTAAAATGTGGTTAAAAGACAAATATTAAAGAAAGGATAGAGGAGAAACCTAGCAACTGTGAAAAGACATTGGTATGAGCAGCCTGCCAATATCCTGAGCCCTTAAGCAACAACTAGTTGTAGGGATGAGAGGAGGATAATTTGTCAGTGGTACTTGACAGTGGGTAAACTCACAGTGATGTGTAGTTATGTAACTTGAAAAATAAGTGTAAGAATATAAAATGTTCTTTTTATTGTCTTTCAGCAAACTGAGAGAAAACAAGAAAACAGCAGAATTGATTAAAACTGCCAATCTTCTTTTCAATTCCTTTGAGCCTTATTATATGTGGGATTACATTGCTCGTTGGTTTGAAGAGTGTTGTAGGTAGGTGATAATATTTAAGCACTGTATGTGTAAAGTTGAAGTTAATTTTTGTTTTACATACTTTTTTCTTCAAAGAAGTCAGTCTCATGAGATCATTTAGCCTGTAAGTCTTTTTTTCCTACCATCCCTATAACGTCAATCTTTTGGCCAATTTTTTATCAGATGTGATTGGGGGTCTTAGCAACGTGAGTTCTCACAAACTCGGTGTCTGGGTTAAATCAAGAGATAGAATTAGCCCCTCTACTGAAGGGGAGACTCCAGAGTGGTCTCAAAGCCAGGTTTTTTTCTGTCTGGCCAGTACAGGATTACTCATTGTACAAATCGCTTTTGGTAAAACTGACAGATTTGCCAGACACCCAATGTGTTGTCATTTGTCCTACTCTTTTAGGGAAAAAGAAGGGTGGGAATCTTGTGGATGACAAGGAGGGCTACAGGAGAAAATAGTAAACTGTAAATCAGGGAAAATTGAGAACATTAGCAGGAGGGAAGGGGATGGAGAGACCACAGAAGAGTAGAGGTTTTTGCTGTGGCAAGGGGTAGATGGTATGGAGATTTCAAATGAAATTTGTAGAAATTTTTTTTCATTGCTTATGGAATTGCTTGATAAAATATTAAGATACTTGGACATGAATTTGTCTATGAGCCAACCGTGTGCTGTCATAACTAAAGAAAACTGTGTCTTGGGCTACATTATGAGGACTGTGGGCAGCAGATGAAAGGAAGTTATTTTTCCTTTCACTTAGTGTTTCTAAGGACAGACATGGAATATTGTGTCTGGCTTTGGGCACTCCACCTGAGAAGTGTTGAGGAACTGGAGACTCTAGTAGAGAAACTAAGCTGGTCAGTCATAGGACACTGCATTGAAGGTTGAGGTAGGTGAGTTTGGTTTAGCCTGGCAAAGAGAGAAATTGAATGGCACCCTTTGACTTCCTGAAGGGCATTTGCAAAGTTCATACAGCTCTACTTTTTATAACAGCTGATGGAAAAAAAAAGACAGCAACAAGTGCTCACTCAAGTGGTCAGGTTGGACTTTGAGGAAAGCTTTGCTAAGAACATTGTGCAGCGGTGGAAGAGGTGGAGCAGCGGAAGCCAGGAAGGCTGTGGAGCTTTCTTGTGAGATTTCCAGAACTCTGCTAGACAAAACTGTGGATGAGTTTATCTAGTGTTTTTAGCAGTCCTGCTCAGTGTGAGAGGTTGATCTAGATGTCTATGACTTGATTTTTGTGTGTTGGGCTGAATCACTAAAGTAAGGAAAGTCATCTACAGCCAGCTAACATGCAGGTGAGTATTTCACTACATTTAAGTAGTGTTACTGTCAACATGGATACAAAATTGCCTTATAAATAAACGAAACCTGGAGAATTGTTTGTATTTGATTCTTTTTTTTCATATATGGGCTGCTGTATTATATAAGTTCTTGTTTTCCATGCTCAATTTTCTGTAGCTTGAATTGCCTTGTTTTACAAATGAAGACTGTTTATTTTACGCTGGGAGGCTGGTTGCCTCTTTTTCTGAAAGAATGGCATGGGTCCAGATAAGCTACTTAACAGTAAAATGAGCGATTGCTTATTGGTTTGTTGTGATTATCCCCAATATAAACAACTTTCCATTAAGTTACAGAAATATGGTCAATGTAAGGGGGAGGGGAAAATATTATGAAACCCTATTTGATTTTTGCAGGAGGACTTTACATGCCAGACTTCAAACTGGGCCTGGAGGTGACAGTGAGCAATCTGAGTTACCTCTGACGAATTTCTGCTTGTTAGTGGATTTTTTGTTGGATATTGTTTCTTTGGTAAGAATTGCTTTATTCATTACTAATATTGGGATTCTGTATATTTATAATCTGCAGAAGTACTATATATACTTTATTAATTGCTTCTCCTGAAAATATATTGACATAAATTGGTGGACACCATTAAAAGAAGTTTTTGGTTCATTGTATGATTCTTGATATACTGGTTGGATAAAACTGAAATGGGTTTTTGATGCTTATACCTAAAAATTTTAGTCTGTCCTCATTTTCTTTTCTGTGTGTTCATTGCAAGTATAGTCTTTTGTAGTTTGATATGCTAGTTTAAATGTGCAGCTTTCTTTTAAGGATCTTTTATATGTCATGATAAGATGTATCTTTTTTTTTTTCTGTTGTCATTGCTTAATGTAGCAAAGACTGTTGGAACTGTTTTTTCTATAGCTGTCTTTCCTCAATTCTTTGCTTTCTCATTTCAAAGCCTACTAGAAGTATGAGAGTGCTGTGTCAGGTATGGCAATCTGCCTGTTCTTCCTTTAGTTCTTAATAACTCGTTTATCTTTCATTCTTAAACTTTTATCTTAAGATTAATAAAGTAATAGTAGCATTCTTCTGCCTGCCTGTGTTGTTTTTTGATGTATTTGTTGTGTAATGAACAATATGTACTAGTTTGAGAAAGAGCTAAATATATTTCTATTTGTTTGTTACCCAACTTTAAAGTTAATTTTGTAAATATTTTTTTAGTAAAGCATATATTTCTTATTCTTGGATGTTAAGATATTAATTTTCCTTTTTCTATGTTCTATATGTTTAGAACAGTTAAGCAAGTGATAAGTACCTCTGTTATAGAAAATAACTTTCAGGGTGGAATTTAGTGTTACGATTAACAAGATTTTTATTATTACTTTGCTAGGAGACTTACATTGAAATACAGACAGAACACTTGCCTCAGCTGTTGCTCAGGATGATTTCTGCATTGACGAGCCATCTTCATACTTTGCACTTGTCTGAGCTTACTGATTCTCTCAGACTCTGCTCAAAGATCCTTAGTAAGGTTCAGCCTCCATTGCTCTCTGCTGGTACAGATGGTATCCTGCAGCTTCCTACTGGACACAGCAGCACTATCAAAGAATGGGAAAATAAAAAGGTAACTGATTAGATTTTGCAGCATCTTGGAAAAATACTTCTTGTGTGGAAAAGAGAAATGGGATTTCTAAGTCTGTGTTGAACACACTGCAAGTCTTTAATTAGATTTCACAGTATATGTGAAACTTGGGTAATCAAAATAACTTAAAATTGTGGTAAGATTTTTTGATTCTTAAGGGTTTTTACCCAGATTTAGTATTATACATGGATAAATCACTTCAGTAGGAGCTAATCAACTGAAGTTTGTGATGCACTTCAAGAGTATGATGAAGTAAAATAACTGGACTGAAGAGAATTCACCATTTTGGTTAAGTATCAGGCATATATAAATTCTTCTTTCACCCGATTTATGTGCATTGGTTTAATACCCATCATGGTTTTGACTATCACTGTTCTTTGAATTGTTTATTAAAGAAATAAAAGAAACCAGCCAGCAGCTATTTCTCTTCTAACTTTGTGCATTTTGCTCTATGCAGCCATGGCTCTGTGAGGTATGTTAAGTGACATGCCCTGAAATCCTTGTTTTCCAGCTGAAGAAACTTGAGGAACATCATAGAATAAATTAGGTTGGAAGTGACAGTTGCAGGGCACTGCTCAAAGCAGGGCTGATTTCAAAGCTAGATTTTACTTTAAAGCTAGGTCATGTCACTCAGGATCATATTTGTCTTAATTTTGAGTATCTCCAAGGATGAAGTTACCACGACTTCTCTGTACAGCTTGTTTGTTTGCACTGTTATTTCATCAGAATTTCCATTGCTGCAGCTTGTGTTGGTTGCCTTGTGTTCTTTCACTGTGGGTTTCTGAGCATAACTCCATCTTTTCAACTGTCTAGTGGGAACTCACAAACAGCAATAAAGACACCTTCACCCCCTCCACAACTTGTAGCATTCTTTTAAACTGAGTAAATCCACCTCTCTGAGCTTTCCTTCTATGTCAGGAGCGCTTGTGGTTACTTTCCATTGGGCATACTCAGTACATCATTGTTTCTTTTGTACTAATGAGTGCAAAATTGGATACAGTGTTCTGGTTGTGGACCTAAAACTGCTGAGCAGAGGGGACTAATTACTTCCCTTGATTTGCTTACAGTACTTTTGCTGATATGGTCCTAGATGTGGCTGGCCTGCTTCACCAAAGAAGTCCTCTGCTGGCTCACATTTCACCTTGTCAATTAGGACTCCAGCATCCTTTATTCAAGATCCTATCCTTATTCTTTCTGGTTAATTGATACCTGCCTGTTTTGGTTCTTTTGGTTTTGGGTTTGGGTTTTTTTTGTTGTTGTTTTTTTGTTTGTGGATTTTTTGGGTTTTTTGGGTTTTTTTTAATAAACCTTCTTTTAATTGAATGATGTTGCCCTTTGAGCCTTCAATGGCCTTTTGCTTCCAATTACAACTGACTCATATGTGGCCACGGTTTCTCTTAAGAGATAGTGAAATGAACTATCTTGTCATGCTTCTAATCACTTTTAGATTGTATTTTATAAAATGGGGTCATCATTTATCTCTCTCCAAGATTTTTAGTACATAGCTTTCACAGTTTTCTGTGGTGGAATCTCAAACAAATTTCCATTCTTATTCCATCTCTGGTAAAGCAAGATATTATTCACTGTATATAATAATGTTACTGTTTTTACTTATTCATGAAAAGGTTTTTCATATTATTACATTATGCTCAAGTTCTGTATTTAAGACAGCTTGTGACTAGAGTCAAAACAACTTCTGGGCCTGTTAGGTCTCGGGCAACATCTGCCATTGCCAGTAAGATGCAAGAAAGGAAGGAAGTGGGCACTTGCATTTACTGCCACTGATTCATGCATTTCTGTTTCAGTTGTTTCCCTGCCTCACATTGTCACCAAGAAACAGAGACTACACTACCAGTTACTAAGAGTGTAGAGGGCTAGAGCAGTGCAGAAAGCCACTGTGGGTGCTTTCTGAGTAAAAGCCATTTGTCATATTTGTGGATATTCTGGACTGATAAGGAATTAAGACACATAATGACTCATGAAGAACTGTTGTTACTGCAGCAACCTCTCTTTCTCGCTTTAAGGAGATGATTTATCATCTTTCTAGTTGCAAATGATTATTAGTTTTTAAATGAAAAGTTTATATTTTGTAATTATAACTTTGATGGTTTGTGATGCTGTATGAATTAATAATATCAATACATTTCATAGTAGACTAGACATGATTATGATATGAAGAAAATGTTAAAACCATTAATATTTAAAATAGTTTACTTGATAAACTTTTTTTTTTTTAATGTTAGCTAAGTCTGTCAGGGTTACTGAAACACCAAATGTAATTTTGCATAAAATGTATTTGTATGAATACATTTAAATCTCTGGAATAAAATTGTTGCTTTCAGATGAAGAAACTAATAAAAATTTTTTTGCTAAGACCTAAATAACATATTTTGAACAGCTATTAAACTTTTATTTTACTCAGGTGCCATCAGTGTCCCTTGAAAATCCTAGTGATGTGTTTGAAGATGGTGAAAATCCTCCAAGCAGTCGATCATCAGAAAGTGGATTCACTGAGTTCGTACAGTACCAGGCAGATACAACCGATGACATTGACAGAGCACTGAACGAAGGTCACGGTGCACCTGGCATTCCTATTGTTGGTAGTGCATCCTCAGAGACCGAGACAGCATCTACTGTGGGTTCTGAGGAGACCATTGTACAGCCTCCTTCCATAATGACACAAGGGACAGCAGCTCGTAGTGGGAAAACGATCCAAAAGACTGCAATGCAGTGCTGTTTGGAATATGTCCAACAGTTTTTAACCAGATTTATCAACCTCTATATCATTCAGAGTAATTCCTTGTCTCAGCCCCTAGGGACAGAGCTTCCAGTAGACCCCACTAGAGTGCAAGGACAGAGCACAAAATGGGACAGAGAATCACAAGATGATGCTAAGGTGAAGAAAACAAACAAGAAGAAAACACCGAAAGAATACCTTCCTGCCTTTATTGCTGCTTGTCAGCTCTACCTTGAATGTTCGAGCTTTCCCGTTTACATTGCTGAAGGAAACCGCACTTCAGAATTACATCCTGGGAAGCCTGAAGTTGGTAAGCTGCACTCTCATTTGTTCTTTGTTTTTAAAATAATAATTTTTCTTTTTCTGCCAAAAAAATTTAAAGTAATAGTATCATGCTTTTTGTGTGTTGCTGTTTGCTGTTCCTCTCAGAAATGTAAATTTTCTTCTGTATGAGTTGGTTTGCATTTGGAAACTAAATTATTTTCTCACAGATTTTTAAGAATGTTGCTGCATGGAATTTGACACTAATTAACATTGGGGTGAAAAATATAAATGATACAAACTGAAGCCTGAGAGTAGAATCTAGATTGTTGAATCTTCCTCTTTACTGTATGGATCCACAGTGTTTTCTTTGTCATAGTGTTTTCTTTGTCATATTTTGCAATAGCCACAGCTTACAACAAATATATTTTTAGCCTCCTTTTATCAGTTTTGGATTGATGTGCATATTGATCACTTTGGCAATACATGGGAATTGTCAGCTGCTGTCCAATAAAAATCGTACCAGCTAAGAAATATAGTTGATTCTACTTTGCTCCTGTTAAAGGAACAGTTCTTGAAAAAAATTCTTCTAGCTATAATTGCATTAAGAAACAAAATTTAAATGGTGAGTTCTGGTGAGGTACGGATGTGTTCACAGATAGGTGAAACTATTCAGATGCAGACATGATTAAAACATTGGCAGTTATGGATTACTGTAAAATGTGATGTTTTAGGATGAACAATCCTTTTTACAGATTGTAAAGTCTTCAAATTACAGTTCCAATTTTGGATCCACTTCTGATCTGCAGTCTGAGAGTTGCTCCTTAAAATGTTTTCATGGTGGATATGCTTGGAGCATGCAAGAAATAGTAACACTAATTTTGGATACTGTCACAGTCATCTCTGGTTTTATTTTTTTTGTAGGAAATTTCATCGTTGCAGCTTTTTGTTCTTATTTACAATTTTCAAATCAAGGCTAAGTGGTGGGTGGTGCTTGGAGATGAGTAGTTTTTTTTTGTTTTGCAAGCAAGCATGCTAATTTAACATGACTGCTTCTGTTTCTGTGGTCTTTAAGATATGTTGTGTATGTCTTCATTATAGCCAGGAGCAGAGCATATATTTGACTTTGTAGCATCCAGACATACAAAATATTTATGTCAGTTGAAGGCAATTTGGTTATAGCTGTTTATTAATTAAGAGTATGACAATGCCAAAGATCTGCTGCCCTTTTTAAAAAGTGTATCACAGAATATTTATGCTTTAATAGCACAACCTTGAAAATGTGAAATGTTTATTTATTTATTTCTCCCGAACAGCCTACAGATGAGTGTTGTGCCCAAAGACTAAAATGTCAGCTTATTACTTTTTGGCGCACATAGCACTTGGTTATCACTGCCTTGTGCACTCAAGAGCAGAGAGCCTGTAGAGCTTGAGTAGTATGTGCCTCTTATGAGGGCTGTTCTTCTAGGAATCCTTTTCACCTTTCAATCCTTTGTTAAATGTTGTGGATTTGTGTTTCTTGTTCATCATCTGAACTTTCCCATTTGTGAGATCTCATTTGCAGTCTATTAAACAGTGTAACTTCGAGGAATATGCATAAATTGTAGGTGGATAAAACCAACAGGAAGTATTTTGTTCCAAATGTAAACATCTGTTGTATAGAATGGTAGGGCAGATGGGAATAGTGTTGGGAATAGGGCTGTATAGCTGTCCAGGAGTCCTACTTCCCATAACAGAGAATTCTACTGGATCAGAGAATGGAAGAAGGTAGTTTCCATAATTCTCACACTACCCTATCTATTGACATGAGGTTTTTATACTTCAGAAGAGGCTTTGTTTATTGAAGGGTTCCTAAATTTGGAACATGTTTTTGAAGGGTTGCGTTAATGATATGACCCAGTAGTTCTTAATCACTGGTGAGAGTCATCAGTCTGTTTATTTGAAGGAGTCAGGTTAATCTGATGTTCATAGAACATAATTGTGCTTTAATTCTGCTGTTTGCCTAATTTCTCAGCTAACTTTAATTGAAGAAATTAGAAAGGGAACTGAGTGAAGCTGAAAACAATGGTTATATCTGTGAACTCTAGAACACTATATGGAATTGTTAGGTATATTTAGGCTCCAGTGGAACTGTGTATATAAATTAGAAATTGCATCATTCTTCTCTTGATTCTAAAAGAGTGCTGTATTTGCACCTATTAAGTAACACTTCTTCACTTGTGTCTGATTCTAGATGTATTTGCCTTTTTAGGAATGTGATCAATGGAGTCCTTTTGAAGTTTTAAGAGAAGTTACTTTGGTATCTCTAAAATAAAAGGGTGCAATATTCACTTGGACGGTTGACTGTGAACTTTGGAGAAAGACACTTCCAGTATCAACCCAGAGTATGGCTTGATAAAGTGAGGGGACAGTAAGAAGGGGGAAACAACAAGCTACAGTGAAAACAAAGTATGGTCTAATAGGATCATAGTTCTGCACCCAAACCATCAATTTTCACAGAAACTTATATTTTTTAAGTGTTGCCAGGCAATCTATTTTTGTCAATTTAAAATTTGTCTGCATGCATGTTATAATATACAATATATGATATTATCCTATATTATCTATAAAATATATTACAGAATTATTCCAGACTACTATCTAGAGTGTTAGATTTGATTGCTGGTGAAGAATTTTGTGAAGAAGGAAAGTGGGTGAAAGGATATGCTAAGTACTAAAACTTCAGTTTTGCCTGAAGCAGGAAATCATCTGAATACATTTCCATAAAATTTTTCGCTTTCTTGTTCACATTCTTCTATTTATTCTTGGTTACTAAATGTTTGAAGTGATACGGTGTTGCATTCTTAATTGGATTATTTTAAAGATCCATCAGGAAGTATCTTCCACTTGCATACATTTTCCTAAACCCATACAATGGGCAGATTGAAATATGAAGGGACAATTGCACATATAATTATGGAATACAAGAGGAAAAATCCATAATATTTAGATTGTTAAATGAATGTATAATCTGTGATTTTTATTTCAGACTGTGAACAAGTACAGCCTCCACTGTGGCTACAGACTTTAATGAATGCTTGCAAGCAGGCAAGCGATTTCAGTGTTCAGGGTGTTACTATTTCCCTCGTGATGGACTTGGTTGGATTGACTCAATCGGTTGCTCTTGTCACTGGAGAAAATCTGAACAGTGTGGAAACTGCTCAGCCTCTTAGTCCTAACCAGGGAAGAGTGGCTGTCGTCATCAGACCTCCTCTTTCTCAAGGCAATCTGAGATATATGGCTGAAAAGACAGATTTCTTCAAGGTTAGATGCGGTATCTCATTGCTGTTTTCTTTAGACTTTTCCTGGCTGGTGAAGAATAACAGTGTTGGCCCCTTTACCATCCTTCGTATTATAAACCAAATTTTCTTGCTGAATATTTGAATAACAGTTGTAACCTGTGTTAGAATCTAAATGAAATACACAGTAAGTTTTCCTGCTGTGATTCTCTTACTGACCACTTGTGTGAAAATCCTTGTTTAAATGAATATTTTAAAAATATAAACAAAACCTGATTGAATAGCGGCATTAATCAGAAAAGGTATGAAACTGAGATGTGCATGATGTAGGACTCTGGTAAACAGTCTTTGCATTTGTGTAATTTATGTAAGAAATCTTTTGCGAAAAATAATCAGCGGCAGGGTTTATTATGTAGTAAATTATATTTCTATGAAAATCTATTTCTGTTCTGACTTCATAACAGGAATTTTTTATGTAGTAAGTTATTGCAGTGTTTCAAACAGTTCCTTCTGTTTGTACAAAAGGAACCATTTTACAGATTGTCTCTTTGTCATAGGGTGTCATCAGATGTGATGTCTCCCATTGTTGCATAGGGCAAAACAAGGCAGGGTAGTCATTCATTTATGTCTCTTGCAACTTTTCTTTTCATGCACAAAGCATATAGCTTTAACTCTTTGGGACCAGCTGGGTGATGGAACTCCTCAGCATCATCAGAAGAGTGTGGAGCTCTTCTACCAGCTGCACAACCTCGTCCCATCTTCTAGCATTTGTGAGGACGTTATTAGTCAGCAGCTGACTCACAGAGACAAGGCAAGTTGTTCGTGTATTTACTTAAGGATGAGTAAAGTATGTAACTACAGAAATATATTCAGAGAAAGGACTTGGTCCCTCAGAGGAGAGTATGAATAACTTCAATATTGAAAAAATGTTGCCTTACATTGTTTCAAATGTTATTTTAGGTCTGTGATGAGCCTCTAGTTTCATGCTAGACGAAGGAGGTTTTTCAGCATTCAGCAACAGACTTATGCAGGAGACTTTATCTCGTAGCAAAAGTCATGTGATGCTTCCCAATACTTAAAGCGTGTGCTTAGTTTCTGCTGGTTTTAGTAGGAGTTCTTGTCATGACAGGTACTTTACTTATTTTTTTTCCACACCTAGAAATTTTTTTCACATAGAGGCCATCAATTTGATATTTGAGTTGAGGCCTTTGCAGTGCTTAAAATTTTAGGTATATGAACTATTTTCACAGCCATAACAGTATGAATGGTAATTACTTGCTTACAGTTGCTAATTGCTCTAGCAACTCATGGTTGTGTGACTTCAGGAGCGCTTACCTTTTTGCCATTCTACCAGAGTTACCAGGTCAACATGAGAGAATGTGAGCCAGTCTGTCAATCACCGCAGTTCACAGCTTGGCATACTGTTAAAGTTGATGATGAATTTTAGTTTCGTTTAGGCTGGTGTGTGAACTGCTGTGACTGTGGATGTAGAACTTATTGTCAGTGGTTTTAACAGTTTTTAGTTTTGTCTCACTGTGGTTGAAGTTAAATATACCTGCTGTTCATTTCCTATAACCATGTATTTTAAGAACAAACAAGTGAAAATCTTTGTCTTCTTGTCTGCTTATCATCTAGAAATTTAGTTTAAGGCCTTATTGTTCTTGAAAATAATTTTGGTGATTTATTTGAGGTAATTGTCCTGATTGCTGTGCTTCGTTCACTCATACAAATGCTTACTAGCTTTCTTGTCTTTTGGGCGAAGTCGTTTTTATACGTGTATTCAAACTATATCATGACATTTACTATTGTTTGCAGCCTTGCTGGAATAACTCTTTGCCTTGATCAGCCTCAGTAAACAGAGACACAGAACAATTGTTACTTTACACCATTTTTGCCATTAAATATCCTGAGTTGGACTTCAGTGATCCTTGTGGGTGCCTTCCAACTCAGGATATTTTATGATTCTATGAAATATTCTACATGTTATTACAAGTCATTAGGTCAGTAAGCCTGTCCTATTTGTCCAATTTGTTCCAGAGCTAAGTTTGGCGTGTTAGTGAAGAACTCTATCTACATGGCTACCTAGAAAATTCTTCTGTTTCTTTGTAGCATGGTAATAATGGAATGAAAATAAGTTGGAGAGAAAGAGACAGGCTAAACTTTGAAACTAAGCCAAGATCAAGATAGGGGAGGATCCTTTCATGGTACTAAATTGCTTAAAGACACCTGTTGTTGGCTATTGCTGTTTTTAAGATTAGAAAATAGTAGTTGAATGCATAGTCAAAAGTTAATTTCATTATATCTTTTAAGATGCTCTATGACTCTTTCCAGTTCTTATCAGAAGCTGTTACATTCTTCTGGTTCTAACTTACGATTTGGTCCACAGAGAGTAAGAATGGAAGCTCATGCTAAGTTTGCAGTGCTATGGCATCTCACACGAGATCTTCATATTAACAAATCTTCTTCCTTTGGCCGCACCTTTGACAGGTTGGTGATTGCAAGTGTGATTCAGTTGAAATAATTTTACTTTGAAATCTTTGATGGTATTATCCTGTCAACATAGGGCATTTAAAAATTGAAGAACTACAGTGTAGCTGTGAGAACAGGGAAGAAGGACAAGGAATGAATTTATGTTAGACAAAATCGTTTTCACAGTGATGGTTATGTAAGCTGTAAATTTTTCTGGAAACTATAAAGAATGGGAAAGGAATGGTCACAATATTCATTAACCATCACTGTGCTGTATATTAGCTTAATATCAGAGTTCTTGCTGTATTTTGATAGAAGAAAGCAGGAGAGAGAAGTCAACACAGAATTTGATTATAGGAAGTAGAAAGTAACAGTAAAACTTAACAAAAAAACTTAAGAACTAAATTGCAAGCAAGTGCTAAAATATGAGTTCTTTTGTTTAATCTGTGTTTTGTGTAAGAGTATTTGTGGCAAGCAGCAGAGGATTTCTGTTTTGTGTTGTGGTATTGGACTATCTTCTTAGAAAAGGCTAAAGATCCAGACTCCGAACTAGTCTTGTCCTTCTCAGCTAGCACAAATGTTGTGGACAAGTGTTTATTTAGATTTTGCATTGCATACTTAGCTGTAGGGAGTAGAGTAAAAAGGTTATTTCTTTGTCTTATGCTGTCACTTATTGCATAATGTGCATTAAATTGCATTAAATTCTGTGCATACAGCTAAAAGCCTATGAACATGTACTACTGGAGGATGTAAAACAATAGGTAAAATTCGGAGTCCAATATGTATACATTGTTTTTCCGTAAGTCTGAAAAGGTCTCAAGGCTAAAACTGTTAAAAGAATAAAGTAACGGTAGTAGAAACTGCTGAATTGCCAAGTATATTTCTCCTCTCTGTTCTTGAAGACAAGGTCTTTGAATGTTTTCTTTTTGTTATATCCTTGTGAATTGGCTTTTAAAGTTGTATATTTTTAATGGCATACCAATTAAAAGGCAACAAAGGCTTGTTGTGCTAATAGCTGTACAGATACTTGATCTGTCTATACAATTGCTACTATTAGAGCCACTGCTACAACTGACTTTGTTACTAGCTCTTCCTGCCCACTCCTTCATCAGACTAGACTAAAATGCAAAGATCAGGTTCAAAGTTTTGATTCCAAAGAAAATACTGCTTTACATGAAGAAGACACTGGTATATGCACTGACGTTAAAACTGGTCATATATCAGATTAAAATGGGATTACTCTGTGAGTAGTGTACAATATCCACTAGATTCAATCTTCTTTCCATTCCAGGTCTTTGTTTATCATGCTGGACAGCCTCAATAGCTTGGATGGCTCTACCTGGTCAGTGGGACAAGCCTGGTTAAATCAAGTGCTTCAAAGACATGATATTGCAAGGGTTCTTGAACCTTTGCTCCTACTCCTTCTCCATCCAAAAACTCAGCGAGTTTCTGTTCAGCGAGTACAGGCTGAATGTTACTGGACTAAATCTCCCAATCACCCTGACGAAGAAAATGAAAAGCAGTTCATGCAGAAATTTAGCTGTGCTGATGGTATGTACCCAAGAAGACTGTAGGATGTTCCCTAATTTCTTTGCTTGCTGTTTGCATGCAATGTTAAAAACATAGTAGAAATTTTTGGGGGTGACTCAAAAAAGTGTTGGAATAGCTATGGCTTGTATTTGCATTTGTGTGTTTTTTTCCTCGTTCAAGTTTGTGTGTCCCAAGTACTGTTTGAAGTTTTATTGTTTTTAAATAAAAATGATATGCAAGTATTTTAATGCAGAGCATTTTCTTACATCTTACCAAATCTTGGTAGAACATAAGAATATGACTTGAAGCTTAACCAAGGAATTAAATGTTAGTATGAATTATGACTACTGACGTGGGGCTGGCTGAAAACATACCAATAGGTTTTGAAGGTGTTTGCATGTATTGTATTGAAAACAAAAGCAAATAAGACTGTATAATGTTTCATAGAGAATTATTTTGTTTTGCTAAGGTGTACTGCTACAATAATTTTGTTTTGTTTTTGTGAATGTGTCATTTGCTTATTATATTTTTTCTGCTGTGAACTGGAAATACTATTTACCATGCCTTTCTAATTTGAAGTTTCAATAATAGTTTAAATTCTGAATTTTAATTCTGCATTCTTATTCTGAAGAACAAAATCTGATATGTATACATTTTTTGTGTTCTTCTTTCAGCATTCTCCCATATGCCTGTAAGCCAAGGACAACTTATTATACCTAAAGAAGGCAATGAGAAACAACTTGGTGTGGATGAAATGGAGAACTTCAGCCTGACTGTCAATCCTCTGAGTGACAGGCTTTCCTTGCTAAGTACCAGCAGTGAGACCATACCAATGGTTGTGTCTGATTTTGACCTTCCTGATCATCAAGCTGAAATACTGCAGAGTTCTGACTCTGGCTGTTCCCAGTCATCTACTGGAGACAATATCAGTTATGAAGTGGAAACAGAAAGCCTGAGTGCTCAAGATAGCTCTCAGACTCTGAAAGAAGACTCACCTGATGAAATTGTGCAGCAAGTGGTTACAGATCTTATATGTAAAGTTGTAAGTGGTCTTGGAGAAGAGGTTGAACCAGTTAAAGACAGTCTACACTCTGAGGATACTTCATGTAAATTCAGCTCTTTGGATAACTCTGTAGAAGTTACAAAAAGTGATGATCAAAATATTCAAAGTAGCCAGAGCAGTTTACTTAGTAATGACAGCTCACAGTTACTATCAGCCTCAACTGAGACTGGACTTGAGAGCTTAGGAGATGAAATTTCAAGAAATAACTCTTCACCTTGTATTGCAGAAAGCCAGCAATCCTTCTCTGATCTCACTCTTTCTTCCACTGAATCAAAATCTAGAAAACGTAGCCACAGTAGTATTCAGTTCAGCTTTAAAGGAAAGCTACCAGAAAAAATGTCAGAAAAAGAAACTATTGTTAAAGAGGCTGGTAAGCAACCAGGTGCAAAACCTAAGGTAAAAATAGCCAAAAAGAAAGATGAAGAGAAGAAGAAAGCACAAACAGAAAAACTTAAACAAACAAATGTCTTCTTTAGTGATGGTCTTGATTTAGAAAATTGGTACAGTTGTGGAGAAGGAGAAATTTCAGAAATAGAAAGTGATGTGGGATCCCCTGGAATGCGAAAATCTCCTAACTTCAATATCCATCCACTGTACCAACATGTGCTGCTTTATCTCCAGTTGTATGACTCTTCAAGGACATTGTATGCTTTTTCTGCAATTAAAGCAATTCTGAAAACAAATCCTTCAGCTTTTGTAAGTGCCATCTCCACTACCAGTGTCAACAATGCATACACTCCGCAGCTTTCATTGCTCCAAAATCTTCTAGCCAGGCATCGAATATCTGTTATGGGCAAGGATTTCTATAGTCACATCCCAGTTGATTCTAACCATAACTTTCGGAGCTCTATGTACATAGAAATTCTTATTTCCTTGTGTTTATACTACATGCGGAGCCATTATCCAACTCATGTTAAAGTAACCTCACAAGACCTCATAGGAAACCGCAATATGCAAATGATGAGTATAGAAATTCTGACACTTCTCTTTGCTGAGTTGGCAAAAGTGATCGAAAGCTCTGCCAAGGGCTTTCCTAGTTTTATTTCAGACATGTTGTCCAAGTGCAAGGTTCAGAAAGTGATCCTGCACTGTCTGCTGTCTTCTATTTTCAGTGCCCAGAAATGGCACAGTGAAAAGATAGCTGGAAAAAACATAGTGGCTGTAGAAGAAGGCTTCTCTGAAGACAGCCTTATAAATTTTTCTGAGGATGAATTTGACAATGGTAGTACTCTGCAGTCACAACTTTTGAAAGTACTTCAGCGGCTGATTGTGCTGGAACACAGAGTAATGACTGTGCCTGAAGAAAATGAAACGGGGTTTGACTTTGTCATAACAGACTTGGAGCACATTGGTCCCCAGCAGCCGATGACTTCTCTGCAGTATTTACATTCCCAGCCAATAACCTGCCAAGGCATGTTTCTCTGCGCGGTGATACGAGCTTTGCACCAGCACTGTGCCTGTAAAATGCATCCCCAGTGGATTGGCCTTATCACTTCTACGTTGCCTTACATGGGAAAAGTTCTTCAAAGGGTGGTTGTTTCAGTGACTCTTCAGCTCTGCAGGAACTTGGATAATTTAATTCAGCAGTATAAATATGAAACAGGATTATCTGATAATAGGTATGTGTATGTAGAGATGTATCATCTTTTTAAGTACATTTGATTTTGTTGAATTACTTTACTATCAGATTAACCCATTTTAAAATGAATCTCCTCTTTTAGGCCTCTCTGGATGGCATCAGTCACTCCCCCAGATATGGTTCTCACTTTATTAGAAGGGATCACAACAATAATTCATTATTGCCTCCTGGATCCATCTACACAGTATCATCAGGTAAACCTATCTAGGTGTCTGAGAGGTTCCTATGCAGTACATGTCAAATGACGGACTGTGATTATATTAGCAGTTATGAAGATCTGAGGGAGAAAAATACTAAATATATTGTCTTAGCTATAAATATGGGGGATTTATTGACAATATGCATATTTCAAGCAGAAAAACAGGTTTCTATGGATTATAGTTTTAAGAGAATATTCTTATTTGTTTGCTTATTTTGTTTGTTTTTTGTTACCCTGAAGTAACTAAAGTATGAATTTTTTTCAGACCTCTAAAATGCCGCTTTTTAGGGCTGCCTTTGTTGTGTTCATTTTGCAAGATGCCTGAACGTTATCTTTCTGCTCCTTCTGAATATTCACAACTTGTCTTTTTAGTCAAACAGTATTTTTAGATCTAATATTCTGAGTATAGTGTCTGTTAAGAATTTGGTCCAGATTCCGTAAGAAGCTTCTGCTCTGTTTTCTCAGTAGTCTTGTTTTTGTGCTTTTTTCCCATTCTTATATCCCTTTGCTTTCTATTCATTTAAAAGTGTCTGAAAAGTGGGGTTTGTTAATGTAAGTAAATAATTTTGCCTAGAGTATTAGCTACATTTAAGGTTCTGAAATAATTGTTTTGCAAAGGTATAGGCAGAGGATACAAAATTGATTGTTGTAGACATGAGGCCTCACGTGTTAAGAGTACATTTGATATTGCACAACTCAATCAAAAGATTCCCTATTATTTTAATAGTCTCAAAACGTTTATATATTGGAAAAATTACTGAAAAACTTTTGGAAAAGAGTTAAGATTGAAGCTGTTAGGCAAGTCTAAATTTACTCTATTTTAAATACGCTGTTTATGTAGATATTTAGTGCTCCTCTTCTCTCCCACTAGCTTTTGGTTAATGTAGATCAGAAGCATTTGGTTGAAGCACGCAATGGGATCCTCTCTATCTTGCATATGATCATGTCTTCTGTGACTTTACTGTGGAGCATCCTGCACCTTGCAGATTCTTCAGAGAAAACTACTGCTGCTGCTGCTGCATCCATTACCACTATTAATCTTGGGTCAACTAAGGTCAGAACATCAGGGATAATATAATTTAAGTTGTTCATTAATACCTTTGTCAAAGTAATTTCAATTCTCTTCCCTTAAATCTAAATTGAGTTTTAATACCTTTGTCCTCATCTACTCACTCACCCCACAAACAAGGCTTTTATAAATTTAATATGCTTTTAAACTAAAATGTATCAGTTCAATGCAATGTGTCATCTCTGCTTTCTGCAGAGAAAAAGTTTTGAACGTAATGCTGAGGTGCTTATCTAAAGGAATATGTGTTCTGCTTTCATATTTCAGAATTTGAGGCAACAGATTCTGGAACTTTTGGGTCCAATTTCAATGAATCATGGTGTTCACTTCATGGCTGCTATTGCATTTGTATGGAATGAAAGGAGGCAAAACAAAAATACTTCTCGGACAAAGGTATGTTTCTATTACAGTGGTCACTTCAAATAGTGGTAATACCTTTAAGTGATTTAGTGTTAGGAAGAAGAAGATTCAGACATTCTATAGGAAAAAATACAATGAAGTATGGACAATATTTGTATTTCTAATTAGCAACTGTACTGTCAGGGAGGTACCACTTGAGAATGGGATAATCTTCCTGAATTCTTCAGGGGAAGAGTAGATGATACCGAGTCTCTAGATGACCTGTTAGTTGCTATCATTTCAATCCCATGAGGACAGCTGCCTTAGTTTCGGCATGGCCATTGTCTGTGGCAATAATCTGTGGCACATCTGATTCTTTTAGGTTATTCCTACAGCAGGTGAAGAACAACTTCTGCTGGTTGAGCTGGTTCGCTCTATCAGTGTGATGAGAACAGAGACTGTCATACAAACAGTGAAAGAAGTCCTGAAGCAGCCTCCAGCCATAGCGAAGGACAAGGTATGGAAACTGTGGAGATGCTGTTGATTTATATGATGTCCTCCTAATGAAGCTTAGAACATTGATGTGAGTACTTCACTGACAAAGCTGAGCAGCACAATCGGAAAATTTTCACTCTATCTAATAGGTAAATGAAGAGAAGCATAACTTTACAGAGGGATGTCTGAGAGGATATTTTTAATATTCTGTTAAACTAAGCAGTATGTTTAGACATTGCAGTGACATTATAGCACTGTCACTTTTACCCTGGTGAGGGAAAACAAAAAGCCACTTCTTTCTGACGACACAGGTTTCATATCTTTTTCTAGAAACATCTTTCACTGGAAGTCTGCATGTTGCAGTTTTTCTATGCTTACACTCAAAGGTAAGAAAAGAAGCTAAATTTTATTTCTGTCATCAGGAAGCAGATGAACAATTTGAATATTTTACATATTTTTGTCATAGGATGAGGAATAGTCTGTGTAATAGAAATAGTGAAGAAAGAATGGGTTTGAATTGTAGGTTCATTTCAAAAAGGTGGTTTATTTTGTGAGTTCCTAGTACTGCATCACCTTTCTTCCCCCACCTAAAAATCCTTCAGGTAGTCTGCCTCCTGCCCAAGGAAAGCTGATGTCAATTGTGCTGTAACTCATTGGTGCCACTCCAGCCTTGTAATGAAAAGCATTTCTTTTAAGAATGTTCTTCTTCTGCCTTCATCTGTTTCTTAATGACTTGATGTAGCAACATAGTATTAAAAGAATCTATAAGGGTGTTGATTCCCAATATCTGACAGGAGAGTTGTGAGGTAGAAAGAAATTGGGGGAATACCTGAGGGAGATGATGTTCTCATCATTGACATTGCTGCTCGCTCTCCCTTAGGATTCCAGTGACCAGCTTAGTAGACAGCTGGGCAGCACTGCTGCTTCTGTTAAAAGATTCCATACAGGTCGGTCTTCCAGCCCCAGGACAGTTTCTCATACTTGGGTAAGTGCTCCTGATATTT
Source organism: Oreocharis arfaki (assembly GCA_013398015.1). NCBI lineage: Eukaryota > Metazoa > Chordata > Aves > Passeriformes > Paramythiidae > Oreocharis > Oreocharis arfaki. The sequence goes on from VZRR01003151.1 coordinate 48,688, forward strand.
GCAATTTCCAAATAAGCTCAAAGGTAGGTATGTGAAATTATACTGAGGTGTTAGTGGTTTTTAAATCTCTAACTCCTACTTTTGACTGGTAGAGTTACTGCCTGAGTTCTGTGGGTCTGATCAAATCAGTTTCTTCTCTGAGGAATGGTTACATATATTAAATTTTATATTATAGTATGATATAAGCCATGACCTTACCTTAATGATTATTTCAGTGATTCAGGCTCTTTTAGCAACAGATTTAAGTTTCTGTTTTTTCCAAAAAATGTCTGGGAAACAGTGGCTATTTCTTAGGTATTTGAAGCCTGCTAGAATGGGCTGAATTCTCAGCATGGAAAGAGTTTGTGTTAGAAATATAGTTTTGAATATGATTTTCTCTATAATGCTTCAAGGATCATTTTCCTCAATATTTTGAGTTTATCTTCCCTAGTAAACTGTCTCTAAAGATACTTTTGTGTATAATCAAGTAAAAGATGTTCTTGGTAAACTCTTATGATCGAAATTAACTTAAGGAACTTGAAAAGATGTTTCCTGGAATATTACTGAGTAGCAATCCCTGAGGGTTTAGTGAATGAATATTGTGCAAATAAATGTCTTCGGATTTTTCCTGACTCTGGAACCTACCAAATAATGTATTATGAGAAGAAAATCCATATTTGCTTCCATATTTTTTCAGTGTTCTTAATGAGTTCATCATGAAAAATCCAAGTCTGGAGAATAAGAAAGATCAAAGAGATCTACAGGTAAGAAATTTGTTGTATATGTCTTTTGAAAATATTGAACAATAAATCATAGAATGGCGTGGGTTGGAAAGGGGCCTTAAAGATCATCCCATTCCCAGCACAGGAAGGATATTGACCTCTTGGAGCAAGTCCAGAGGAAGGTTACCAAGTTGATTAGAGCGATGGAGCACTTCTCTTAAGAGAAAGGAGAGAAAAAATTGGGTTTGTTCAGCCTGGAAAAGAGAAGGCTTCCAGTACCTGGAGGAAGCCACAAGAAAAAGAGAGAGGGACTATTTACAAGAGCATGCAGTGACAGGACAAGGGGGAATGGCTTCAAAGTGAAAGTAGGTTTAGATTAGATATTTGGAAAAAAGTCTGTATTGTGAAGGTGGTGAGGCACTGGAGCTGGTTACCCAGAGAAGTTGTGGATGCCCCATCACTGGAAGTGTTTAAGGCCACTTGGATGAGGTTCTGAGCAACCTGGTATAGTGCAAGGGCTCCATGTCCATGGCAGCGGGGTTGGAACTAGATGCTTGAATGTAAGATTATATTATACCAGTTCTATAGTCTGAAATTATTCTTTAAAATCTTCTTCTTATATCTATAATTTGTAGAAAAAGCTCTAATTTTCTGTGGAGTTATTAATCACTGATAATAGAGAAATTATTTGAAAGCAATTCTATATTTAGATTTTGTACATGTCAGGACAATGAATACAGCCCTTCTGCACAAAGTTCTTAAAATGCTTGGGGTTTTTTTTCTACCAGGATGTAACACACAAGATAGTGGATGCCATTGGAGCAATTGCTGGTTCTTCCTTGGAACAGACCACTTGGCTAAGACGAAACTTAGAGGTTAAGCCTTCCCCCAAAATTATGGTTGATGGAAACAACTTAGAATCAGATGTTGAAGGTAGTTTCATTTTCATCTTTATTGTCATGCCAAAATTACCAAAGAGGACAGCTTTGCTGTATTTGAATACATGTAAAATTCTTCAGTATTGTTCTAGCACTAGTGTGTCTGGCAAAGCTTGTGCATCTTCAAAAATGTGTGTTTTTAAAACATGCTGTAAGGTAAATAATTGCTTGAGAAAACTAACTTTGGACATTTTTTTATTATTATCTTCGTATAGATATGCTATCTCCAGCAATGGAAACTTCAAACATTACTCCATCTGTTTATAGTGTCCATGCATTGACCTTACTTTCTGAGGTAAATGTTTCCTTGGAGATAATGAATACTGTCTTATTATAAACTTCTATGTTATGAAAAGCTTTGGACTAGAAGCTTGGAGGAAAATTGATGGGAAACACTGATGTGAATGGATTCTGGGTCTTGTCATGTAAAAGTATATAAAACTTTGTTACTAACCCATTGAGATGGATGAGGTGTAAAGCATGGCCTTTCAGGTGTGTAGTATAGTCAACTTTTTTGATCGTAAACTTTGTGTGTTTATCTTTGTGGTACATCTTATTTACTGCTGATAATTGCAGTCAGTCTTTGAATTTTTTCTTTGTAGTTTATTCTCTAGAATCCTTTGACTAGCAGCTTGCACTTCTGTGCTTTTACCTTAATGTGCTACAAAATGGATGGAATCTTTATACTCTGGATTTTGCATGGTACCTGAAATTTGATCACTTCTGTCATAAACTTGTTCAGTATGTTCAGTAAAGAACATTATACAAAAAAAAATGCTGAATAGTAGATAAAAAACAATTCAAGAATTCATTATAACCTATCTTCCTCTACTTTTGTAGGTTTTGGCTCATCTCCTGGACATGGTTTTCTATAGTGATGAAAAAGAGAGAGTTATTCCTTTGCTTGTAAATATTATGCACTATGTTGTGCCCTACCTCCGTAATCACAGGTACCTTTAGTTTATGGAATTGATGTAGTTGTCTACAGCCAGTAGAAATTTGCATGGTGGCACTTAAGTTAAAACAGGCATGATAAGGATTAGATGTCTATCTATAAAGCAACAATTCAAAACTGGTTTATGCTGACTTTTTTTTTTTTTTTTAGCGCTCACAATGCATCCAGCTATCGAGCTTGTGTCCAGTTATTAAGCAGTCTTAGTGGATATCAGTATACAAGGAGGGCGTGGAAAAAGGAAGCTTTTGACCTCTTTATGGATTCCAGTTTCTTCCAGATGGATGCTTCGTGTGTTAACCAGTAAGACTTTCTTCATACTGCTTATATGGCCCTTAAATATTTTAGGGATTCCATTAACATATGGGCCAAAATTTCCTAACAGATCTCTGTTGAGACAAATGGAGGTTTTCTGTGGTTTAGGTTACCACGTGAAATATGAAATTTACATAAGGTGTATTTCTATACACAAATCTATTTTAAAAAGTAATAATCTTAAAATTGCAAAAAAAATCTCTGAGGGAAATGTGGTTAGTGTTTTGTAGAAACAGAATTAATTGCATTGGAAGAGACCTTAAAGATGATCTAGTTCTAAACCCCCTGCCAAGGGCCGGGACACTTTCCACTAGACCAAGGTGCTCAAAATCCTATCCAACCTGGCCTTGAACACTTTCAGGGATGGGGCATCCACAGCTTCACTGGTCAACTTGTTCCAATGCCTCACAATAAAGAATTTCTTCCTAATGTCTAAATTTGCCGTCTTTCAGTTTAAAGGAATTCTCCCTTGTCCTGTCACTCCATGCCCTTGTAAAAAGTCACTCTCAGCTTTCTGGACACTCTTTAGGTACTGGAAAGCTGCTACAAGATCTCCCTGAAGCCTTCTCTTTTCCAATCTGAACGACCTCAACTCTAAGTCTGTTTTCATACGGAGGTGCTCCAGTCCTCTGATCATCTTTGTGGTGCTCCCATGGACCCCTTCAAATGAGTTCACATTCTTCTTGTTCTGGGGGTCCCAGAGCTGGATGCAATACTCCAGGAGGGGTCATACCAGAGCAGAGTAGAGAGGCAGAATCACCTTCCCTGAGCTACTGGCCACACTTCTGGTGCAGCCCCAGATGCAGTTGGCCTTCTGGGCTGTGAGCACACATTGACAGAACAAATTGCGTTTTTCATCCACCACCAAGTCCTTCTCCTCAAAGTTGCTCTCAATTCAGTTTCTGCCCAGCCTGTATTTCTGCTTGGAATTGTTCTGACCATTCTACAGAACCTTGCACTTACCCTCATTGTAATTCGTGATGTTCACATGGACCCACTTCTCAAGGGTCAGGGTCCCTCTGGATCGCATCCCTTGTTTTCTTGGAGAAGGGAGTTCAAGAAATACAGTTTCAGATCAAATAACACCGAGTAAATGGTACCTTATGAAGCAGAGAGCTTGGATTGGAAGCCTTAGCCTAAACTGAAAGAGCAGAAAAAGCTCTGCAAATGTTCCTGAAAATGCTTGCTTTTTTCTTGCTTTTCTGATTTGTGTACAATTTTCCTCTTTTAGTTGGAGAGCTATTATGGATAATTTGATGACACATGACAAAACCACATTCAGAGATTTGATGAGTAAGTATTGATATAGTAGTGACTTTTATCCAGTATAAACATTAAATAAATGAAAAACAAGTATCTTGAAGAAAACACTTGTTCAACATCTATTCCAATTTGATTTATTTAGTGTTTTTCATTTTTTCTTCAACTATTTGTTTCTGGAAAGCCATAAATAATTGAAGTGAGAGAATTTGGTACCATCCTGTCACACAGTGAATTTTGCCTATATGGCATAGCTGATTAAGTAGAGTGGCTGGGTGTGGTGTTTGGTTTGGTTTTGAAGATCTGACACCAACTCTGCTTAAAAAAAATTGATTCTGCACATTTGAAGTTTCTGAGCATCTATACATGCAGATTTTTTTTTAAAAAATGGCTAAACTCCCTCCCAAAAGCTCCTAAACCCAGCCAGTGTTGTGTGTACTTACAAGTTTTCTTTCAATCTGTATTTTGAATTTCTGGTTACAAATTCAGATTGCAAACTGTATGTCATCTTAACATCTGCTTTCAAACTCCATTATTGCAAAGAAAGAGTTATTTGTGCCTTGAAGTGAAGCAGATGGGAAATTTGTAAGCTCTTCTCTGCACTTTCCCTTTTCTCTTCCAGCACGAGTGGCTGTGGCCCAGAGCAGCTCCCTCAATCTGTTTGCTAACAGAGATGCAGAGCTGGAGCAGCGCGCGATGCTCCTCAAGAGGCTCGCCTTCGCCATTTTCAGCAGTGAGATAGACCAATACCAGAAATACCTGCCAGACATACAAGGTCAGTAAAAATGTACCATTTACTGGACTTCTTCCTCTTAATTGTGGAATGCTTGTATGACAGAGTAACAGCAGGTTAAATTTTTATCCTAGAATATCACTGTGTGATACTGTTTAAATATCTGAAACAAAGTCTCTACAGGTTTTGGTTAAAATGTTTCCAGTCTTAAGTGACTACAAGAAATGCAGATTTTGTGATTGCCAGTTGACTTTAATCCAGATTATTTCACTGATCTGTCATTTTATCCCTTGATCAGTATCCTTGGATACCTGCACAATATGTTTTGATATGAACATCTAAGGTATAAACACCTATCAATTAGGGATAAATAGGAAAACTGACCTTGACATTTTGTGTTCTTGACTTCTTTTGCTGGTGTTTTTTCATCTGTTCAGTTTATCTGTCCTATTTATCATTGAAGTTTATTTCTTCCAATGACCTTAAGAGACTGGGAACTGGGAACTGCTTGGATCTTGTTTTTAAGATGATGCAAATAGTTACAGCAGCAGCTTTTAGATGTTTTGTCTTTTCATGCCACCAAAGGGACACTTTGGTCTCTTCTTCTACCTGGAAAATCAGTTCCATCATCTTTTTTGTTTCATTTGTTCCAGGATCTATTTTTTGTAAAGTTATTTGGTTTGTTGTTTGGTTGGTTTTTCTTGTGGTTTTTTGGTTTTTTTTTATTTCCAGTCAAGTCAGTAGCTGAGATTACTATTTTCATGGTATCACGTGGTTTTACTGGTCTGAACTGCAATGTGCATGTGTGTTGGTTTGACAGAAAAATTTCTTTTTGTATTTGCTTCTGTATATATTGAATGCCTAGATGTGATCATAGTTCAAAAAACTGTATCATCTCTTTGTAATTTCTCATGTACTAAGATAGTGCAGTGTTTTAATAATAAGAATACAGCTGAGTTGTTCAGGCTGCTGTTGTGTTATTTGGAATCTGTTAACTCCTCTTGTTATAATGGGTGAAATTCTGCATAAGATGAGCAAAGTTCCCAGATGCACTATTGCATTTACGTAGAGAACTTAACCAAAATAGGCAACTGCACTGTTTAGAGGTTTCTCTGTTTTGTTCCTTCTTTGGTGGAGTGGTTATTTTTTTATGTTGACAGAATCAAACTAGTAAAGTACTGGAACAGTAACATGGCATATAATTAAAGTTAAAATTCAGAGTAAATTAGGGAAGGAGAAAATTCTCGTTGGAATTATTCTGAACTGAGGGACCCTTCTTGGCTTTTTGTTTCAGAAAGGCTGGTAGAAAGTCTCCGGTTGCCACAGGTTCCCACCCTTCATTCCCAAGTGTTCCTGTTCTTCAGAGTATTGCTTTTAAGAATGTCTCCACAGCACCTTACCTCGCTTTGGCCAACCATGATCACTGAACTGGTGAGTTGCAGGTGTCATTCATTATTTAGAAGACTGGTGCATATCTGAGACACAACCTCCTTCCGCCTTGAGATTTTTAAGAAAATCTCTTCTAGAGATTGTGCATATAAATGTGCAATGGACACAAATTGAAATCTGATTTATTTTCATTGTCCTGATGTCTGTTTTTTGTGATGAAATTGGGTATCTGTTGGCTTACACTGTTTTAGCTGTTCAGCTGTCTTGTGAATTAATTTTGCATTTGCCCTCAGTGTTCCCTACTGAATCCTACTTCAGTTTCTGCTTATGTGTGTGTATCCTCTCCACCATTCCCACTCCTGCTCTTGTTTTTCAGTGTTCCCTGTTTCTACTTTCCTGGTCATTCTTCTTCCAGCAATGGGGATGAGAATCCATGTAAAGGAGTCAGAATTCATGTTTTATTGGCAGTTGATGGTCATTCAGGTCGCATTGTGGCTAAATTTTGTGACTAGATTTATACAATTTGGTTCAGATTTCTTCTTTCTCATTTTACTTATCATAACAAAACAGTGAAACTATCTGTTTCCAGAGCTTCTCCCTGCAGAATCTCCAGTGTTGGCTGTTTGACACACTCTTTTGGGTTTCACTTTTGGCAGTGGGAATGGAGGAGGGTGGTTGGTGCATCCTGTAATCCATTTAGCTTGTTATTCAAGGAGTTCCCAAGGGACTGAATAACAGAAGGAGCAAATCAGAATCATTGCTGTGATGGGGTTTTTTTTCGATCTGAAGGTGCCTAACCTAGCCCTTGAATAACCACAGATCTAAACAATAGAAGGAGAAAAACTATATAAAATATTTTAAAGATAAAGTGTGTTATTTTAGCAATAGAAGCATTTAATCTTAAGCCTGTCAGTAGTATAAATACTAGAAAACCCATTCTACTCAGTGTGGTGTGTGATTCCTGTGCTGTCCCCTGGCCTTTACACAAGTACCACAGTCTTGGAACTACTTTCAGTTAGCAGGACTGTGTTGCTTCTAGGAATTCACACCTGAGCCTGACTGCTCCATTCTCATTTCATTTAGGTCTTGCTCTCTTTCTAAGTAGTGGAGGGAATTAGCCTTTGAGAGCTTTCCTGGCCATAAAAGAGACAGTTCCTTGTGGCCTTTGTGTTACTCAGGTTATATATAAGGGATGAAAGAGCTTTAAGGTGCCAGTGGCCACTCATACAGCAGTGGAAATAAAGCTCCAAACTATTTGTCTAAGGTTTATTACTTAAGCCTTCTTATAGTGTTTTCCCAAGTCACAGTCCATTAAAAATGATATTAAAATGTAACATTTGATCTTCAGGTGCAAGTGTTTTTACTAATGGAACAGGAGCTCACTGCTGATGAAGACATTTCCAGGTAAATGCATGAACTTCCTGCTTGTTTAACTTTGTAAAAATCCCTTGGTATGCTGGTGGAGAGTTAAGTCATTATTTAAAATAATTTGTCTTAGAGTTGTTTAGCTCAAATGAGGACAAGTAAAGGGTAGTTGAGTCTGACTGCAGTACCAGGGACAGACTGTTCAGGACAAAACGAAAGAAGTCCTGCTGTCAGATTGCTCATAAGTCACTAAGGTAAATTGTATAATACAAATGTCTGAGTTCTTACAGTGTCTACCTGACTAAAATGACAGTGCTGCTGCAATTAAATTATGCATAGCATGACTTACACCTTTTCTGTGTCATATACTTATTCTAAATAAGACTGATGCACTTTTGTCTAAATAAAAGCATAGTTTCTTCTAGTATTAGGAAAGTGAAGTAGATAATTTTTCTTGTTTTGTTATCAATTTTTTATCTCATCTACCTTCTGTTCAGCGTGATACAATTTCAGCCAATGCTAGCAGCAGAGGCAGATTTCTCAAATGAGCCAGAGTTATTTGCCCAAGTTTTGCCCCCTTTTTTCCTAGGTTCTCTTTGTTTATTTGGAGAGTTTTCCCCTCAAATAAAGTAATATCAACATGACTTGGAATTTTAAACTTTCTCTTAATTTGAATATCTGGGAATATGATCCAGTGCAACAGATTTATTATATATTGACATTTCATCACATCTATGTATATATGCATACAGAACTGCACTCATAGCACAGACTTGTGTTCTGATTTGATTTATGAATTCAGGATTATGCTGGTAAAAAAAGAGTTGTGTGTTTGTAAAGGCAAGTAAGAAAAATAGAGCTTTCATTGTGGCAGAAGGTTGTTATGACTCATCTCCCTGCTGTAATATATTTTAGAACTTCTGGTCCATCTGCTGCTGGTTTGGAGACAACTTATACAGGCGGCAATGGTTTTTCCACATCTTACAACAGCCAGAGGTGGTTGAACCTGTATTTGTCTGCTTGCAAATTTCTGGACTTGGCTCTAGCCTTACCATCTGAAAACCTGCCTCAATTTCAGATGTGAGTAGACGACATTGTCATTTAAGTTTCTGGATGTTTTTCCATGCCTCTTGGTAAAATTCCAGGGTATAAAAAAGTCTTTGGTTTTCTGTTTCCCTTCTTTCTTTTGACAGCTAGGGCAGCCCATAGTTCATTCCCTCACAGTATCTGAGTGGCCCCCAGGGCAAATGATGCTGCACATCAAATTAGTTCAAGCTGGTTTCATTTAGCCTGTGCCAAGAGATTTGCCACACTTGGGAGATCATCAGTAGCAGTGATTTATTCAAGTATTTTATTTTAAAGTATTTAGTTGCAGTAATGCCTGAGAAATCGAAATACACCCACCCATCTCAGTGAGTAATGCGTGAGATCAGAGGACTGCATATCATCTCAGCATGACTTGCATAAATTGTTCTTGCACTGTCTGTTTGCAAGATGTGGCAACAAACCTCCTTAAAAAGGGGATCCCATGGGTTTTTTTTGGTCAGTAGTAGGCACGTGTGCAGACTGCTTCCTCGGTGCCTCTGCAAGCCTGTTCCATTGGAAAAAAAATGAATGTGAAACAACTGGCATTTGCTGGAGATCCTGGGAATGAGAGGCCACGAAGGACAAAAGAAAGTGTCTTGTCTCTTCCTTTACACTACACACTGGTGACTGTGTGAGGGCTGCTGCCCTGGCACAGCTCTGTAGACATTTGGTCACCCCTAATTATCCTGTAGTTTGAAAGATACTCATGTGGGTTAGAGGCTGGAAGGATTTGTGCACACTGTGTCAGGTTGTGCCCTGTAGTATTTCTAAATCTAATGTTGAAGGTTTTTTCACTTATTTTATTTTCTGGGGACTTAGCTCATAATTCTTGTCCAGTTCTCCAAGCTGTCCTAATCCTTGTTATTAGCCAACCTCGTTTTATTTAGGTCATTACTGTACATTTCTGGAAAGACAGTAGTCATGCTGAATCACACTGTTTACTGTGGAGGTCTCATGGAGGCTTGGATTGAAGTTTTAACAACAGAAACTTTGATTTCCTTTATAGTTTATAGTGTGAGTAGCGTAGGTTTGCAGTGCAGCAAGGCACGGGTAACAGAATGGTCCACTAGGTCTCACTGGGCTAGAAATGGGTAAAATAAATGAGCTTTTATTATCAGCATGGTACACACCTTTCGTGTGTACATATTGCAAATATGCAGCAAAATCTAAGCAACATATATTTTATAATTCAGAACTGCCTTCAGTTCTCTTGCGCACAATGAGGATGTGAATACTACTGGTTTTAGCTTCTCTGCCTTATCTTGTTCTTGGCATCCTTAAATAAGAAACTCTAAAGGAAAAAGATAAGGCCATGTTACCTCCTGCTTTTTGGAAAATGCCTTTCTTATTCTTTGTTGTCAAAGACTAGTGTTATCTTGTGAGGGTTGAATTGGGTTTCTTTTTTCCTCCCTCCTTCTCTGATACTTCACTAGATTTCCTCATCCATTCATATTTTTGATTGATCAGAAAAGCCTGCATGTTCAGTAAGGATAACTGCTTGTGTTATCTCATGGCAGGTATCGTTGGGCTTTTATTCCAGAAGCATCAGATGATTCAGGCTTGGAAGTACGAAGACAAGGAACACATCAGAGGGAATTCAAACCCTATGTGGTGCGTCTGGCAAAGCTGCTGCGAAAAAAAGCAAAGGTATGTTGCTTTCTTCTTTTGCTTTTCACTGAAAAGTTTCGTGTACAATGGCTCGCAGCAGTGTTTGGGTTTGGATGTTTTAATTTTTTTTAAACATGAAGGGTGGAAAGGATTTTTTCTGGTGTAAGAGATTCCAACTGGAGTAATCTCAAGTCAACATCAGGCAAAAACCACATGTAAGTATAGAAAACAAATCAAACAAATGAAAAAAGCAAGGCCCAAACCAAACAAAAAACTCACAAATTAATCAAACAGACAACTGAAAAATTCATAACCTGCTATGGTCAAAATTGTTATAATTACTTACTTTGCATTTCTAAATCAAAAGTTTTATTTGAATAAAAGTAAAATATGCTCCATTATCTAATATATTTTAACATAAAATCACTTTCAGATAGCCAGTCATATATGTAGATACTAGTCTGACTACCTACTTTTTGAAGTAGAAAACCAGTTTTGTTAATAACAATCAAATATTTAAAAAACTGTTGCATTCCTAAACATGACAGAACCAAGAGTGTTGAGACTGAGCAGAGCCTAGGACTGTGATGAATGGAAGAAGGCAGAGATCAGTAGAAACAGTTCTGGGGAAATCTTGGCTGCACAGTTGGTAGAGTGGGAGCAGAATTAGGGTTGTCATTGTGCTAGTGCATGGAGTGTATAAATCCCCCAGTTTGGTGGGTTGGAGGCCTGATCTGCTGATGAAGCTGATGGAAGCTGGCCAAGCTCTGTCCCCAGGAGATCCCTTCTGCTGCCACAAAGTAAGAACATGGCGGTCAGATACTTTGCTGCTCCTGCTGTGAGGACAGAGCCTTCCCGGACAGGCAGTTCACTGGGAAATCTTGCTGGGTAAGCTGGGGAAGCAGGGAGGAAGTGCAAAGCCATCTGGCAGAAAGTTTTGAGGTTTTATTCTCAGATTTCTCTCTGTATAGATGGCTTTGTCCAAGGCTGTAACACCAGCAGGTTGCTGTAGCTACTGCATTTACAGTCTCTAATGTCTTCAGTGAGTAAAGAAACTACTGCTGAGATACAAGTGGCTACATTAAATTTAGGGATAACTTACTTGCAGGCAGATCTGAACTATTAAAGCAAGGCTCACAATTATGGGGGATAAAACTAGTATCTGAAGCATATCTGCATTCTGCATTTTACCATTTTTGAACCATGGAGATGAGACTAAATTTATCTTTTTATATGTATAGTGTATGTATAAAGGAGTAATAAGTTTTAACTGCCTGCTCCTCAGGGCATAGCCTCTAACCCTGGTGTTCAATGGCATCTCTGTTAGCAAGTTGTCACACTCCAAGTAATCTCTGCACATGAATTTATACATTATATGTGATTTACAAATATACATGCTGCTGGTGAGTACTGTGTGGTGAGACGTATGCCTGAAGTCAGGACTCCCACAGTATGCTTCAAGAATTCAGAAAACTTCCTGGAATTTCTGGAACCCCCTAGTCATGGCAGCAGTTGCACACTGAACCATAGGGTAGGTGTGTGATTATGAGAAAAACGTGAGATCGTGAATATTGACTTCAGGCCATTTCTATATGCAGAGGAGAATACTGTTACATATAGCTGTGCGGTTTTCCTAGAAAATAACTGAAAAAAATTGAGTGGATCTTAATTTTCCTTCATGGCATTCTGACTCACGTTTAGATTCATGTAGTATGGTGTTGCTCAAGCTCTGTTATCTGAAGGAAACGTTCCTAAAAACCACCTTTCCAGCAGTGCTGGAAATAAACAAACGCACAAAGTGGCAGTGCTGTTTTTGTCTATAGCGTCTTGGCCACACTAGCTTGAGTCTGCCATTTCTGGATCATGGACTTGTCGGGGCGGGTGATTTTTCTAGCTGAAGCACAGCACCCAACCAAGCAACGGCACGGCCTTCACGGCGAAGTCTTATTTTCATATATGAAATGAAGTCTGAAAGTTCTCCTCTTTCCTTCCACAGGACAAACAGGAGGACTTTAAGACGGTGGTTTTGGAGGGAATGGAGATGGCCAAGCATCAGGTGAGGGTGGCCTTTGATGCTTGAGTTGTGAAACAAGCTTGCCATAATAATACCATCACCTCAAGGCCCTGGGCACTATTTAGCATTCAGTAAGAACTAAGAGAGATCAGATTTGTTAAAGAACAAAGCTGAGAGATTTTTGAGGTGAAAGGACCATAAGGACCCTTATTTTTAGAGATAATTTTAATTAAAAAAAAAGAAAACTTTTTAAAGTTGGTTTCCTGTATGAAATAAATTACTAAAAGTAAATTTTAATGCTAAGAAGAATTATGATTGCAAATCATTATCAAATTAAATTGTAAAATAATTTTTGTCTAACTGCCGGTGTGAAACACAATCCCTGGTTGGTCTCCATCAAATTAACTGTTGTTTTAAGCATCCATGGAATTAGTGGTGTTTGCTTAGCCAATACTGCCATGAGGAAATGGCTTGGATGGGTTGTATTTCATTGCTCAGAGTTGGTATTTGCACATGCACCCTGTTTGGTTGTGCTTGCTGTATGCTGGGGGCCCTCCCTGCTCCCCGCTGGGTAATGCTAAGTATGTACAGAAACAGTATGGAAGAAACTTCTCTGTGAATACCATGAGAAGTTTTTTAAGGAGAAACTCTAAAAAGCAGCCTCATTTAAATGAGGAGGCCTCAACAACTCCTTCTGTGTTGGAAATTTAGTCTTCCATTTGCTGTGGTTTGGTGTGAGCCTTTCTTTCGGAAGACTTGTAAAGCTAAGAGTGATCTCCTGTGGCAGGGAGCCAAGCCACCAGATACATTCATGTTGAATTTAAACCTAATTGGGGTTTGTGAAATAGGTGCCCTGTAGGCTCCTCAGTTGCAGAACAGTTGCTTAATTTAAAGGGCAAAAACTGTATTTGTTTAACTATCATGTCTTGAAAAAAATCTATTTGCCCAAAGGTTGTGCAGTCAGTGATCCTTACCTCATGCTCTGCTCCCACTGCTGTCCTTTCCCCTTCATTCTTCTTTCATTACCAAATGGACCCTCTGCCTTGGCCACAGGCACTGCCAGGGCAGTGGGACAGAGGTGCTGGTCAGGGTGGATCCATAGGTGGCTCTTCTTGGTGAGGCCTTTGTCCTTCTTTTCTCCTTCCTTGTAGAATAAATCCAGTATTGCTGGAATTCTACTTCATGGTAGAAGCTCTCTGCACTGGTTTGTCAGTAACAGTACAAACAAGGTGTTTCTAGTGGTGATAGTACCTTACTGTCTAGTTTTGAGTGTGGTTTTTGACTCAGAGATAATGGAAATAGGGAAGAACCATGTAAGAACCTGGATGCTGGTGCTCGGGTATTTCAGTGTGCAGATATTTAAGGCAGCCCTAAGAAGGGTTACAGCAGTGTGGTGCTGCTGCTGCTGAGCATCTGGTGTGTCACTGCTGCCTTTGCTTGTGGGGTTCCCGAAATTCTTTCCTTTGAAATTCCCTGCACGAAATGGAAGGAACATAATTGAGTTCTTCTGAGAATACACAATGAGTAACTGAACCATTTTCCATTGAGAACAACTTCAAGTGTTTCTCAGAACATCCATGTGTTATTTGTGATACTAAAAACAGCATTGCTTTTTGCTCTTCCTGAAAACTCTGAACTGAAGCTGCAAAGTGAAAATGCTTTGTATCTATTTTAATCTCCTCTGGGGTTTATCATCAGTGATTCTGGCAGTATCAGCTGGTGAAGTGTGTGTGTGAGTGTGTCACCAGAGAGGAGAGAACTTTGGAAAGCAGCTGAAGTAGCTCACAACTTCCAGCTGTCACCAGCTTGGGCCATTTGTATTGTCCCACAGGATGCTGCCCAGGAGCAGCTCCACAGGGCTGTGTGGTGGGGGCTGCCTTGCTTTGGGACAGCCCTGGTCTGAGGTGTTGGACTCGAATGCCCACTGCAACTCTTGCATTAGCATCAGCTGACTGCCACGTGTACACTGCCAGCCACTGCCTCTGCAGGGCGTGGTGAGGGGGAGCAGAGGATCTGCTTCGGAAGCTACACTTCAGCATATGTGCATTTTGTGGATAGGACAAATATTTTTGGACTTTAGAAAAGTACCATACTGAGCACTAGTCTTTCGATTTTACCTGTGCTTTTCTTGTTTTGTCCTGTATTATTTCCCATGTCTCTGTATTTGCAGAAAAACCCAGAGGAGGATGGCTCAGGGAAAACACTAAGCTGGGAACCAGGTCACTTGCTTTTAACCATCTACACCGTTCGCAGCATTGAGCAGCTTTTGCCTTTCTTCAATGTACTCAGCCAAGTTTTTAACAGCAAAGTCACAAGCAGATGTGTTGGACACTCAGGGAGCCCTGTCCTTTACCCCAACTGTTTTCCAAGTAAGGACATAAAAATGGAGAACCTCAAGACCTTCTCCAGCAAAGCAAGACAGAAGATAGAGGAAATGGTTGAGAAGGATTTTCTCGAAGGCGTCATAAAATCATGAACCAAACCGGTACTACTCAGCCTATATGTAGTGTAACTATTTAAATGAAATACTGTATCTTTCCCAGTTGTATAGTATTCTTTTCTTATTTTGTATGTAATGAAACACTTAATGTTGTATTTAAGTTAAATATTTGTAAATAAGAGAAGTTCTGGATGTGGCCTGAATCAAGTTTAAATATTGGTGGCTCATATTGATTATGGTGCCTACTATTTACAGTAAATGTTTTGTTGTCTTGAGTTCTGTCTTTGAAAAAAAAAAAGAAAAAAAAATACAAGGTGCACATTTTTTCAATTTGTTTCCAGTTTATTTTTGTCCTTTTTTTTTTTTTTTTAAATCTATTGGAACTTGTGCTTATTTAATAACCTGTAAAATGCTATTATGGCAGGAGTTAATACAGGACTACAATGAACTGTTTGTCAGAGGTAGACACCCTGAACCAAAGTATGCCGAGGAGGATACTGGTGTGTATAAAACATTGCATCCTGTTGGCCCAGCCCCTTCATGGTGTGGGGGAGCAGTTAAGGCCACAGAAGACAAAATTGTCTCTGTCCCTTCCCTCTCAAGTGTGATTATAAATACTATTACTACAAATCACTTTCTAAATAATGTCATAAAGTATCTAATGAAGATAATATTGCAATAATAGATTATTATTAGCAAATATTCTTTTTCATTATATTGTTTCCCCCTCAAAATGAGGTGAACTGAATCTGAAGACTAGTGACAGCCTCTGTCTTACACTGTTTGCCCACAGATGATTGGGCTACTGGGGGAAGGTGGGGATGATGTTCCTGCAGGAGCCACTGCACTGCAGCCACTGTGAGCACAGTCACAGCAGAGCTCAGGTCATGCAGCCATGGCCAGAGCTCTGAGGGTGTGGGAGCTGGATTTCAGGCACAATGTGACAGTAAACTAAGCTGGGGCAGGGAGGGGCAGAATTCCTTCTGGACATGGCCATGGCCTGTCAAGAAGTTAGACAAACTCGGGGAGGGGAACATTCAACAGCAAGAGCATCTCATTAAGAGGTAAGTTGCTAAAGGAGATTAAGAATAAGCAGAGTAATATTCCACTCAGTTCTGATCAATCCTCCCAGGCTATGTGCACAGCAGCACATGGTAAAAATAGTAATATTAAAAGTTAAGGGAAGTTGTGTGCTTTAGCTGCCATTCGTTATATAGGCTGGGGTGGTGCTCCTTTTCCACCAGCAAGGTGGAAAACAGCCAGGCTCACTTCATGGGCGAGGGCATCTGCATTCTCCTGTGGAATGTTGGAAAAGTTAGTTATGCTGCTGTCAGCATGAGAATAGAGCAAATACATGATATTAAGGCAAGCATTTCCTGCAAATGCTGTGTTCCCTATATTGCTCCATCACCCACTGCCATCATGCTGGCAGAGAGCAGTCAGGAGCAGGTCAGGTGGGGAGAGCATGACCACTTTTGCTGTCACCTGTAAATTCAGAGCTGGACTAACTTAACAGCAGCCAGAATTTTGTTTTCTGTTTTGCCTCTTAGGAAATTGTGTAGTTAGGGGCTGCTTTGGTAACTTTCTCCTTAACCCTGAGCTCTCCGAAGGCTGGTTGTTTTTTCAAAATCATCTGGTGTTAAATCTGCCTTTATAAACATTTATATTTTCCTTTTGAAGATAAACATTGAGAACATTAAACATTACTTTTCTAAATAAAAGAAAATTCAAAGTGACTTTTTGTGATCACGGTCTTTTTTTCCAAATGTAGCAGTCGTGTGATTAAATGACAAGTATGGAGACAGACTTCCTTCATCATGCCCTGCTAAGTAGAAGATTTTTTAATGTGAACAAGCTCACTCATAAACGAGTTGTTTAAGCTCTGACCTGTGTGTCTGCTTCAGCGTAGATTCTGACAACGTCCTCTGTTCCTGATGGACGGACAAACGCCCGTGACAGTTTGTACTTCTTCACAAGGGCATCAATCTTCTCCTGTAGCCCAGGGGGTGTCAGCGCTCGCCTTTCTGCATCTGTTGTGTCAATAACACGCCTGTCTGCGACCTGTGGCATCAGAAACAGGGTAAGACAGAAATTCAGGGTTCGATATGTTGTGCTGCCTGGAGAAGAGTTCAATTTGGGAGCTAATAAAGGGCTATTCAAACACCTGGCGTGCCTATGATCCCTGCTTAGCATCTATTAACCAAGTCCTGAGATGCCTCAGCTGCTCAGTTTAAAAAAAAGGGTCAGTTCTGAACATGCCTCCTTGGTTAGACTGAAGTGAAGCTACAGCTTCTCCCAGTAGATCAGAAACTTAAACTCTTTCCTCTGGTTCATTTAGAGCCCAGAGCTTCCTTACTGTGTCTGATGGAATGCTGCCACATGGCACCTTCTACTCAAGCTCTTTGTCTGAATGTTGGAAAGGAAACAGAAGCAAGAGCTTAAGCATTCAAGTTTCATTCATCCGAAGTCACACAGCAAGAAAAATCCAGCAGGTGGGGGCCTTAAAAAAACAGGATTTTTCTATTTTGAAAGTTAGAATTTCTTCTTAAGTTAAAATCTGAAGAGTTTTGGTGAGGTTTTTCCATTTAACATAGTTTGCTATTATTTCACCATTTTTGTAAGTCATATTTCTGTTTTAGTCCAAGTGAAATTCTAGTCCCTCCTCTGGAGTTTTTCCCAGCTTCTTTGGCCTACTTCTGCCCTTTAATGGTCTGTTTCAGCTTTAAAATAAAGCTTATCAAAATATGTGCAGGCAAAAGATGCTGTGAGCAGGGCCCCGAGAGGCTGCTGCAGCCTGAGCCAGCATGGCTGGTAACTCACCTGGACCTTGAGCAGCCGATTGGGAAGGTCGGTGTAGAGGGCATCCCACTGCTGTACAGTCAGACCCTTCAGAGCCAGGATTGCTTCAATCACCAGCATGTCTGAGACAGCATCGCCCACAGTCTGCCAACAGGGAGGGAAAAACACTGCAGCAGTCCACAGTGAAGACAGGGAGGCAGGATTTCATCAGTAAGCTTCCAGCAGTGCCCAGCAGCAGCCTGACAGGAGCTCACACACAGGCTAACCCTGCCAACACTGTGATTCAGTTCTCTCCATTTTTACCTGATTAATCAGGTCAATCATGTTCTCAAGCACCTTTGCTGCTTCTCTTTTTTCCTCATCTTTCTCCTCTTTTACCAGTTGTCGTATTTTAGTTTCAGCAGCTTTACTAAACAAGACCTAGAGGAAAAAGATGAGAGCTTGTCAAGATGAAACCAGGATAGGTGCAGTAGTGAGGAAAAAACTTTTACCATCTAAGCCCAAACAGCCATCATTAATGTTTGCTACCATGAATTCCTATCCCCCCATAAAGCACAGAGGAGCTGGTGGCAATGCTATGATAAAGACAGAAGGAGTAAACAAGTCTATTTTCAAACAAGAAAAAAAAGGTCTCATTTGTAAAACTAAGCAGAGTGTGAAAAGACCTTCTTCTCAAGCTAATTTAACTAAAATTTTTTAACTAAAATTTTGTACAGAGTGGCTGATCATAGGCATTACATGCTCATACTTACTGTGCCATGTCCATTTGCCTCAAAATAAACACCGACATCAAACTCCTGGGCCTTGTGGTGCAAGTGTTTCACTCCTGTTTTGACACAGTGCACAGGCACCTGCAGCCCAGGGGTGTGCAGAGAACAAGGTTACAGACTCTTCCCCAGAAGGTGGAACTGAGCAATCAACCTGGAAGGACTGTTGCAAACTAACACGTGGTTCATGGCCACTGAGGCCCCAGAGCTAAAATTCTCTACTATTTCTGCAGACCCAATTAAAGAGATTTCATTTATTCCTGTGTAAATAAAGGCTAATTAAAGAAATAAATAAACTCCAAACCTAGAAAAATCTAATTCAGTTTATGGCTTCAGGGAACACACTAGATTCACATTACAAACAGAAATAATAACTTCTCTCAATTCCTGAACATTTAGCTTGCCACAGAAAATGAAAAAAATCAGTGTCAAAGTATCAAGGAGCCTTTACTGACTCACTTTTCTGCAAAGCAATAAAGTCCTCAATTTGTCTGAGAAGTATAAAGGGGTTTTGTTGAGCATTTTTAAAATTAGACTAGAACTTCTTAAGCTTTGCTCTCTTGTGTCTCCTTTGCCATCAAGAATTTAGTCACTACTGGAGGTTTGAAACTCATTGATTTTTGCTTGATTTTAATTTTCCTAGCAATCATACTACTTTAGCATTTACTTTAAAAATAAACAAACGTAAACTACCTAGAAAAAACACGGAGAATACCTTCAGTGTTTCCTGGAGGTAGCGTGTGGAATTCCCATTAGCATATGCTGTTTGTACCACTGCCATCTTGAAGTTCTGTTTCACCTGAGCAAACCAATAAACCAAGTTTTACTGTCCAAGAGGCACACACCCAAACAAGAAGGATAAATGAAAAGATAATCAGAACTGTTAAACATACACTTAAAACTCCTGGGCATCAGAGGGAGGCACCATCTCACTGAGCACTTCTGTATGTTTAAAACAACTCAAATTCTGTTCAAGTCTTTGTATAGCCCATACTGATTTTTCTTGGGTCTGGCTGAAGCAGCTCTTCCAGCTTAGGCTTTCCAAACCCCTTTTTGGCCACAGCAGTGAGGTACAAGATTGATCTCTTTTTAAAGCAGGTTCACTTTAGGTAGATGTAGAGAGACCACATACCAACCAACACAGCTTCCTTAGACTATATTATACTTCAAAAACTAAAATGCTAGCATTCATTTCATATGTTAGAGTTACCTTGGCAATAAGTTCTTTTAGGAAGACACTAATTAAAGTTGCTATTTTATCTCCATCAATCAGGTGAAACTGGCCAGCTGTGTCCTTATAGTAATAAACAATTCTATCTGCATCACCATCAAATGAGCAGCATCTCTCATTGGGCTTCATGTCCAGCCCTAGTGCAGAGTTACAAATGCAAGTTAAAGACAGGAAAAGAAACAAAATCAGGTAATTTATTTCAGTGAGTGATTAAGAAAACACATTTTCTTTTCAGAGCACAGATCTGCATACAAATGACTCTACTCAGGCACCGTTAATGCCAGGATCCAGACGTGAGGCACAAGCATCCATGCCCAGCAGGTACTGCCATCATGCTGCTCCCAGCACTGCATTTCTCCAGTACACAAGCAGTGTGGGAAGGGGAAGGAACACCATATCTTGGTGGTCAGATTTGGCCAGCAGCTGCAATAAAAGGGCAGCTGTCCAATGGAGAACTCAGTTTAGCCTCAAATAATCTCATATCCAAACCAGCCTGCTCTCCCAGTTCAGGGGTTTTCTTTTATAAACTTCTCAAAAAATTGATTGAAATCATTTCCTCACTGGTTTATGTCAATGAGTCAGTGGCTGGCACCAAGCTGTTAATTAACCCAGCCCTTCTGCAGGAACCCGTAAAAGTGTTTCTTCATAAAGTAAATAACATTAAGCCAGTCCTGACTGATCTTTGGACTCTGCCAGCTTCCCATTCAGAAGAGACAGTCAAACATATTTCAGCCAGTCAGAGAGATACTGTGCTCCTCCAAGCAGTTTAGACCAACATAAACTAGAGATGTGCCAAACCCAGCCACACTATTCCCTCTTTCCATGGCACAAAGAGAACCATTTGTGCAGTCACTTAGGAAAAAACAGGGAGCTCTATTTAGCCAAAAAGGTGCACCCTTGCTAGACCCTGCACTTTCAAACCTGGAGATGAGGTAAAGCAACATAAAATTACAGACTACATACCTCCAGGTGGTTTCTGGTGAACTTTCACAAAATCTGCACCACATAAGTGATTGAGTTTCTCCTTGGTTCCATCATTATATATGTGAATTAGCACCTCTTGTGGAAAGTAAGGCTTCATTTCTGATAGTTTCAGGGCTCCTATTCCATTGGCACAGTCGATCTTCAGGTGCCTCTGACTCTCTCCAGAGCAGTGGGACTTAGCGCAAGGGAAGAAGGGGCAAAGTGAACTCTTACCCTAGAGAAACCACACCTAGAGCACGCTGAATTAAAAACTTCAGGCCCAAACAGGCTAACAAACAAAAGAGATTAATTTTGTACATTTGCACGAAGAAGACAATACCCACTATTCACCTGTTTTATCAGTTCCATAAAAGCTTTGGATAGTTTTTCATAATAACCTTCAAGTGTTGCTTTCCCATACTGCCCCTGAGTGTTTTGACAGCAGACCATGTAATGGAGCTGTGGTGTCGTCACCAGACCATAATCTAGTGTGAAATAAAAGGCACAATGTTCAGAAACAGAATTGCAAATTAATTGTTGCTTAAACATTGTACAGTAAACAGACAAATGTAGTGCAGGAAACACATATGAAATTTTTCAAGTTCTCTTACGAAAACATATCCCTCCCCTGCCCCCCTTGCATTAAAGCCATAAAACCACCCTGAAAGAAGATTGTTACAAGCAATAATGGAAATGTGTCTAGGCTATTGCTTTAGGGCTACATAAAAGAGTCACATTTACATTAAAAAAACTTGAAATGAGATTAGAATTGCAGAAGTGTAACCTACCATGGTACTGACCACCTAGAACCTGGATACCATCTATTACTGACTGGGACAGCTTCTTGCTGCTTGGCCTGGAAAACAACAAGTACAGCTGATAACCTTGGCAAAGGCATTTATCTATGGACCTGGGAAGGAAGCACATGTGGAAGACTCTACAAGCTTCCTACCAGCAGATTTAGACTCACTGTGAAGAGTGTCTATACCTTTTTCTGTTGTAGGCAGGCAATTCCCAATAAAGTTTGAAAGCCAGCACCCCAGGGGATTGCAAACACAAGTAAAGTGCTGGACACAGGTGGACATCACACAGTACCCACACAATTCTCCCTCACACACCACAATAAAGCATCTTGTTCAGAAACAGTGCTAGGAAGTTCTTGTAGCTATTACAGAAGCTAGCATAGTAACAGCATTGAAAAACTTTCGCTTATTGCTGTTGTCAGAAATTTAGCCACAAAAAACCATGATCTATCTGCAGAGGGTAAAACATCCCAAAAGCACCCATGAGGACAGCACTTGCACTTCCATAGGAGCAGGATACATCTACAGCCTTTTGTCATTACCTGGTGTCTCTACCAATGAAAACTGAGGCATCTTTGTGCAGGTTCACTGCTGCTTTTTGGCAGATCTCAGTTATCACTTTGTGTAATTCTTGCTCCTCTGCATTTGCTAGTTGTGTGGCATACTCTTCCCAGGAAGGGTGCAGCATTTCTCCAAGAGGATCAACCAGCTTTACACCATTGTCTTCCTTAGTAGGAAAACAAAAGAACAAAGTAAGTCTAAAAGCAGGCAGCTAATAAAACCTCTTCGAAGACAGCCAACACACGGTTCAGTCACGTTGTTTCTTTAAAAGTGGAGAACTTCTGGGATGCAATAAACATAGCTGTTTGTTTAAACCTCCAACAAGCCCCCCAAAAAGTACCATAACCAGCATATTAAGTAACCAACTCTTCCTCCCTCATCATTTTGGTATGAAATTCATTTGACATTAAAATGACATAAGGGGAGATTCTAATAACCTGCAATGCTCCACAGCAGCAGAAATCTAAATGCCTGATTTGTAATCGCTGCATTTGCATGTTTATTTTTAAAACTTACAGATCTTACTCAAAGGTTCCTCTCTTCTCAAGGTTATTCCTAGCTTCCCAACATTAGAAAGTTACATTGCAGCACGAAATGTTTCCTATATTACACCATTTCCACATGAGAAAAAATCCTGCTTGTGTGTACAGTGAAAAAAGGAACGTCAGATGGATCAGAGATTGTATTTACAGGGAGCAGGCTAAATGCTTTAAGTAGGTCCAAGTGTCTTCAGGATCTGGTGTCTCAATGCTATGATGAGCTTTGTTTCTAACAAATTGATCACATCTTTCCACCCTTCTACCAAAACACTTCACATCATTCCACCAAACTGGTCACATGTTTAAGGAAAGGGCTGTTCTTACTTCAGGGTTGTGAGACGCTGTAACCATGATGCCAATGGTCGCTGTCATGGCTTTGGACCTGAGGATTGCCAGGAGGCCCATGCGGAACACGATGTGATCCAGCTGCTCGGCCTTGGTGCGGAATCCAGCGGTGCCATACTGCAGGGTCAGCCCGGCAGGCTTGGGGTGCAATGCCGAATACTTTCTGAGGGCTTCAGAATCCATTTCTAGAGAAGGAAGCGATACAGACGGAAGTGAGAGAAGTCACTGTAACCAGTTTCACGTTCTGAAGCCTGCGGGGACCTTAGACCGCTCCCACCCACCCCTTGGCGGGACCGCAGCGGGCACCATGACCACAGGGTCATGCTCTGCACTCCCTACAGCGCACTGGATAAATAGAGCGTGATCAGATACAAGCAGATCGCGCACGGATGAAGCGAGGAGAGCCACGATTCCCAGCCGGCTGGATCCAGGGATCCTAACAAGCTCCTGCAGCGGGAGCTTCCCGTTTCTCACCGTGACATCAGCCGCACGGCCGCGGCACCATGCACTGATTTCTGAGCCCAAGAGCAGCGTGTCCTGCCTCCCCAAGCCCTTGCAGGGAAACCCCCAGCGGTGTCCCCGGGATGTTCCACCCGGGCGGCAGCTCCGTGCGGACCGGGAGACGGACACCAGGCCGGGCCGGGCCGGGCGGGGCCAGGTGGACACGCGCCCCCACGGGCGGCGCCAGCAGCCGCCGCCTGCACGGCTGATTCCCTCGGGACCCCCCGGCGATGGCGCCCGGACGCGCCGGCTGGGAGAAACAGGACGGGACGGGACGGGGGGAATGGGATGGGTGGGACGCGATCCCGCCGGAGCCGCCGCCGCGCGCCCCACACGGAGCCGGCGCGGCCACGCCCACACNCCCGGGCCGCGGCCGCGCAGGCCCCGCCCACCCCGCAGGAGCATCCGGTGGAACGTCCGGGAATGGCGGCCGCGGGAGCCCCGCGCGTGCCCGGCTAGGGCTGGGCTCGCTGCGACACCCAGTCCCCCACAGCTTCACTGACAGCACGCTCGGACTCCTAAGTTGCCCTCCCAGTGCGCTGCTTCTGGCTGGGGCGGAGTTAATTTTCTACACAGTGGCTGGTACGGGGCTGTGGTTCGGATTTGTGCTGAACACAGGGCTGAAAATTTGGAGATGTTTTTGTTATTGCTGAGCAGGGCTTACACAGAGCCAAGGCCTTTTCTGATTTCTGTGCTGCCACGCTGGGGAGGGGGCTGGGGGTGCTTGGGAGGCTGGGAGGAGACGCAGCTGGGACAGGTGACCCAAACTGACCGAAGGGACATTCCAGACCATAGAACATCATGCTCAGCACATAAAGTGGGGGAAGAAGGAGGAAGGGGTGGAATGTTTGCAGTGATGGCGTTTGCCTTCCCAAGGTACCGTTAGGTGCGGTGGGACCCTGCTCTCCTGGCGATGGCTGAACACCCCCTGACCAGGGGAAGCAGTGAATTCATTCCTTGCTTTGCTTGTGTGCGTGGCTTTTGCTTTCCCTATGGAACTGTCTTTATTTCCACCCGTGAGTTTTCTGCCTTTCACCCTCCCGATTCTCTCCCCGATCCCGCGGGCGGGGGAGGCGGCTGTGTGGGGCTTGGCTGCCGGCTGGGATTGAACCACGACACCCAGACAACACCGGGTGTATCTGCTGATAAATAACATAAATAATGTATCACTGCCCACGCACATCAGCACGGGGCTCCATTTCGTGCTCTTTTCCATCTCTGAGCCCGGCAGGGCCCGCAAGGCTCCGCCTGCCCAGCCCTGCCCAGCCCTGCCCGGTGTGGGGCCGCGAGGGCCCTGCTGCTGAGCGCTCTGTGCCCAGCCGTGTAGAACTAAATTCTGCCCTTAAAGAATCTTGTGGCTTCCTTGTGGTGCTAAACCTCACCATGTGCTAAACCCCGGCGTGTGACTCCAGCCCTCTCGTTCCAGGCGTGCGTGGAGGGCAGTGCAATGGCTGTCACGGTAAAAGAATGCCTGGAGCTCCAGCTGCTGGAAGTGGAAATGCTCCTTTCGATGTTTCCCAAAAGAGGGGAGTTCAATCTGGATGAGGATGCCGTGCCCAGCATCCAGCGCTACCTGAGGAACGCTGGCGGAGCCCTGCCCCCACAGCTGGAATATCGCATCGCTCTCGATGTAGGGGAGGCGAAGGTGAGAGCTGCCAAGGAGACCTGTTCACGGGTGTTGTTGTCTTTACTCCTTCTGCACACACTTGAAAACTCTGCCTGGAAAAAAAGGGGGTAAAAAAGCCACCTCATTTTTGTTTGCTTTCTGAAATGTCAGGAATAACAGAAAATCGTGGCTGCTGCTAACATTCATTGATCTGCATTAGAAATACAGTAACGTAAAAATAGCACCAAATGGCAGAATGCAATTACGAGGAGTCGCACGAAGACTAAAACAAAACCTATGAGCAGAGAAACCAAACTTGGAGTATAAGGAGTTAGAATAGTTCAACTGATTGAAGAAAGGGACTGAACTACTTGATGTAAATACTTGCACAGAGAGCACAGGTCTGAGTGAATACTAATGCAGTGACTAGAAACTGAGAACAGACAAACTCAGCCTAAAAGCCATTTTCCTTGTAACAAAGGTAATTAAGCATTAGAACAATTTACTGGGTAATGAGGGGGCCTCGTAATTTTTTGAAAACTTAAGCTACAAACTTAAGTATCTAAAATGCACCCTTTCACCGACCTTCAGAGGGAAGTTTTATGAACCGTGTAGGGAGGGCCTGTGTAGGAGTAGTGGGTTTTTTTCCATGGCAGATTTTCAAGGAACTTGGAAAGATAATTAGTCATTTCATGATTCACTTCTCTCTGCAGGACTAATCATATGATTGTACACTGTAGTGAGTACCCCCTAATGGTCTACAGGAGCTTGAAGCACTGAGGACACATAAATCCTTTCTTGCTCTTGGACTAGAGGCAGGGTTCAGCTGCCAAAGAACTGTGGTGCTCCATTTGAAGGCACTGGAGGAATAATCAAGATAAATTCAATAGCCCAGGAGATCAGGAGATCAGATAAGATGATCTAGAGGTCTCCCTGACCTGAAAGGTACATAAATCTTTTTATCCCTTATAATCCTGATTCCTCTTTACGGTGCATACCTGCTTAAAATAACGGTAATGCACAAAATCCTAGAATGGTTTGGGTTGGGAGCAACTTTAAAGATCATCTACTTCCAACACCCCTGCCACGTGTCTCTCCATACAGTAGGTACAGGCAGGAACACTGTTTCATGTAACTCTTGGCCTTCTTTTCCAGCAGCTGGGCTGAGTTCGTTAATCACATGCATTTGGTAAGGGATAAGATTCTCAAATGCCCTTGACTTCAGCAGTTCATCACTGTAGCAACACTGAGCTAAAAATGTCCCTCAAAGGTAACTGTACCTTCTCCCAAGCCACAGCATTAGTTCTGTGAACAGCACAGAAGCAGCCTGGATGACACGGGAAGTGTTGTGAAAGTGACAGCATGATGCAACAGAAGAAAAGGAACAGACAAAAGAATGGGTTATTGGGACAAAAGGGAAGTGGAAATAATTCCAGTCATTAGGATGCTGCAATCTTAATTACATCTCCTCATAATCTGCCTCTGACAGGGAAAAAGAATCTAGCGTGTCTTCAGTTGCTGAAGAATTAATTTTATGTCTCTCTGTGTCTTCTGCTTTTAAGGTAAAGGTGGAATTGCAGGTTCTCCTTCCTCATATGTATCCTCAGGTAGCTCCTCAGCTCTTTGCCAGATCAGATGCTCTGCACAGACAGCAACAGTTGCAGCTCAATACTCGTCTCGCATCTCACATCAGCTCCCTGGATTCAGGAGATCTGTGTGTATGTGAGGCTGTGCAGTGGGTGAAGGACAACAGCCTGCCTTTCTTGGACAGCAGTAAGACCTCATCTGAGTGTGCTTCTAAAGGAGTCAGGGGTAAGGAAATGCTGCATCGCATGTGGATCTACAGCCATCACATATACAGGCAGGAACTGAGGAAAAAGATTTTTGACTGTGCAAAGAAGTTAAATCTGACTGGCTTCTGCCTAACTGGGAAACCTGGTGTCATCTGTGTGGAGGGACTCCGAGAAAACTGTGAAGAGTTCTGGCATGATATTAGATATCCCAACTGGAAGCATATTTCATGCAAGCATGTGGAGAATATGGAAACGGAGGGGAGCATTGATAACCTTCGTCTCTTTCGTGGTTTTGAAGACCTGCAGTTTCAGGCACATGGTGATTATGGCCTGAGGAATGACTATCACATGGATCTTGGCCAGTTTCTAGAATTCCTGAAACAGCATCAAAGTGGACACATTTTTCAGATTTTATTTGGTGTTGAAGGCAAACTTTCAGACAATTGAGAGAAACTGTATAAAGAGTTCTAATTTTGGACAGCAAGAGATGTTGCTAACACTGAAATATTGTGCCTTACAGCTACAGTGAAAAGGGAAACTTTAACATCTGAGATGAATGGTTCAAGTAGTTAATCCCAGCTTCTGTGCTGAATCGCCACATATTTTTGAGACGTGTTCATTGATTTTCTAAGACTCTAAAACTGGCATTTGTCTCTATGAGCCATGCCTCAAAGCACTTACAAAGTCATAAACATTCCACAGTGTGTTAGGAATTATACACTTCTGTCTCCTCATCTGTACTGTGCTGTGTGAATTTCTTCCCAACATCTTATCTAAACCTACTCTCTTTCAGTTTAGAACATCCCTCGCTTGTCCTGTCTACATGCACTTGTAAAAAAGTCCCTTTCCAGCCTTCTTGTAGGCTCCCTTCAGCACTGGAAAGTGCTATAAGGTCTTCCCAAAGCCTTCTCTTCTCCCGGCTGAACAACCCCAATTCTCTCACCCAGTTGTCATAGAAGAGATGCTCCAGCCCTCTGATCATTTTTGTAGCCCTCCTCTGGATTTGCTCCAACAGGTCCATGTCCCTGTTATGTTGGTGTCCCAGAGCTGGTTGCAGTGGCCCATTTGAGATCTCACAAAAGTGGAGTAGAGGGTGAGAATCACCTCCCTCAGTGTGCTGGTCGTGCTGCTTTTGGTGCAGCCTAGGGTACAGTTCGCTTTCTTGGCTGCAAGTTCACATTGCTGTCTCCTGTTGAGCTTCTTATCAACCAACACCCCCAAGTCCTTCTCCTCGGGGCTGCTCTCAATCCATTCTCCACCCAGTCTGTGTTTGTGCTTGGGATTGCCCTGACCCAGGTGGAGGACCCTGCACTTGGCCTTGAACACCATGAGGCTTGCACAGACCCACCTCTCCAGGTTCCTTCTGGATAACATGCCTTCCCTCCAGTGTGTTGGCTGCTCCACGTAGCTTGGTGTCATCAGTAAACGTGCTGAGGGTGCAGTCGGTCGCACTGTCTGTGTCACCGACAGCGATGTTAGCACCAGCCCCTGCGGGATGTCACTCCCATTGGTCTCCACTTGGACACTGAGCCGCTGACTGCAACTCTTTGTGACCATCCTTACCCACCAAGTGGTTCATCCATCAAATCCATGTCTCTTCCATTTAGAGACAAATGTCTAAATGCCGGATGTCATGCGGCCAAGTGTCTGTGTGGTCATGTTAGTAACAGCTTTTTATCTGCTCAACTCATGGTATTTTATGTTTACACTGTTAGGCCAAACACCTTGGAAATGAAAATGGGTCAGATGAGACAAAGTGTAGTTTTCACCCTTACATTACATAAGGAAATACATGTAAATTACAGAAAATAGGAAAAAAGCCCCTATACATACATATTTAATATTACATAAAAATACAAATAACTTGAAGAATCCTTTCAATGTCAAATTAGTATGAATTTTCCAGCAGGTTGTAAGAGGCAGTGCTATTAATGGTTCATTAGGCAGCGTTTTCCTGCAGGGAAGCGTGCTGAGTGCGGATGCAGACAGCGAGTGCTCCAGTTTATAATGCGTGATCGTATTTAAAGGTCATCAATATAACACAGTTGAAGAATACTACTGGCAAGTGCCCAGCAGCTGTGCCTTGAAGGACCACCAGCCCACCACCTCCCACTTTGTGAAAATGGGTACCCAGCAATAAAAGCAGACTTCCTGCTGAGCTGCAGACGTCCGGCTGCTGGGCTCCAACACCCAGGCACTCAACAGCAGCTGTTTAAAGACTATTTCAGCACACTCAGCTGACAGCAACACAAATAACAGATACTACTTTATTTCAAATGAAACACAAGGAAGTGTTTTAATACCCTTCTCACAACAGCAATACAGTGAAATACAGAGTATTTCTGGTTGCTCAGAATATGATTAATGTATTTTCCTTCACTATGGTAAGTGTACTGTTTGTGTGATCATAACTTCTGCCAAAAGCACAGTGAGGCAAAAAATGTTTACACGTTCCCATTAGGCAGTGAGGGAGAAAGTACCTCTCTTTCTGAATTTGGGACCTGTAATCTGCAGCTGTGACAGAGCTCAGTGGCTAGACAAATAAAATTAATATTTGGTTTTCTAGAGATAACCTCTCTAGTAAAGATTAGAAAGAAATAGCTAGTTGAAAAAATGTTCAAGTACACTTTGTTTCCAGAACTATTCAGAAAATCTATTACATTTTTCTTGGAGTGGTAATTGTTTAACAACTAGTAATTCCTCGAAGTCTATTCCTGGCATTTTCATACTCCCTTCTTGTCAGTAACATGGAGTTCAAGCAATTAGGCCAAACATTTGCAATGGATCAAAACAGTGGTATCTTGGTGGGGGAATGAAATCCTTGATCTTATTCTGGACATCACCTTAGCTAATGTTAAATGTTAGTAATGTTAAATGTTATTGTTAGTAATGTTAAAATGTTCTAATTAGATGTGAACAAAAGGTTCTGCGGGTTTGGTTCTTTTAGAAAATTTTCATTTCATTACTCCACACAAGAGTGACCAGTAAGGATTTTCTCTGGAACAAAATATTCTAACCTTATGGTTGTTTAAAACTTGGGGTTTTTTAAATAATAGGTTCACAAATTATGCAAATTACACTGTGACCTGCAATGGATAAAACATCACATGCATTTTTTAAGTGTCCATTTGTCTTCTTAAATTCCCATTGATGTTTGTGACAAAACTCTTGACTCAAGATACAACCACTTGTTTCAAAAAGATCTTTCAAACTGTAGTGTAGGGTATCAGTTAAAGTAACAATCAAAATAACCAAACAATGCAAATATATATCTCAGATTAGTTTTTATTTTCTGATGTATAATTCATGATTTCTCAATCTGAGTTTCTAACCAGATACTATGATTTAGAAAAATTTTTCTGCGTCTTAAAAAATTAGCTATTCTTAGGCTTCCTAGGCAGAAACAAGATTTTAATTAAGATTTTAATGCTTTTTAACTGTAGCTGATTTGTTCATTCTTCATTAAATATTTACAGTTTCACTTTCATGGCCTCTTCAGGCCAGGTGTAGGAGTCAGCCACAAAGCTGTTGTAATCAGTACTGTACACCTGAGAGCGGATGAAGGCTTCAAGGTCCTTGGGCTGAGGATAGGTGGAGGCAGTGTTATTCCTGTAGGCGTCTTCTGCGATCTGGAAAGATGCATTAAAATCCTAATTAGTGCTGATAAACTATCTGAGTACACTTAGCAGGATTTAAAAGTAGGACTTAGTTCAAAATCAGGGTGAGACTTCACCCTCTCTGGTGCTGGCAGTCCTGTGTTCACACTGGATCCAGGTTAGTGCCCTGTGAATAGACTAGAACAGGATGATGTTTGTGTTTAAGTGGGTCTGACTCCAGCTACTTTTGAACAGGATTACATGTTCGGACTGTTACAAATACAGTGCTCCTCCTTGCACAGTAGTATCTTAGTTTTTACTGAGTGGTGGTGGATAAAATATTCCACAAGCCCCAAGCACCGAGATACAAGTTCTGCTTTTCTATCACTACTTTATCCTGGTTTACCACCTTCCCAAAGTGCTGAAAGAAAAGCATGATTTGTTCAAAGCTTCCATGCTCCTTGCATATTAGAGAAGTTTAGTATTTGCCATGGCTTGATAATATATTTCAAAAAAAGTAAACTCATGGGAAAAAATAATCCTATACAATGCACAGGATGGCTGGGGGAAATACAAATATTTGCTCGCTCTTTCTTCACCCAGACCATGCCTAAGTGAATCAATTATGCATCACAAATACAGCGGCAACAAAAAATTAAGTTTAGAAGGGGTTAGAGCTCTCTCGACACATCAAAGTAGCCTCTCACATCCGAAGATCACCTGCTTGAGAAACAAATATCTTCAGACTGGACATTCATCTATGAAACAAAGGAAGTCTGGCAGACAGGTTTTATGCAGCAGCACTGTGAAAAGATATGCTTGAAACTGTACCTGGCAAACATTCTAATGCTCCTCCTTCGAATAAAAGGGAGACGTTCTTCCTGCTTTCCCTAGCTCTCTTTAAAACATAAGTGTTTTAGCTTGGTGAGAAGCTGAGACCCAAAGTCACCTTATTAAGGCTTCTTTTCTCAGATTAATCTGAATCCCAACTCAGTTTGATTGAGAAGCACTTTGGGTGTTTATGTAAGGATATCTTCACGTCTGTGCACATAATTATCATGGTTGAATAAGGTCTGAATTCATACCCGATGCTTGGTATGCTAAAATATTTTGATAGTGTTCTTCTCCTGGAAAAGGCAGAAGCCATTGCTAAACCTCTTGGGTAGTATGAGCCAGAGTAAGTATTTGCAGGAATCAAGTTTCAACAGAGAACAGGCAGAAAGAATCACTTGGTAACATTTTCCTTGTTTTGTATTTTATATAACATGCACACATAGAGGAGGAATTTCTATCACTGTGTTTCTGACAAACACAGAACTGGTTTGATTTTGCCTGAGGAATTTAACATTTTGAACAGAGTAACATACAGAACAGAGTTACTACTTGCCTAAGAAGACATGAACTTTGAGAAGGATTTTTTTTTTTCTTAAATATACAGAATGAGTGAAGCTGTAGAAACTGTTTCAAGCATGAGGGCTCCTTGTTATTCTTTCAAAAGAATATGAAGTGGAATTACTCACAGTAAGGTGACGAAGAGAGAAAACAGTATTGTAGAAAAAAAGGTCACAGAAGACAAGCAGAAAGTTATAACTGATAACCATGAAGGGCCAAAAGCCCTTCAGCTGTGCAGCTGGCATGACTGTGGTGGACAGCAGAGTCTGTGCTCTACAGACATACACGCTTGCTATAGTTCCGCAGCTCTTGTATTTGGATTACCTTTACATTTATGAATTTAATTTTGAAACTGCTACGTGTCCAATATTGATTGACATAAACCAACTTGTGTGAAGGTGTTAGGTGATAAAATCAAACTACATAGAGCAGGTGGGAAGACAAAAAGCCACAAAGATCTGAAATGACTTACCTTCACAGCGATTTTCAGTGACACGTCCTGAATGGTGACTAATGGAGGGTAGAGACGACCTTCCTGTAAATTCTCTTCTGTAACTTGCTGAGCTATAACCTGAAATAACACAGACATGTTTAACTTGACATGCAGATGCAGCTGTAGCTTGATTAGACAGTGGTATTGTCTTTAGCAAAGAAATGTTTCCGCTTTGGCAAATCACACGGATACTGCTTAATCCACCTAGACAGTGTTTTTTAGAACCACCCTTGGCATTAGGAGAAGCAACACAAGAATTAGAAATTTAGGGAGCTACACCTTTTTGTCACTCAGACAATAAAAGTTACTTAAGTCTTGAGTAAGTCCGTGACACACATGAACTAGCAAATAGTTCACTGTGAGATATAAATTCCAGCCAACAACTGCAGCTGGGTCAAAGACTTCTAGGATATTAAGAAGCACCTGTCATTGTAACAGTTCACAAGTCAACCTGTGCAGGGAACTGAACTGAAACCCTTAAGTGTAAAATGCTCTGAATGAAATTACTGGCAGCTGATATTTCTGCTATCATTAGCTACAATTTGTTTGTCTTTTGGGGACTTGAAATAGCTTTTCAGACTGATCCAGGTGTGGATAGAAGGAAAACTGCTCTGGATAACATCTGGTGGAGCCATGTATGACCCACCAAGAGGTTCTGAAAACACCAGGAAAGTCCAGGAAACACTGAGACTTGCAACTGATAACAAAGCCCAAAGAGAAAGCAAGAAGTGCACTTTTGAGGGAATTTTCTAGAAAAATACTTGAAACAAAGCACAAACAAAATTTCCTACAGTTCCTGTTGCATGTGGGTAACAGGACCTTGTACATATGCTTCTGAACAGCTAGGACTGCATCCAAACAGGTGTCTGGATGTCATTAATGCACCCCTTCCAGCAGAAGTGGGTAAATAGTTTGAACTTAAGTAGCTCCAGGTTCAAAGAGAACTCAGTGTTCTCTTGTGCAATCTAACCAGAATGTTGGTGGCTGTCCTAAGTTTTTCCATTTGGAGTGAAAATGCTGACAAGAGCAATAGGCGATTACACTCTTGAGTATAGCAAGTGAAAGAAAATTATTTGTTTACATTTAAACCTGATCTTGGGAAATCAGACAGCAGAGAAAAACCCTCTAGGGGGAGCTAAGAGAATGTAAAATCAAGTTATTGCTCTCCACAACAGCAAATTTCAAAATGCTACACAGCCCTTTGATGTACATCTGAATGTAAGAAGGCACTTACAACATGAGGTCCCTGATGTTAACAGCTTAAGAGAGCTCTGCAGGAAAGATGAAAGCTGAAGAAATCAACAGCAAGTTGCTCTTACTGTAATGCATCACTGAAAATAAAAGTTTCAGGAGTGGAGTACTTCTCTTTTGTGATTCTGTTTTTGATAGAAGGTAAGGGACAAAATATTTGGGCAGTGCTTGAAGTGGGAGAGGTAGCAAGATCAACTGTATAGATGCCATGCTGTTCCTTCAGACATACTCCTGTATCAGCACTGAAAACTATGCAAAAACACAAACCTAGGCATTTTCAAAGAGAATGATACTCTCTTCATGTGGTCTTTGAAAAACATTCCTTGAGAACATCAGATAAGTGGCAGGGGAAAAATGATGAATCAACATTTGGGATTACTGAGAAAATAAGACAGAAAACATAACTGTACCAATGTATAAATCCAGAATATAACACCACTTTGAGCAGGGTGTAGTTTTTCTCCACGTACTTCAAACAAGAATGGGGTAGAATCATGAGGGGGTATAGAGAATAACAAAGATGATAAAAAAATTTTTTTTGATCAAGGAAGACAAAAAATAAAATAGTCTTGGGAGAAAAATAGAAGACTGAAAGGAAATGCAAAAGATTACTGAAGGTGCACACTTCTTATGGCACCATAGGGAAACCAAATTATCAAACAGCAGAAAATCGTGAGAGTTTCTTTTTCCACAGGACTCATAATTAAATTGTGATACTAATTGCCGAAAGATGTTCAAATGGATAAACATGTTTAAAAAGGCACTAGGCTCATTTATCAAGGAGAAATCCATGCAGGGATAAAACATCCAGCACAGGAAGGTCATACAGTAAAGGCTGTCAGAATCTGAGAAGCCATTTCAGCAGAAGGATCACTGCATTTCTCCCTTATTTATCCTCCTTTCCTCAGCTTCTGTTAGTGTTTGCTTCCACAGGAAGATACCAAGCTGTTTGCACCTTAGGTCCAACCCAGTATGGCTATTTTCATGTTTTAAATTTTAATTAATTCAGGTTTTTAATAGAAAAATTAGATAAGCATTATTGCAGAATCTAAATGCAAGGCAACCAGGACAAGACAAATGGCATAAAGCAAGTGGGGGCGACTTGGTTTTTGGAGGACATATTCTCCATAATGAAAAGATTTTGTAGGATTAATTCTGAACTAAACTGCAGATCACAGATACAAGAATATTTCATTAGTTCATAATTCTCTGCCTCTTTTGTTGTGTTTTGCAGGACTTAAAAGAATAGGCAACATCCCTTGTCATCGCAGAACAAGTGCCCGCAGTTAGGAGGTATTGCAGCTTACAGTACCTTAGATTTATCATCCAAACTCAAAGTTACATTCTATTTTACTTGGCAGGAAGAAAATAACACTGAAAGTAGAATCTGTTTTCATTACGATAACTACTTATTTGTGACTTCTATCAGATTTAATTGGAGGGGTGGCAAAGCAAGCAGCAGGAGGTGCAGGCACGTGGCTTGGGCTGCTTACTTTCTATAATTTTTTTTTTAGGTAAGATACCTCTACAATCTAAGAAGGTCCCTCTACCCAACAAATGCATGGGTTTTGTGCTTTAAATTTTTCAGCATCTTGAGTGCTTCCATTTCAAATGAAGAATACTAAGTACTGTTCTAAAACCCCAATGAAACTATTCCGATTTTATCCTTCCATTAAAAAAGCCAAGAAAATAAAACAAAAAAGAGCACTTTTGCTTTTGCTTTGTAGTGTAATTCTTCAGCTAAGAGCCTACACAGCCCTGCCAGCCTTCACACCCCTGACACCTCTTCTGGCAAAGTCTCCTCTGGCGTCCATCAGCTGTTGCTGTGCTCAGCTCACCCAAGCCCCACGCCCCCTCACACGTAAGAAGACCAGATGTGAAAGGCCTGAGCTCAAGCAGTAAGGGGAGCAGCTACCCAGGGATCCTGTCACCAACAGAACTTTCTATGCAAGACAAAACCCACATTTTTATATGTCAAACTTTTCTAGGGATTTTGCATGGGGAAGGCAACTGTATAGCAAAACCTCTTCCAAAGAGTCAGGAGAGAACCTCTACCTCAAGTGGGAATTTAATAGCTTCCTCACAATTTCCGATACTATTTTACTTCCCTGACTGTTAGATGTCTTTGTTCAGAACTGATTTTTTTCTGACTTCGTAGCCTGTCACATGGAACACAGTTCAATCCACACATGTGCCACCTTTTGTCACCAGCTCTCACTGTATAGGAACCACTTCACACAAACCAAAATGAAGCAACTTCTACAATGAAGTAGACAACTCTAACTCAGCAGTTTAGACCAGGAAGTGAGGATCACTATATCCAACTGAAATTACAGGGGAGGTTTTCAAGGGAAGATATAATTATACAAAGGCTTAGGAGATGGATCATTTCCCTTCTGGGATGGTTAAAGCCAGTGGAGACAGGCTGGGCTTTTTACTAATTTTAAAGATGGAAATTGTGAATGTCTTTCTTACAGAGGGAAGGCTGTTAGCAAACCTCTTTTAAGATGCCATAGCATGCACCTTAAAAAACCTTTGAAAGTCCAACAAGGACTTTTAAAAATTACTTGCTGAAATACAATTTATAAAGAACAATATATCTTGCAAATAAAGGCCTTACACAGAAAGCACTATTTTTCCAGTTTTAAAGTTTAGCTCTTCCTGTTTAATACTAAGTCACTAAATTAAGGGATTTAAATAATTTTGAATATAGTACCTCAGCAGTTGTCAGGAATACATCCTCTTCAATATGTCGCAGTCCACATGAAATAACACCAAGGGCAACTCCTGGGAACACATAGGAATTGTTACCCTGTCCAGGATAGAGAGTTTGTCCACTTGGAAGAGTGACAGGATCAAAAGGACTTCCACTGGCAAAAATGCCACGTCCCTAATTTGTAAGAACAAAAAGAAAGCAAGTTAATTGAGAGATTACCGTTGAAATATTTCACACATCCTTTTAAATTCCACCACTGTGGTAGCTGGGTTGCATCTATTTAGCATCTCTTCTGAGGGGGTGTTAGAGCTATTTGGCCTGAATACGTTTCAAGAATATTAGGATGCTGATCCTGGAGATCACTGGTGATTCTCTGTGGCCCTCTAACACTGTCTGCACAATTTAGAAGGAGAGAAACTGAAGCCAGCAGTCATTACTCCCTTTGTGCATCCATGCCAGAAGAAGGTACCTGGAAAGCAGGTATGCATCCAGAGTTGTAAAACTCAAAGTGGGCAATACTGCTATGGTAGCAACAGGTGATGCTACTGGACTTTTTTTCCCAAGAGTGTCCCGATAGACACTAAGGCAATTAAATGTTGCCCTTTTGGATGGAGAGATTTCTGAGGAGCTGTGGGCAGGCAGAGCTCTCTTTCTTCCCAATCCTCCACTTCAGGCCCTTGAGCCCATTCCACAGCTCAACAGAATGACAGAGGTGCAAGCTCTGTCCCAGGAACATCAACCCATAGAGCAACAGCACAAATCAGTGTGGAACCTTGGGGGTTCCCTCTTCGTAACATACTGAGTAGGGTGAGGGCACCAAATCAGGCACCTGCCAGTACTGATAAACCAGTAGAATGTTTCCCAGAAGATTTTTGGGTAATGCCAGGTAGGATTGCGGCTGGCAGGGCTCAGGCATCATGCCCAGGTTGGTGCAGGCAGGCACCAGAAGAGCCAGTCTGTTCAGGGGAATTTAGAGAATTTAGCTCTATGGGTACAAGTTACACCATAGCACTGTCCTGAGAACAAGAGATCTGGCTCTAACTCAGTTTAGGTTGTAGTTCATGTGGGAGCGACACTGCACAGCTCTGTGTCCACAGCCCAAAGGCCCCTGGCTCCTGCCTCTCTGGGGAGGGAGCAGCCTCGAATTTAAACAGTGAATTTAGGTAGGGAAGAAAATCCAGCCTTTCTTTATGCTGGCACTGCTGAAGTGATAAATATCACTGCTACATACTTCAGAGGCACTTTGTATCAGAAATATCTATGCCTGGTTTAGAGAACTGGAAATGTGCATTTTTAAATAGGCCACTGTTGCTATTCAGCTCTTCAGAAGAATATTCTGTTTGGTTTGGTGTCATGCACTGTAGTCCTGGCCTGCTTATTATATGTTTTGGTGATAGATTGAATACTTCAGAGTGTCTTCTGCTCTGTTTACCATATGTGGTTACCCACTACAACCAACCCTTCATGTAGGCTGCTTCCCTGGCTCCTGCACTGTGCTGTAATGGCATCTGTGCTGTGGGGAATGGATGCTAATTTTGCTAAATTTGTCTTTTAAACACTGAGAAACTGTCATTCAAATTGCCCTGTATTTGACAAGAAATCCAAATAAATCCACTGTGAAACACATACAGTCAGGTACTCATACATTTTAAATTCTAAGCTGAATTACAGGATAATGTGTTTATCAGTACTTCTATAACAAATAAGAAAGCACAGTTCTCTTAATTTTCACGTATGTTTATATAATAGAAAACTTTGCAAGAAGAGTCAATTACCCCAGTTCTTCATACAGAATGATTCTACAGATTCTGTTTCATGTATTGAAAAATTTTCTTACCCTGAAGAGAATTTTTGAAATCTCAAATGAAAAGCATGCCACTGTGTGTATATAGTACACTAAATAGTACAATTCAAAACCAGACACAATGCTTTAATGATTGATGGCAACTGAGCTTTGGTTATAATAAAGATTATGAGTGTTGCCTGACACCAGTAAAAGCTATTAAATGCTTTTATGAGAGTGCAAGCATGTAGTGAATTCACTGAAATTGTCTTGATAAAATCTGAAAAATCTGTTATTTAATTTAACTCATTTTATCTATGCACAGAGAAACGATTAGTCCTTGCTACTCCATTCTCTGTCCTCCTCCCTTTTTAAATTTAATTTCAGATTTACTTTTCATGACTTATACTGGAAAGATGTTAATCTTTGGTTACCTCTGTGTATTTGTAGCACTGCTCAGCAGTGCATTCTGCTTTGCTAGTGGGATTGCTGAGAGCAAAAATTATAGGACGTTTGTTTAGAGCAGCCATATCCTGAAGAATCTGTGTAGTAAAAGCACCGCCAATTGCAGCAACTCCTGAATAAGAAAAACACACACATAACAAGTAGACAAATGAAATTAGTTCAAGGTAAGACATGCACGTCACTTGTAAAAGAACAGAGCTCCTTTTACTGTCTCTCTCCCTCATTAAAATGGAGTTCAATCTTTTCCCTAACATGTGGCTAAAATAAAGTTTTGTATAAAAGATTTTGCAATAGTGAAACTTCAGTATTATCCTTAGCATAAGGCAGAACCTATTTTCCCCTGTAGTATCTGGTGAATTTCTCCTATCTCTCTTCTCAGACCCTTCATGTAAAATAGAAATGTATCACCTAACCTGCAGCTAAGTCCAGTATGGACTAGAAAGATGCAACTTTGGGTCCTAAAGTTTTATGCAACAGACTGGATAGTTTCTCCCAAATCCAGTATGTCAGATTTCAGTTTTTTCTGATATGATGAGTAAAGTCTCTGCCTTCCACATCTGAGCTGAGCTGACAAATAATCAAAATTTTGAGTCGAAGCCTTCCCTGACAGCAACAATTTTTAATACATCCCTTTTCATTGCACTAGAGATGCTTTTCTATTCCCCATACTGTCCACACTTATAAATGCTTTTCATAGGAACTGAATGTCATTCTTGCAGCATGAAATCATCATTCATTCTGTTCTTCTGTCCCTCTATCTTTTCCAGCCTTGTAGTCTACTACATAAATTCTCTAGACCACTTGGTCTCCTTTTGCAGTCATATCTTCATGTAGCACAGGCAAAGAAACACTTCATTTACCTCACTGATGATCACTGGCAAAAGCAGATTTTACTGAACAAGGACCATGTGGTCTAGGCATAGTTAAAAAGGTAGCTGTTAAAATGTAGGATAATTTTCACTGTGGCATTTCATTTTTTCTAGCACCTGATGAACAACTTTACTAGCCAGATAGATTAATCTTGGAGTCTTACTTATTAAAAAAAAGGACCAAGAGTACTTTCAGTTCATTCCTGAAACTGTCACTAAAATGCAATAACCAAACTACAGAGATCTGAGCAATCCATTTTTGAGATCACAATCCATCTGCCTTTACAATAGAAAAAGTCTTCGTAAAATCTGCATTTTGGTCTCATAAAGGACTGCTAGCTAAGGACCTAAATGTGAGCGAAAAGAAGACTCCGATACAGCACTCTCATGTTTGCACAGCTTTACATGAGCTTAGCTCAATTTTCTCACTCTAAGTCTGAGATTATTTGTATTACATCCTCCACATTAAACCAGAAGTCATTTAGGAAGGTGGTAAGGTCCTCCATCAGGTGTTTAAACCCAATCAGATTCTTTCCCCTGTAAAATGGATGGCTCAGAATGAAAGCAGTGTTACATGCTTGGATAGTCACTATTTGTTCAGTTGCTAAATAGAGTCCATTATGCACCCAGTGTTTTCTGAAAACACACAAAGGTAAACTCTGTTCAGAGGAACTTGATCTTGTCTTCAGACAAAGCCATATTCCCATTTTGTTTCAACAAAGAAGAAGGTCATTGCTTTAAAGTCGAAGAAATTACCTATTAGCACAGATGGTTTTATATCTCTAACAATATCTTCTAGATTTTTCATTTCACCATGTTCATGGGCAAAACGCTGTTTCTCATGTGTTAATGAGGCACGCCCCTAAGTAAGGAACAACAAGAAAAATATATTTAAGTTTAATGGAACATAATATCCTGGGATAATCAGTTTACAAAGTATCTGATTTAACACATTCTATTTTCATTTCTACTTTTGCATCTATCGTATCAGACAAAGTTACACTGTGTACAACTAACATGCTTAGGATAATTTAGGACTAATCTATTTGTCTAAGCAGTAGATAAATTCAGTAACTGTACTTTAAATCGAAAATAGCTGGAGAACACCACGGTATTAGCATGTATTTGAGCAATTATATGAGATGCGTAACTTAGCAAAGTAAAAATAGTTTCTCCTAGCTTTTTCAGCTTTGCTCTTCTCTAAAAGTATGGAGACTATATGGTGTGAGTATTTAGACTATGGGGGAGCCTACATTTTTCTTCACATTTTTCATATTTAAGTCATTCATTATTAAGGATGGAATAAAAATAATTCTAACCAGATGCCTGGTGCACCGTTTTTGCATTAACAAAATTGACTCAGCTGGGAAAAAACTTTTGCCCTGATCTCTACTGGCAATTTCCACCCACTGATGCCCAACAAGGTTTCCAAATGGAATATGATAGATGCAGGAGAAAAGGCTACAGAGTATCGCTGACATTGACTTGGGCTGCAAAGTGGGTTTGAGCTCAGTGAAAGTAATGTGGAGTGCAGGGTGAGAATGGGCCAGAATTTGCAAAAATTCCATTAGCTGTCTAAATATGCAGAGCTCTGTCTGTACACAGACATCTGAAAATTGCAACAGAAAAGTTTAAAATGCTCACACCACCACCCCTCATTTTACTCTTGTGCCTGCAGAAAACATCACTGCAAAGGCGCTTTTCAAACACAAGTCTAGAAGATGATTCCAGCCCCTCAAACATCTTAAAATTTCATACAGAAAGAAGCAGATTAAACAGATATACGGGGAAGTACATGAGGAACATTGAATGCTAAGTGTAATTTTGACCAAATAGCCAGAACAGATTTGTACTGTCTCCCCAGCCACACCTTTTACAACTGATAAAATGAAAGTTTCCTTAATCCTAGCAAGTTTATTAAGACCACTGGAATAGAACTCATTCCATGATTCCACCAAAGCCTATGAATTTGAAAATTTTGGCTCAGCTTAGGCCTGCATACACCATCAGACATAAGCCACGATTCATTTTTTTGACAAAACTGAGAAAGCTGATGCTTCATTCCAGACCCCACTTCTGCAGTGTGACAGCATGTGGCTGTGCCAGTCCCATCACTGAAGCTCCTCTGCTGGTCCTGGGACAGCCACCACAGGAGCTGGTGGGCAGAAGAAGAGGTTGTTTCTCATTTCCAGCTGCAAGGAAAGCACTTCCATCCCAAGGGAGCCACAGGAAGCTGTGGGAGGCTGTTATGTGGTCGGGGCTGACTGAGCAGCTCTGCCCCACAGCACGCCCCACAGCTTCTT
Organism: Oreocharis arfaki; assembly: GCA_013398015.1. Taxonomy (NCBI): domain Eukaryota; kingdom Metazoa; phylum Chordata; class Aves; order Passeriformes; family Paramythiidae; genus Oreocharis; species Oreocharis arfaki. The sequence continues at coordinate 90,265 of VZRR01003151.1, forward strand.
TTGGCTCACCCTTGATTACAGGGCATTTCCAGAGATCTCTCTTTTCTACACATTTTTATGTCTGGATGGGTTTATGCAGGTCTTAAGTGTTCTCCTAGGGTGATTAGCACAGGAATACTGAGATATGGGCACTTGGTTTCCTTTGTGGATAAAATGTGAAATTTTCAGCCCTGAGGGAATGCCGCAGTATTAATAATTTTTGGCATATTCATGCCTGAATCATTCCACTATCATATGCATTTTGCAGTCTGCCATTTTCCAGCATCCCAGCAGATGTCCCCACAGTCTGCACACACACTTTAGACCCATCTCATTTTAAAGCAGGAATTTTCCTAAACATTTTCAAGGGAAAAATACAAAGCTTTCTTTTTAGTCGGCAAAGAAAAAGAAACCCCAACATTTATGACTTCCAGACCAAAAGCTTGTTGCTAGGATTAACTCAAAATACTATAATAAAAACCACTTCTCATTCTAATCTGCTGGTTGGTTGGAATTTAAATGCTTGGTGGAGCCTCATTTAGAGGCAGGTTTGCTGGGGAGCCTGGAGTGGGTGCCCTGAGCCACCACCCAGTCCCATGCTGCTTCTTTAGATGGTTCCTTAATGGCTCATCATGCTGCTGCTGAGGAGGCCAGTTTTCCATCTGACCTTAAAACCCAACCTCTAGGAGACCGCCTTGGGCTACCAAGGAAAAAGAAATCACCTCCAAGGGCTGTGACCAGCTCACTCTTCAGGTTCTGGCAGGCTGGTAGTTCCGAGCCCCTGCAGATCTGCAGATCTGGACAGGTTGCTCAGGAAAGGCGACCTTTGATTTTTTTTTCCACAGTACGTAACAGGGAAGAGATCAGGCTGACATCTTAGTGGATAAAAAACGATGATATTCATTCATTTTCAGTTTTAGTCAAAATAAATAACCAAAATCCTTCATGAAGCAGATTTAGTTTTTTATACAGTTTTACACTTGACTGGCTTTCGAGGAGGTGCTAAAACACTCAGTGATGAAACACCAAGGATTTAAAGTTCTGACACTGACAATGATCTCTCATTTAATTAGCTACAAAGGAGTAGTCGAACAGTAAGGATGTGATCCACTGCAATGTTTTTCAGGCTGCTGGCTAGCGAGGCTAGTGCTAGCCAGACAGGTCAGCTCAGGTCAGATTCACTTCTGCCTTATCCTAATTTCTATCTGCTCTTAATTTCACACATGATATTCTACCATTCTAAAAAAAAAATAATACTCAAACAAACAAAAAACCCAATGCAAGTCAAAACCCAAACAATTTAAAATTTACTTATTTATTCAGCTTTGGTCTGAATTAGTTTGATCCCATTAGTCAGCATAGATCATGTCTCCAAGTAAATATTTTTCTAGCATATTAACTAAGAATGAAATATTAAATTATGTGGCTTAGCAAAAATAACAACAGCTATGTGCATAGAGATTTTTGCTTGGAAAATGCTTACAAAAGAAATTATATGGTATGGGGTTTTTTAAAAATATATATTTTTAAATAAATTAGAATCATAGAATTGTTTGGATTGGAAGGGACTTTAAAGATCATCTCTTTCCACCCAGCCTGCCATGGGCAAGGACACCTTCCGCTAGACCAGGTTGTTTAAAGCTCCATCCAACCTGGCCTTGAACACTGCCAGGGATGGGGCATCCACAATTTCTCTGGGTAACCTGTTCCATTGGCTCACCACCTTCACTGTAAAAAAATGTCTTCCTAATTTCTAATCTGAATTGACCCTCTTTCAATTTAAAGCTGTAATCCCTTGTCCTATCAGTCCATGCCCCTGTAAAAAGTCCCTCTCCAGCTTTCTTATAGGTCCCTATGGGCACTGGAAGGCTGACAGAAGGTCTCCTTCTCTTCTGTTCTTCAGGCTGAACAATTCCAATTTTCTCAGCCTTTCCTCATAGGAGAGGTGTCAGAAATGTATTTTAATTGTTCATTCAGTGATCTAAAGGAGCTACATAACACCTCCCTAAACTCTCCAAAATCTCAAGACCAGCCAGTTGATATGATTACAAAACTCCAATAGTTTAGAGGCCAGTGCTTTAGACAGTATTTTTTTTTCTCCACAAAATGATTAAATTCTTAAATTCTGCTCTTCACCAAGTAGAAAGGCGGCAGCAAGACCACAACTAGCTTTCCTCTGTGCCCTGCCAACAGGACAAGCTAGGGCTTGCAGGAAGGAAGAAACAATTCAGTTTTGTGTATCTTTCTTAAAATAAGGGGTTGCCAGGCCATTTAGTACAAGCTTCCAGACATTCATGCCTGAATGCCTATAGCTGGAATAAGAAATCACAAAGTTTTGTCAGCCAGCAGAAAGAAGAGGATGGAGCCAAGATGCAGAGTCTCAGTTCTGGATTTGCGTGGTTTGCTGTCTTGTCTCCTTCCTGACACTGCAGAGATGCAAAGTGGCTGGACCTGTCAGTGTTGAGCTGCTCTGACTAAAACATCTTCCAGAAGCACAGAGCCCATCTTCTGACATTTCCATTTCCAGCCCTGGCTTAGCCAGCTTTTGTACTGTGGCTGCTGGGAAATAAGCTGTAAAGGATCAACACAACGCAGCATAAATCAGAAATTGCTCTGGTCTGCCTGCATCTCCATAATCCTAAGATACTAACATGGCACAGAGCTTACTGATATTTCCCTTTGTCTAACAGGAAAAAGAAAAAACATAAAATACCCCAAACTTTGAAGAGTTTGAATGAGCTCTGAGGTTCTATGTATGAAGCTCTGTGTCTTTCAAGTAGAAACATCATCTTCAGTCACATTCAGATGTCTTCTAAGTCCACTGTCTTGCTCTTTCAGAATTATTAAAAATTCATTCAGTCAATGAAAAGGGCTCAGAAAAACCAATAGTTTAAAGACCTTTGCAGTACACCAAACCTCTCTACAGTCTCATTGTTTCACTGAAGGACTTCACTGCTCACCACACAGCAGAGGGATTTTTTGGAGAGATTTTTTTCCAGGAGCTCCTATCAAAAGATATTATTGCACTGTTCTTCAAGCAGCTGTATGAAGACTCCTCTAGGCCAGACATCAGCTGTCCTAAGGTGTATTATGTTTTCTATTAAGTATAATACACGTTGATTTACATATATATAAGTCTCTCTCCTGCATCACAGGACACTACTCAAATCCAAACAGAAAGTCTTTCACACTGAAATCCACAGAAGAACCAAGAGATTTAATGTGATACCTGTGCAGCTATTTAGAGGAAAGCAAAGTGAGAAAAAGAGGCTATATATTCTTCTTGCTCTTACTTCCCAAATGTATTCAGCATCCCAAGAAAGAAATAAAAAAAGCACCAATATTATTTCCTTATAATCTGCAATGCTATATAATCTTATACATTTTTCTTATCTTTTATAGAATAAGTTATTTGCCAAGGGCATTATAATAAGTTTGTGTGAATTGAAAAAAAAGAAAAAAAAACAAAGCCAAAAATAAAAACAGCCAACCAAAAAGCTACTAAAAACTAATGTACCCCAAAGAAAATCACAGTGGATAATGGAAAATTAGGTTGCCTGAATAAATTATACAATACACTTTCACTGAAGGTTGAGAATATTAACACTCAAAAGGATTAATAAACCTAAAGTCCAAAGACTCCATGAAAATGCCAGAAATTCCTTTGTAGTGGAAAAGTATTGCCTCTATCACAGTATAATTCTGTACCATGAAACCTTTGGGTTATTTTGGATTTGAACAAAAGAGAAAAAAGCAGCCTGAAAACAGATATATTAGAAGTCACCACAGTATCTGAGATGGCAAGTAATATGAACTAAATTCTTTATTAGGAAATGAATTACAAAGGTGGACTGTGTTAAATCAGCAGATGAAGTACAGAGATAAAGAAACAATAGCAGCATTCTCTGATTGTGACATTATGTATGAAAGATGTTGGCAATCCTAAAATGTCTCTACTCCTTAATGGGTCAGAGTCATTGGTATTATATTTTATTATTACAAAACACAGTCACGTGAACCCCAGGACCTTTCAATGCAAGGAGCAAAAGGAAGTAACAGGACTCAGTAGTTAACAGTTTTATGAAAAAATTGCTTGTATGTTGGAATTGAAATGAAAGGAGTTCATAGGGAGCAGTTTCAGGGAGGGTTCTGAAGTTTTTAGTTTAAGGGTCTGATCAACAGGGATCACATTTCAAGCAAATGTACATCACAGTTTTCACAGAAAGTTACTCTTATCGTCATATTATAGCCAAATTGAGGCTCAGATAACAAACAAAAATGACCCATCAATAAAACCCTGAGAATTTTCATAGAAAACAGCTGTAAAAACAGGAGTCCAGACTGCACAGCAGACATCTACATGGGAAATTAGGAAATGGGAGGCAAACCTTACAAACACCACCAATGTGAAGCCTAATGCCATGGCCTGTTTGAGCTAGTTCTGCCAGGGCTGCCCCACTAAACCAGGGCTGATGAGCGGAGCAGCTCTGTGCCAGCAAGGCGAGAGAGGCAGGGCTGGAAGCTCTCCAAGAATTGCTCTCTCCATCAGCTGGGAGGCAGCTGCGAATAAGGCAGAGCACCCTGACGACTGCACTGTCCCACATTCAAGGCAGTGCTGGCACTCGTCCCTTCTCACAACCAGGGAGGCACAAATCTATTTATATAAACACTTGCCTCCATTTCACTGTGTCAACTGTGGCTTATTTAAACAAGAGATCAGAGATCAGTACACAGATAAATTAATAAAATATTTTGAGGTTCTTAAATACTGAAGACATGAGAACCACAAAAGACATGAGAACTGTAAACTGGGGAGCAAAGCAGTCCATTAGTAAGTTGAGTATTTCCAACTGCAAATGTTTGGGTTTTACTTGCATTTTTCCTGTGAGTTCCCTACTGCAGAGTTAAGAGCAAAACAAACAAAAAAACAGTTGGGAAAAAAGAAGGTGTTTAAGAGTCACGGGAGAAGGTGGTGATGCTCTCCCTTTTGGGAGATGGTCTCTACATGGCTTTTTATCTGTTTCATCACAAGTAAATCCATGGTCTAAAGGTTATTGAGAGCTCCAGGCAGGGACTACAGTGGGACTCCATGCGGAGGCCCCAGAATCATGAAAGGCATGGGACAGGAGTGGCACAGAGAGCGGGCTGGGAGGGGACAGGCCAGGCTCCCCCCTAGCCAGAACTCCAGAACAGTGTCAGGCACAAGAAGTCATAAAATGCAAAATAAAAAAGGTGGAGGTATGGACATGGACTCACTGGGCAGGGGTTGACTGAAATCCAAGGGCCTGCAGGTGACAGGCACTGCTGTGCCACCTCATTTAGGAACCAAAAAGCAGAGACATGTAAGCCCTCCCTAAACCCTGTACCTAGACTCTAAGTATAAAGTGACAGTGCCTCTTGATCAGGCCCATCACCTAACACCTAAAGGTGAAGAAAGTACATTAAAACCAAACCAGGAAACTTGGGCACGCAACTAAGAAACAGTTTGTTACCAACTGTATGAAAAAACTACAACATTTTGAGGAGACAACATCATAACAGTTGATAGTAAAACATACAATTAAGGTAAGAAATAAAATTCTGATGTTGACTTTAAAACACACTGTTAGAAGAGTAGGGCTGTTTAAGTAAGGGCTGTTTACCCTTTCCATGTAAATAAGCACACACAGTTAATAGGTTAACAGGATTAACAGGCAGGACAAAATTTATAAAGACAACTATTTCAAGAAGATAAGATCTGATAACCAGAGAAAATCACAAATCCACAGAACAGCAGAAAACTGAGCAAATCAATAATTAATTTCAATAATAGAGCATGAGCAAAAGAAATTACAAACAGCCCAAATTCATCAGTCCATCTAATGCACACAGTGTCAAAGAGTTACATGCCAACAAAGGCAACGGGTTTTGGTGGTGTCTCTTTTAGAGAAACACCCCACCAATCACCCTTTTGCCTTGTCCTCACTTGTTTTCATACATTACTCACTGAGCATGAGTAATGCCATGAGCATTTGGAGACAAATTGTTTCCTTTTTGCAAAACTTGTACGTGATATAGAACATGATAAATGCGAGATGAAAGTGCACAGATTAATTCCCCAGATATGAGAAAACCTGATGAAGCAAATAAGGATTGCTTTGCTGGGATGCTACATGAGTAAAATAACGCAGAAACTGCTTTGAGTGATTGTGGCACCTTGGAGATACCCAAGGCATTGCATCTTTGCTAAAATGTAAATCATTTTTTTGGCTCGAAGAGTCCCAGCCAGTTGCAGTCAGCCATAAAAGAACTGATCAAGAACAGAAATGTCAGAATAATTGACTGCTGATAAAAAGAAAGCTAGAAATAATTAAAAGCTAGCAGAACTGGCAGACAGTGGTATATAAAAGTTAAAATTAAAACCATTATCAAATTCTTATCTAGAATGAAATTGGAACTTTTTAGAAGAGTGATTATTGATAAAAATTTTTTAAAAATCAGTAACAGACAGTCTGGATGGGATTCAGTGCAATATTACCATAGTTCATTGTGAGCTCTGAAGATTCTTTCACTTGTTATACTAGTCTTCTGACTCTAACAGGAGCAACTCTATGGCACTGAAATTCTGGTATCATTCCCAAATGTCCCCCTTTCTCTTCCATCATTCTCTAAGCAAAGACTGAACCATGCATGTACCCAGCTTTGACCAAACCCTTCAGGGTCATATCCAATGCCAATTAATTGGTTGTGAGAATCTTTTGCAAATAAGACTGCCAGGGATAATGAAATGGGGGAAGCAGGATGAAAAATTGAATCCTTTCATGAGATTATCTACAAGTTTATCTGGTTACCTCCATCATAATTAATCAGGACTACGGAAATTGGTAAACTTTTGGGTTCTATTTCAGTCTTCCTCTTAGAAAGATTAATATTCTGAGGCCTTCAGCCATCAGACCTTAGTGAATATTCTTGTGCTTGTCATACAGGGGATAAGATCACACATCTAATGGACATTTAAAATACAAATCACTTGACTAGACACAAGTATTATTACTGTGCTGAACCAGAAAGAATAGAGTGCAAAACTGTCAAAAGAAACATTTCCCCGTGGTGACATAGTCTTTAAAATTTAGGATGACATTCATCCCTATGCAAAGGAACAACTTTCGGGCACTAGAGACTATGTGGTGTCCAAAAATGTAACACCGCCTTGCAAATTACAGACAAACTTCACTGCAAGAGAAGCATGTTTGGCAGCCCTGTCCATCCTCAGCACAGGAGCAGCCATCCTTGGCAGAGGGTGGGGGGGAGTTTCTACTAAGTCCATTTAAATATTAAAAATGCCTTATCATCTGTATCATATTCCTAGGAAATTCCAAGAACCCTCTTGTCTACCACCCTACCCTGTTCTTTGTATTGCCTTAAAAAACAAAACAAAAAAGCAATAAAAGCCTTTGCAGCACATTACTGAAATGCTCAGACAATGGTGAACCTCATGAATATCCCAACATTATCACATTCTGCCTCTTCTCAACTAGTTGACACAAAAGAATTTACCATCTTTAAAGTTCATGGACTAAGATTTGGCTACTAATATAGTTAACCATGACACTATGGCAGCTTTAAAGAAAACACAATCTGTGTGATTAACGGAAAAAATATATGAGAACACTGAGAATGTGGGAATGGAAAGTGGGAGACATTACCCACCAATGTGTTTATATAGATAAATAGTTATTCATCAGACAGACTGTGATTGTGTGACAATTCAGAAATTCATAACTAAAGATGAGTCCCAACTGATTATGAATAATCTTCAAGTACACAAGAGTGCAAAAGCAACTTAAAAGTGTCTTTTAATTCAACATTAAAATTTCCATTTGAACGCACTGGACACTTCAGACAGTAAGTTTCAAAAAGTCACACAGTTTAACTGGCAAAATTCTAATTATATTATGATCTGTAAAACTTCCTCATCCACCTTTGGAAAAAAATTAGTTTCAAAAGGTGAAAGCAGTCTAAACAAACTTTAAAAGACCAAACAACAACGTCAAACTGGTATCTACAACACTGTAAATTCTCTAGAAGGAATTACAGAACATAACTATGGACAGTATAACAAACACAGCCTCCATCACCAGGTCTTTTACCACAACATAGCAGAAAAGTTGGTCATCAGGCTTGGTTTAATGAAAACAGATGGTTCCCATGGGGGGAAAATAAAATTAACAGGAGAATGAAAACACAGCTGCACTTGAGCTAAAATTAAAAAGCCACAAAGGAAAAATTCAGCAACAAAAGCCTGATAAGTGACTTCGTGGCAGCTTTTGAGGGTGGAGGAAGAAGAAAAAAGGTGGAAGCTGCAGCCAGGTCAACAATAGTTTGGATAGAACTGGTTGAAATTATAGTAGAAAGTAGATGAAAGGAGAAACAATGTTTAAATCCATAATCACACATTGAAAAATTAATGATCAAAGGCCAGGATAGAATATAAACGATATAAAAATTAGTTTAGCTGGACAAAGTAATTGCTGAGTCTTCAGCAATTCTGTTATTTCTCATACTGCTAGAGATGCATACTGAGTATTTCTCATACTGCAACAGATCAGAATACTTCTAGTACTGAAAAGGTCTCCCTGCTTCACATAAAACTCTTTTGATCAAGCAGGTTTTGGTGAGGCAAATTTTAAGGGACTCTTATTGAACAGGTTCCCATTGATACATGTCCTTAGTAGTAAGAAATAAGTGTCAATTTAGTCTAAGCAAAATTTGATTAACTGTTGATCTATGCTCCGATCTTGGCAATTCTTCTCTTTGCAATAATGAAAAGGTTTGTAATAAGAGAGTTCTGATTTTACCTTGTTCTCATAAATCTTCCTTATTTTATATCTCTTATCACACTTCTAAGAGTTTGGAAACTACTTCAAGCCTTGCAGCATTTTTCTGCAATCAGCTAAAGCCAAAATAATTTCCTAAGTGGACCTAAATCACAGCATTCTCTCTCAGGCCAGAAAAAGGAACCAGGAATAGCTTAATTATTTACTCACTGTATATGTAACTTCCCAGCAGTTAAATCTCAAGCCTCTTGAGGCTTACATTGTTTTTTCTTTGGGGGGAGGGTATATTTTTAATTTTTTTAACTTTTCAGGGGGGAACTTTTTGCTGCAGAAGAAAGCCAAGAGAGGACTTGCAGAGCCCTAAGCCAAGGACATGTTTCCTTATGTCCAGTCCAGGCCTTGCGCTGACAGATGCCCCTCAAACACAACACAGCAGTAAGCACTCACCCATTCTCAAGCACCCACCCATTCTCAAGCCCCCCAGGACAGCCAGATGGGAAAACTGGTGCTGCCAGGTCTTCCAGGAACACAAGCAATGACCTGAAATATGCACCGTCGGTTCCTGCTGCTCGCATCAACATCTGGCCACAAATTCAGCCCTAATCTACCTCAGACAGCTGTTATGTCTGGCGATCACAAGCAGTTCACAAATACACTCCAGGCAGGACATGAAATTCAGTGGACTGCTTTTTGGACAAAACCCAAATTAAAGCTCCACCAAGAAGAATAAGCAGAGGAAAGGAACATCGAGGCTGTGTGAGACACTGATTGGTTTTGGCACTGCTCGACAGTGCAGAAGCTCAGAGGTGGTGAGGAAAGAACGCAGCCACCGAGTCACTAAAAATTTAGAACCTATGAAAGGAATGAGTTGCTGAGGACCAAGAGCAACAACCCATGTTCTCAGCTGACTGGCACATTAGCAGTGAGAGGTGTGAAGAGGCTGGGACAAGAAATCAGGGAGAGAGAAGAAAGGCTGGTTAAGCACCTCAGCTGGACGGACACGCAGCCGAGACCTCTTTTACTTCTTCAGGGCTTTGAAATTCCTACACTTCTGCCCCAGTCAGTTTCCTTAATCACCAGGAGGTGATTTTAGTTCAATTGTATAATTAGATCAGCACAGTTTCTATGGTGATAGAAATGGTGCAACCCCATTCCTCTCAGGCAACCTCAAGGTTTCAACAGCCACAGACAATACACAGGCCTTCAGTCACTCATGTTTAGACATAAACTCACTCCAAAATCATTAGATGAAAACCACACAGATTAAAAATACTCATTAAACAAACAAAAAAAAGCACCAGAGGAAAAAAAAAATCTGTGTCCTAAATAGTGGCAAATACCTGTATCCTTCTGAACATGATCAGGCTACTTTTGTGCCTTCTGGCAAGGGATGACCAAGATGACCTTGGTAATATTTTCCCATCTCAGTGTCTGTGATCCTACTATTTTCCCTTTAACAGTATGAGTGAAAGGTGCTGTGATGCTGTTCAATAAGCCAGCAGACACTGCCTGCAGAATGCATCCTCCTGATGCAAAGCTGTGTGAACCACAAAAGACCTTTAGTGTCAGACAGCCAAAGAACACTGAGAAGTGTGGTACAAACAAAGATGACCACAAATACTGCAAACCGACCAGCAAGGTGAAAAAGCAAATGCAACTGGCCTCTCACCCATTTCCTTTAAGTAGCTCACAAACTATTAAATACATAACCACCTTTTAAAACATACCAGTTTCTTTATTCTGGCACATGGAATTCCTATGTTTCTTTATTTTGGCACATGGAAGGAATGAGGTAAGGGTGACTGATGAAGTCTCTCAGCAGCTTCAAATTCTGACCAGTGTTGATAGCACTGCAGACCACAACATCTGCAACATGAGCTGTATCACTTTGCAGAGAAGCTTTTTGTTGCTATGCATCTCAGTTCTCGGAGAAGGATGACTTGCCTGCCATGTATCTATACATCTTTGTGCAAGACTGTGCTAACAAATAATAGTCGTATTTAGATGGGAAATATTAAACCCCAAAGTTGAACACCTCTTTTCTTGCACGTTTTTTAATGAACTGCTGAAAAATTTTCTTCATTATGTGCTCATCCCTAATGGAAATAGAGCAGAAACTCCAAGCATAATCATCCCCCCTGCAAAGTAACATGGCAGTCTATCATTAATTTAATAAACTTTAGAAAAGAAAAACAACTCACTAAGCCAAGTGAGATACATTGTTGCAGCTGCTTTCAGAAAGAATATGTTCTTGTCTTTATCTACAGAATGCAAGTAGAATCATGATATTTGAAGTAATGACAAAATTGTATTACCTTTACTACTAGTCCCTTTGAGTCAACCAACCATATTCTTTTGGTAGCTGCATCTTTGGACATCCCTTCTTTTTCCATAGCCATAATAATGAGGTTTGCTATCCCCAATGCAGCCTGAAGGAAAAAGAAGAAAAGTAGAGTACAAAACAAGAAATGAAAGAAATCCCCTGCTCATATGTTTCATTTACCAATTATTTTAGAAAGATTTCCTAATTTTATCAGACAATAAAACTGTATCATAATTTTTTCATAAGATAAACCGAATGAACTGTTGCTACCATTTGGTAATTAGAAACCATAATGTAAAAACCCAGCACAGCTACATCTTAAATCATATAGATAAATCGCAGTAGAGATAAATCTTCAAATGGCTTAGAGAGTGGAGAGTACAATAAATGTTGAGACTGGAAAATAGAAAATGCTAGAACTAACATTTATTCCACTTAATAACACTTCCAGCCCGGGAAGTGTTCAAGGCCAGGTTGGATGGGGCTCTCAGCAACCTGGTCTAGTGGAAGGTTTCCTGCCCATGAGAGCAGGGGTCGAATTAGATGATCTTTAAGGTCCCTTCCAATCCAAACCATTCTATCATTCTATGATATTCATCTCAGAATACATGAAGTACTTTTTCTTCTCTGAAATTTTTGTAATTTAAACTAAAGGAAATAACAGTCTGCATGCCAGAAAGTAAAACATAAGTTTTTGCTCTTATCTTTTTCTAAGATGTCCATCAGAAAGGTAAGCATCCTTTTACCTACTATTCATGTGTTTTGTAACTCTAGACTTGGCTGTGCTCCCAGTCAAAGCAGAGGCAACAAAAACTCAGGTATCAATCTTTTGCTGAAATGTGTTTCATCTTACTGGATTTTATAATATTTCATCTAACAGATTAAATGTCATACAGGTACAGATTGAAAACCAGGCAACAAAACGAGCCAGCAGACCACTCAATATTTCTGATTACTGACCCATTTATGTATTTTTAGGGTTGGTAGTGTTTCTTATTCTTTATCACTGAATTTCACTGAGAACCGTTCACTGAGAACAAAGTGAGCTTTCCCTTTCTTTTTGTTAAGAAATAAGTAGTTTTGTTAAAAACCATCTTCTGTGGCAGGGATGATATCAACCATTACCTCTTTGCAGCAACAGCCACACTGAAAATACTGACAAAAAAAACCCCCATTCAGCCACGAATTCATCTGCTTGTTGAACATGGAGCAAAACCAGGGGAGAAGGAACTCCAGAGAGATGGATAGTCTTGATGCAGTAAGGTGCTGACATGCCAGATATGGATACAAGCCATTTTGAAAACTGCAGACATAGCACCAAGCATGTAATGAAATTAAAGAAGCCAGCATGAGGCTGTAGATTTCATACGGGAGATGACAAGCCACACTGTAGATAAGTAAAACCTGCCCTTGTGTGTCAGTGGCTTAGAAATTATTACTGAAAAATTAGTATAAAAAAATAGTGTGCATAAAGATCTTCAGAAACAGATGACCTTAATATGCAGAATACTGAAAAACTATATTCAATGATAAAAAAAACCAAAGGGGCACTTCTTACTAAATAACGCTCACTGAGGTAAATACCTTATATTTACTTTCTCCGCTTTATTTCCTCATCTTTCAAAAAATGTTTTGTTTGGTTATATTGAGAGCAGTTCAATAATTTACAGCTGAAGAGCTAAATCTTAAATTTTTGAAAAGAGAACAGATCTCCAAAAAATGTCTTATGAAAAATACGAGGCTTTACCAGATGATCAGAGGTTTTTTCCTGTAAATTTACATTTGAACTAAAAAACAACTTTCAGGAGGTGTTAGTAATCATTGTACCCATTTAATCTTATTGTTTACTGGACACATGTAACTCAATTAAATATTAATAGCAATCATCATAGTACAATTTTTCCTCATGTATAAAAATACCTACCTCTCCAGCTCCCTGGAACAACACCGTGTGGTCTGATAACTTGTTCTTGGTGATGCGCAGAGCTGCAAGAAGACCTGCAACAGCAACAGATGCAGTTCCTGAAACAAAAAGAAAAAGAATGCATCTGGTTATTCTGGAAACAATTACAAACCATTACATTTTAAATAATATCACAGCATCTTTTGGCTAAAAGATACAAGTACTGAGCATAGTAACAAATAGTTGAGTGAAATTAGAGTTTTCTCAACTTTATTCTTACAAAAGTTAAATGTAAGTGGGAATATCATCAGAGCAGCGTTAAATAAAATACGATTGATTAATTCTCCTGGATGAGCATAATGGCTAGGCCATCCAAACTCTTGTAAAATATTCTAGTTATGACCTTTTTTAGAAGTGGAGGGGTGTGAGAGTCCAGAGAGAAGCATTTTAAAGGAATCCAGATACTGAAAATTAAGTTACTGGTTTCATTCTTCAAATAGATATACTTCAAGTACAGTAAAATACAAGACTACAATAAAACTTCACTTCTCATGGGGAGGTTGTCAGAGTAGAATCTCACACTGAACATTTTCAGAGAAGCTAAGCTAGCTGAAAGAAGAAGACCAGCTTATTTAAGACTTCAGTCCACTGTGACAGGAGTTTCAGTTTAGTATCTTCTAAAACATTGGAGGTCCCTTTAAATCTATTTTTGAGTTATGCCACACAGGGAAAAAGGCTAACATTTAGTTTTATGATTTAGCCTGTGGAGGTCTTTTTTCTGCAAATCAGAACCCCAGTCAGAGAACAAGATACCTGACTGTCTTTGAATGGAGAAATTTTGGTCCTCATGGTGAGAAACAGCTATTAATAAAAAGTAGAGCAATAAAAAGAATTCAAGCAGGCATCTAACTCAAACTTGTTCACAGTGGCAGGATAGATCTAACCTCTGTGATTGCTGACATATCTTTGTCTAACTTGTCCCTAAGGTCTTCTTTCAAATACTCTTATATCTCCTAAGCAAGCTGTTCCAGTGCTTAACTATACTTCAGGCTGAAAACTTCAAATCTAAATGTTTCTTTTCTTCTTCTTCTATCTTGGCCTCTTATCTACTACTGGAAAGCCTGTTATTTCACAAAAAGACATTTATTATATTTGAAGGCTAATGGTGTTCCAACCTGCTTTTCTTATCTGGAACAATCCCAATTCTCCCACTCTTTCAGAAAGTTAAGTTTTCTTAACTCGAACTGCTGCACCCCAATCGATACACTGCACTGCAGGTGAATTGTCAGCACTGCTGAGTCAAGCTGTCAGCCTCTCTCGTGCTCAGGAAAGTTGTATTTAGTCACTAGGACTTAATATCTGCCTCTTCTGACCCGAAGACTGAAGGTGACTCCTCCCCAGCAAAGCCTACTGGAGGGGGAAGACTCTTTCATGTGTTAGTGACTTCAGGCAACAAGCTTGTATTTTTCACAAATTATTATCATCACTAAAGTAAAAGGTGAGCCCAGAAAAAAAAAAAAATCAGACTATTCCTGCAAGGAGCTTGGATTCCATAGAGATATCCCATGGACAGGGTAGTGAGGTACACAATACCACCAGCAAAGTTATGTTTTCAGAGGATATTCTGAAGAACCAATAGGAGACAGCACTGATTTCCCTCGGACTGAAAAAGCTGTGCAGACACTAACAATTAGGTATTGAAAGTCAAAGAACGGGTTTCAACAGTCTTTGAAGATTTATAATGCCTATCTGATTCAGAGAGAGCTGGACCACAGGGAGATGAACATGGGCCCTGCAACATTCAGTTCTGGAAAAAGAAATTAATTCTTCCCTCTCTGGGCAGCAGCTGCCACTAACTGACTCACGGAAATCAAAGATGAGGCCCTGAATTATTTTGAGCAACCTCCAAGAACCTGCAAGGAGGAGATCTGCTGGCTCCTACAAGTCTGTTCCTGATCACTACTGCCCTAGCTGCAACTGCCCACAAGCCACCCAGCTGAGGGGAGAACTTCTGTTGCCACTGACTTTTCCTTCATAAAAAGTGTGAAACAGGTATGACCAACCCTAAAAAAGCACTTGGCTTAGAATCTGCATATTGGACCGTTGCCCTCAACATGGAGCTCCCCTAAATTTGCTATTCACAAGTCTATTTTCTCAGGAACAAGGTGAATTTTAAAGCTGAGATAGCAGTAATCCCCACATTAAACTCTGGGAGAAACTGTCATTCATACTGCAGGCACACAGATCATTGATTTTAAAATATATTTATCTAAAACGACATGAACTAAAAGAACAGAAGACGTAAGAAGCCTGGTACTGGGTAAACCTCTTCTTAAATGACATCATTTGGGTGCTGAAGGCTGGGTTTGAATCTGTGGTTTGTAGGTAGGATCATCTGAGTTTCAAGAATGATCACTTTTTCAAAAATAGAAGGTAATGGGTAATAAAATTTAAGAACACATTTTAAAGTTAGAAAGTCACTTTTTGAAGTAAATCCACTTGAACAGTTAAAAAACATGTGTCTTCAGAATTAAGTTTGTTACGTGCTTTTGATTATGACTTTTCACTTCAATCATCAGAAATACAGGACACCTTGTTCTCAGCCCACTTAATGTTTAGACCATACAAATTTGGCATTTTTTACTTCTTTAGTCATTTTTATTACTTTTTTTGTCCCTCATTTCTAAATAAAAAAATCTTAAAAATGGTTCCTCTGAGGGATGGCTTTGGGAACAACAACCATCAGGCTGAGACACTTCCACCCCAGAGTCTCCAAGAACTAGCTTGTTTCTTTCCCAGATGAAATTAAGTCTTCCTCTGGCAAGTGCCAAGCTGGCAAAGACCAAAAATAGCAAAAATAGAGAAGTCAGAGTGTGCTCTCCATTTCCCTTGGTACTCCACCAAACAATCCTCATAACCAGCAAGAAAAAAAGCCCGTGCTCTCGTCGGATGCCAATTCTTTCTCCTATTTTATATTACACAGCTGTGCTTGCAGGGAAGGAGGAGGAGGGAGCCTACATAACACAGCTAATTCCTAGGACCATCAATCTGGTCTCCTGAAAAGGAAAGCTGAGCTGGAGCACTCTAAGATCTCTGTTTCCCTTGAAGGTGTGGCCACCACAGCACCCTGCCTCCATCAGAGGACTTCTCAGAGGGCCATGAAAGCTGCTCTTCAAGCTGCTTTGTGGTGACAGAGTCAAAACAAAACACCACAGATTTATAACAAATGGGAATGCTGGGATACCACTTATCTTCATGGCTGATGTACTGTTGCTAAGCTTGTTAGCCAGAAAAAATTGACTGTCATTAAGTATTACCAGTTAGTATACTTCTACAAACTCTGTCACTACACTATCTTCTGTTTTCAGGAAAAATAAAAGATATACGAAACATAAATAAAATCCTGCACTGAATGAAAATGACATTTTGCATTGAATATTTGCATGGGATGTGAGCTAGTGTTACCTGTATGTTCATTATGAGGATGATTCAGAACAAAGGCTGTAATAGCAATAGATAAAGGCTTAAATATGACATTTCTCTCAAATCTCAGTTTGCACAGAACTGCTCTAAAAAGGGTATTTAGAAGTACTCCACACCAATTTTATTCAGCCTTTTGACTCTGAAAGGAATAATAACCCAGTTTATTAGATTACTGAACCCACTATCACTGCTGCTGGCAGCGGCTGTCATCACTCCTCGTCAGCAGCTTCCCTTATTCCTTCCCACGGAAAGGGGGGCACTGGCAGCCTGAATAGCAGATCTGTTTTACCGGAACTGCTCTGACTAACGCCATGACCTTAAATTTCACCCTGAATACTGGCTCGAGTTTTTGAAATGAATCAAAATGCAATTCACATCCATCTGCCAAGGCAGATGCGAACCACTTCTTGTGGACATCACGAGGCAGAAACAGAATTTTGCCGCTTTTCTTACTGTCATCGCTGTAGGAAGGAGAGACTTGGCTTGGCCAGAGCACAGGTTAAATCCCCTGTGCGCAGGATAAGATAGACATTGTTCAAGGACATGATTTTGAAAACCCATTCTATTGTCCACAGATTTCTAGAAGATTAATCAAAGCAAATTTTAAAAAGGATACTTTTCCAAAGTAGTTGTCAACTGCTGCAACAGCAAATGTTTCATTATAGTTTTCTAGGAAGGTAAGTCATGTCTTGTATAAACACAATAGATGTGAAATTTCAAGGTACACTATTCAATACCAAATCTTTGTTTTCTGTGCAAGATTCTTTAGCCTTGTTACTGTAAACTGTACAACTGAGCATGAATATGTTAAAGGAAATCCACAGCTGTTTGTGGTTGACACACTACAAATGCTTGGGAGCACAGAGTATTTTTTCAGCAGATATAATTGAACAAAAAAAATGGGGAAAAAAGCCCCAAAACGTGAGAAATAAGAACTTAATTTATATTGGATGTAATTTAATTTAAATTACTGAGAAATGGCTTATTGCTCTGAAGCATTTGTCCATTATTTAAAGTTTCAAAAATAAAACTTGTAATCAAGTGTTAGTAATCCCTTTACATAACTTTACCTATCTCATCTTAAAAAGCCAGCAAATAAGAAAAGGGGAGAACTTTCTGCAACACATCCTAAAATCTGAGTTATTCATTCTGGACTAAAAGATTAGGAATTGATAAAAGTAAAATTCATATTTCTCAATACACGGCATAATAGAAATCACATGTTAACATTGCCAGTCATCCAAATAGCACTTCACAGAGTGCCAGGGAAAAAAATCCATTCCCATCTCCTACACTCACTGGGAAAAAGGGGAGTAAAGATCCTATCGAAAAGGTGTCATCTCAGTTGCAGAGGCGAATGCTACAGCTGTGGGTAGTTCAACAGCACCCTCTTTTAAGAGATGGGAGCTCCTTCTTCTTGCCACTAACAGGCTTCTCAAAGCTATGTGTGCACACTGCCCTGCAGCGGGCTGTGAGAAGAGGTGAAAGGCTCCGGGGAAGGATAAATGCAGCCTTTCTAAAACTGCAATCATTTGGCATATTTGGAAAAGAAGAGTCCCAGCAGCACAGGATGGCTGAAGCTGGGAGATCATTTGGTGCAACTCCTTGCTCAAGCACGGCCACCCAGAGCTGGCTGCCCCGGAACACAGGGAGAATGGATTTCTTCCTTAAACCCAAAATGAGGAAAAAATGAAACAGAAGAACATTTGTACATACACATGTTTGTGTATACATACGGAAAATTACACAAAAGCTGCAGTACACAATTTACTTGAAAACATACTGATTTCAATGTAAATTTACCACGGAGTAACAAAGAGGTGATATCTTGAATATATTGAAAGAAAAATACACTTCACATAACCCTACAGCATATGTCTTAATAAGATTTTTAATTTTTTTAAAAATTATTTCATTTTTAAAATCGCAACATGTTTCACTTGGAAGCCAATGTCTCAGAAAGTAAAGCAAATGGCTATGAAAGAAGTTTTCTAGAGTTTGCACATCTTATCAGAATTTGAGATACATGAGATCAATATATGAGCTATTACATGTCATTCAACTCTGCATTTTTCAAATTCTTGGTCAGAGAAAGAACTGGAAGCCCCATGCCCATCACAACCATAACAAGAAACCCTAAATCCTCTCTACAATTTGATTTCAAGAACTGGAATTTCCAGGTAGCAAAAGTATAATTTTTTTATATTAATGTTAAAAAGAATTAAATCTTATAAAGGACAATGCTTGTGACACAGAAATTCTGATTTCCAAGAATGGCACTGAATTTACGTTGAATTGGTCATTACACAACTTCCAGGTATAATTTTCCTAGTTACTCAAATGGCAGTCTGCTGAACATTTAACATATATTTAAATCAAATCAAAATGGAAAATGAAGTAATTATATTAAGTTTTACATGCTCTACATTTTTTATTTTAGGTCTCTTTCTTTTTATAAAATTTTGATGCAATTAAACAGCACAGCTGTTAAAAACTAATGACATCCAAGGCCATGATGGATACCAAAGTTAATTCCAATCCAGTGCAATCTCTCCGCGTAAATATTTTTGTTGGCATAAAATACAGGCCCTGTGTCCCTAACAGGGGAAAGCATTGCAACTGTGGGCACAGTGAACAAGAGCTGTAACTCCAACATTATAGTGCAGAGAAACACTTATTTTATGTAAATTGCCTTATACTATAGAAGTTTGTAATTGTCAACGAGACCATTTTTAAATGCAGAAGGGGGGAAAAAGATCAAAAAAATTCTAATAATTGAAATAACTGACCTACATAGAGGCAGCAAGGCTAGAGAAATTTATGCCACTATTTGAAATGTATCCATGGTAGCAATGATGGCAACCAGCTACCATATGAGGAGCACCGAGAGACCCACAGAAAACAAATGCATGGCTCTAAAGACATGCAAACATGCCTTAAGCCACTGACTGTGCTCGTAGCAAAAACTCTTTCAACAGACTCACCAAAGTCAAAATAGGTGTGGAAAGGGAGCGTTATGGCACCCTGGGTTTGCAAGCGGCAAGAAGGTGTGGCCCAAGCCAATCCCACCCACAAGCAGGATTTCGGCACTACCCTGTACCTAGGACTTCCTTTTCAGCAGCTCTTAAGAGACTTGTTCAGGCTCCCTGCAGCAGGGAAGGGAACGGGTTAGTTTCTTTAAGGGAATTTTCAAACTGAATCCTAACCCTGACTCCTTCGAGGGCGGTCAAGCAGAGAATATCTCTCACCCTGAGAAACAGCTTTGTTTGCAAACACAGGCACCACTGGTTCATTCCCAGGCAGTTGGAAAGAAAAAAACCATCACATATCTTATCTTCTAGAAAAATCCACCCTTTCCTTAGGACACCTCCTTCCTAAATATATTGGAGATGAGCAAAGCTAGCAACCTGACCTAATTCAGGAATTTCTAAATGTTGAGAAGTTTGACATTACAAAACTAATTCATATTTCTCCCATATGGGAAATTATGATCAAACCCCCCTCCATTTTGGAAAAGGTTCTTAATAGTTAGAACCAGACAGAAGTATTTGTTTTAAACCAAAGGCTTTCTCTGATTTTCATTTCCAAAAATCTGTCTCTGTATTTCATAGAGAGAAAAAAAAAAAATCATCAAGATGATTTGTGGTCAGAAAAAAACCAACAGGAATCCAAGGGAAAAAGTGAATATTTTCTCCCTAAGGAAACATTGTTATTGTGTTTGCAAGAACACATTTTGAAAATATAAATATGAAGAAATTACTATAATTGCAGAGGGAAGAAACTCACCACCTATCCAAAACCAAAGATGCTTTCTAAAATACTAAAGTAGGAAGAATTTTATTATTCCAATACAGATTTATACCAGTTGGTCAGAATCCTGTTCACCCTTGTTCTCAATTCCTTATGTACAGAGAGGTAACAGAAAAAGTTACAAAGCTTTCTCCAAAGTGAAGGATGTGACCATACTGTAGCAGGGATGGAGACTGTTTCCAGAAATTCTTAAATATGTCTATAGGTGACCCTTCATGGTCAATCTTTAGCTGTTTTCTGTGATCAGTGTTTTGGCAGACTTTTTCCAAATGTTCTGCAGTCATCAGTTAGGAGCAGGCTGACCCCTGTAAACAGCTGTGAGCTAAGAGAAGGCAACTGCATTTGTCCAAGTCAGTATTTGCAGATGGGTATATGCAGCTTGCCATTTTTCTTTATCTTTTTTAGTGTCTGTCAGAAATCAAGATCATATATTAGGGTTCTTTTTAGACTTGATATACTGAAAGGTCCTCATTGCATCAGTAAGATATATAGGAATCCTTTCTCTGAATACCTTATATAGAGAAAAAAATCCTCAAGCCTTTCTATGAAACATATTAAACATTTCTTTTGATCCTAAGGTAGCTTTCTCTTGAAAAATATTAGTACTAGGAGACACTGTGTTTAAAATACCATGTAAGCACTATATTCAGAAGATGATGGCATATTAGATGCAGTGTTGTGTTTCTTCGCTTTTCTTGGCCTGGCACTACTTGTCATCTCTAGTACTGTAGAAAATCCAACTTGCTTACAGAGAAAGCCCTCTTTCAAGTAGCCTGGAAAAAAATCATGCTATTTATAATTTGAAAATCTCCAAGAATTGATAAGGAAGTTAGCACCATCCAGCCTCACTACAGGCTGCTAGGTGAAAGATCCTTAGGGTTTATAAAGCTGGAACAAGAAGAGGCATAAAAGATCAATTGGCTGTTATTCTACTTTCACATTATAGGAGAAGATGCCATGCTATGAAAAAAAAAAGTTTCTGAAGGTAATTACGGGGATATAATGACAAATGGCAGAGACCAGAGAAGAATAAATGCATCCACTTTCACCTCTTGGAAGCTACACAAATATTAAGGATGGAGATCACCCAAAAGTCACAGGCATTGTTTGTGAAAATATCAAAGGCCCCACAAGCACAAATTAGATTGCAGAAAACTAATAAATTAGAAAACTGGACACGGCTGCACTTCTAAGGAAGGCTGATAACTGCGACAGCAGCTCAGACAAAAGCCAAAGGGATACCTTCCAACACTTCTGAACATCAAGACACCTCCTTCCAAGATGCATGAGAGAGAATGAAATGGTTTGAAAATGCAAATAAAGACAAAAAAGTGAAACCACATTCTACTTGAGTCTCTTTCTGATTTGGGTTAAGGACCTTCATCCTGCAAGGAAAGGGAATTCCTTGTGGGAGCTGGGTCTCTAAACAACCAGGGAAACTTCCAGATGCTGTTTGGCCTGCTGTATTGAACTGCTGTAGCCATGGCTACACTCAGACCCTTCAGGGTAGGAAGAACCATGCCTCTTAAAAAGGGAAATGACATTTTATAATTAGTTTATTTCCCATCTGGGAGGTTGTCCTGCATAATCTGTTTCAGATGCGGAAGCAGATCTCAGCCAGGCTTGTAACAGGAACACGGTTCATGTGGATAGCCAACTCCCCAACAACAGAAAGGCAAGGGACTTTAAATCCACTGCCATGCACTGAGCCACTGAAATAGGACTTAGGTCCCAAGCATGACTCAATAATGACTTCTGGAAAACTCCAGCTCCTAATAGATGGCTTAAAGTATCACTGAAAACCATGAGAAATGAATACAGGTTAACTTCCATTTTTGACCTGTCACTGCTGAGACCTTCATCTAACCAAGGAAACACGAGGGGGTAAGAGGCAGCTGGATACCCAGGGCCCTCTCTGGGTACCTCTCTCCAGCAGTTCATCTGACTTCAGCCTCCTCTCAAGGATGGGAGCCAGTGCCCTAGAGGAAGTTATGCACTTACTGCCCTAGAGAAAGTTATTTTCCAGTGCTCTTCTCCTAACCGGATATAAGGCAACCCATACACCACTTCAGCCCTGCTTGTCTGTCTTCTCGGGAGCGGAGGGACAGGATGCCTGTTTAGATTGAGCACTGGGAAATTCCCCTTGCTGACATTTCCCATCCTAGATATATTCCTTTTACCTGTCGCCACAAATTATTCAGATGGGAAAACAGAGTCAAGTGGATCAATTCCCTCTAAAACTGAATGAGACTGTGAGAAAAATTACATGAATATTTAACTGAGCTGTCAGTTTAAGAACTGAAATACAGTGAAAGGTTAAGAGCAAATGCAGCTCACCAGCTCACCATGCTGAGGAAACCCAAGGCAAAATGTGAGCTGTACATCTAGAAACATCACAATAAAGCTGATAGATTCTTTTTTTCCTCTGGAAATTAGGATTTATTTCTCTGGCTTGTGGGAACAATACTGAAAAGAAGAGAAAAAGGTTGTTACCTTGAATGTCATCATTGAAAGTGCAATACTTGTTACGGTACTTATGCAGGAGGCGGAATGCATTGGCATTAGCGAAATCCTCAAACTGAATGAGGCAGTTCATGCCGTATCTAGAAAAACAAGAAATTATGCATTATTTTTAAAAAAGTTTCCAAATTATACATTAAAAAGCTAATAACATTTGCGTGTCAGATTTTGAATACAAGTATGATATGAATCATACAACTCTTAATATGTTTCTTGTATCTCTATGTTCATACAGATTATTTAGAAGGCCTAATTATACTACTAATAGTATTTGTATTTACTCAGTTCTGAGTAGAAGATCAGTGGAAAAGGCCTTCACCCTCTGCAGACATCTCAACAGAAGCCTTTACTAGTGAACAGAGAAAGGTCCCTCCCAACACAAACCAATCTATAATCCTATGGTTGTATTTTTTTTTTTTTAATATGGAAACTCAAGATTCCTGGCACTAGACTTGTATGCCAATACCTAAGAAGTAAGCAATTGCCCTGCTGTTTCATTTTTCCTCAAATGAAAGTTAGTAAGAAGTTAAATTAAATTAATATTACCACTATATATCAGAGAATGGTTTGGATTGGAAGGGACCTTAATGATCATCTAGTTCCAATCCCGCCATAGGCAGGGACATCTTCCACTAGACCAAGTTGCTCAGAGTTGTATCCAACCTTGCCTTGAACACTTCCAGGGACAGGGCATCCACAACTTCTCTGGGCAACCTGTTCCAGTGCCTCACCACTCTCAGACACCCCAGTATCTAACGTAATCCAGTTCTCAGTCTGAAGCCACTCCCCCTTGTCCTGTCACTACATGCTCTTGTAAGTATCACTCAGTCTTTAGATGCATTTTTATCCAGGTATCTCTAGATTCTTTGCATACCAGTCACATATGGCATTTTCAAGTACTTTCTTACAACAAAAGCAAAACCACCTACAAAGCAATGAAAATAGATGTAGACAAAAACTACGTAAAGACTGGATCCAAGGTCATAGACATTTGCAAGAGAGCAAAATCTCAACAGTACATATCCTGATCAAGCTAAAGGAGGCTTTCCTTATTTGCCAACAGGACAACTCCATGAGAGACAGTCAAGAAGTTCATGCTTCATCCAGAAAAGCAATACATACATATAGTGAGCAGTTCAGTGTAAATACATTGAGTTTTTCTTTAAACCATACATGTGTTTGGCAATCACATTAAGCAAATCTATTAGTATTTAAAAAAAAAGACAAAAATTCCTGTGGCTAAACTAATTTCCATGGAAAACACATATTTACAGCATTATTACAATTAGCCAAATCTATGGGGATTCCATTGGCAGAAATAGTAATCCTTGCTGAAAATAAATACATCTTCAGGTTTGATGGAAAAACCTGGACTTCTTCAGCAGCATAATGACAGGCAACTGTTTAAAAGAGGATTTGGCAAGTCCAGTACTGTAAATCACAAATAAATTCAAATAAGAAACTAGAGCTGATTTCAATAATTAATTTAAATTTCTAATCTGATTCAGTTTCTGACACAAATTTCTGTGATTCCATAAGGGTCCAGGAGCTGAAAGTTGCATAGTAATATGAAAATAATGAGAGTATCATTCTGGAATCCTGGAACTTTGTTATGTGTTTCTTGGACATCATAAGGCTGGTCTGTTTCTTTATTTTACCATATATAACATTTCATTTTCTCATCTGCATTTTATTTTTCTCTGTTTTCTTATCCATTACCTTTGTAGATAAAGACCAAAACTCCCTGTGAGTTATATTAAAAGAGCGTCCCTGTAGAAAATAATCATCCTATACTGGGCACACTATCCATATTAATTCTCTGAGCCAGATACCATGGCTGTTTAATCAAAGTGGAAAAAATGCAGGCAGCCTAACTCTGGGCCTCTGAGATTTTGGTGTCACAGCAGAAAATCTTCTAAGCAGCATCCTTATCCATTGTACGTGTAACACCTGACATCTAGATAAAAACCTGAGATCTCAGTGCTGCGCATGACCAGCAGTACCTCATGAGACTTCAGAATTTTGTAGTCTATGTTCTGAAAAAAGTCTAATCAAATCCAGTGGCTGGGTAGCCATGAGAGACAAGAAAATAACACACTGTTTCACTGCTTAGAGTATTCTCATTCTCAAAACCACGAACAGATGAGACATACAGACGAGGTAATACAAAATAGTTAATATCAGGCATTCCAGAAAATCCCTTAGCAATAATGAATTGGCTCCAAACGTACCATACAGTTCTGAAAGCAGTGACCATACCAAAAGAGCCATCAATTCTTCTATGACTTCCCCATCTTACTTATCGCAATCACTTAAAGCAGAAAGTTAAGCCAAAACCTAAACCAATATTATCCTTCCTGTAGCACTCTGCAATAACCTTCCATCCTTCTCACACTCTGATAAACAGTTTCAGCTTGTGGCTTCTGCACTATAAAGGGTAACTGCTTGAATCAACCCTCATGGAAGCAGAACGTGTCCTCTCTGTTTGCACCTCATACCCTGCTGTCATTGCAAATTTTCAGCTTGGAATTGCACGTCTTCACAGGTGGGTACGGAACACAAATGACTGCAGGATGAGAAAGGAACCAAGCACTTTGGTGCTTGTCCATGCACAGTCATCAAACCCTGCTGCACCTTTCAAACCACTTGAATTCCAGCAACTGTGGGCCACTACAGTTCTGTAAGTCATACTATCTTTCAAACATTATGAAAAGAGGAAAAAAAAGCCTGCAGCTATCCTAAAATGTGACCATCTTAACATCTTCTATCAATACTTGAAAAAGATATGGAACAAATTGACTTCACAGAGTTTCCTCTGATGACACAGAGTACCCCATCAGGCAGGTCCAGACACCAGTAATAAATTTGCTACACACAAAATCATAAGATTTAAAACCACTATTCAATGGTTGTGTTTGACTGCTAAAAGGAAGCCTGTTAAAAGACAGCAACTTCAGGTATGTCAAGAAGATTAGGAGACAAAATTAGAAGAAATTGTCATGACAGAAAACTCTAAGAGGTATTTCTTCTATTTTAAAAACAGTGGACTACCTATTTCATATGATAATGTGAAATAATAGAGTGTACTGCTTATTTAAGTAGCTAAACTTCATCATCATACACCCTAGGACAATTTCATCTTCCTCTTTGAAATTTGAAGACATGCATATCTCCAGTAGAAACGAAAAGCCTTTTATTTTGAATGTGTCACCAGCAGTAGAGTTCCAGAAGAAAGCAGACATTGCATTCAGTTACAATGCTGCACGAATGGCGATGGGAGTGCTGATCTGCAGAAAGGCTCTGCAGAGCGATCTGGACAGGCTGGATCTACAAGCCAACACCAGTGGTATGACCAAGTGCTGGTTCCTGCACTTTGGTTGCAACAACCCCATGCAGGGCTGCAGGCTGTGGGAAGAACAGCTGGAAAGCTGCTCAGCAGAAAAAACATGGGGATGCTGGTTGACAGTGGCTGAACATGAAGCAGCATGTGCTCAGGTGGCCAAGAAGGCCAATGGCACCCTGGCCTGTATCAGCAATAGTGTGGCCAGCAGAACCAGGGCAGTGATTGTCCCTCTGTACTCAGCACTGGTGAGGCCACACCTCGAGTGCCGTGTCCAGTTCTGGGCCCCTCAAGTCAGGACGGTCACTGAGGTGCTGGAGTGCATTCAGAGAAGGGCAATGAAATTGGTGAGGGGCTGGAATACAAATCTTGTGAGGGAGCTGGGGTTGTTTAGCCAGGAGAAAGGAGGCTCAGGGGTGACCTTAATGCTCTCTACAACCAGCCGCAAGAAAGTTGTAGCCAGGTGGGGATTGGCCTCTTCTCCCAGGCAACCAATCACGGGATAAGAGGACACAGTCTCAAGCTAATCCAGGGGAGGTTTAGGTTGCACATTAGGAGGAATTTCTTCACAGAAAGGGTGATTAGACATTGGAATGGGTTGCCCAGGGAGGTGGTGGAGTCACCACCCCTGGAGGTGTTTAAGGAGAGACTGGACGTGGCACTCAGTGCCATGGCCTAGTTGATGTGGTGGTGTCTGGTCACAGCTCGGACTTGATGATCTCAGAGGTCTTTTCTAACCTAATTGGTCCTGTGATATGAGGCACATAAAACATACCATGCCTTACGGCCTGCTCAAAGCAGAGCCAACAGTTCTCCTGCTGTCAATGCTTTTGACCAAGGGCTACATAGGGGTAACTGGGGAAATGCAGGAACATGTAACCAACATCAGTGTTCATATGAAAGGTGGTACAAATAAATGGAAAAAAGAACCTATCCAGTGGCGCCAACTGTCTTAACCAGAAGAAATTATGAGATCTAGTCCTACACTGTCAAAACTACAAAAGAAAATCTGGTAGACATTCCTCCTCAGTGTGCAACCGTTAACAAATGCACTAATGAATTCTTAACTATTTTTGTGCTCTGGAAAACACTTCTCTGATAGCAATAGCTTGGCTTGAGCCCTGCCTAGAACTGATGGATTTTTGCAGGCAAGTGTTTTGTAGCTGTGAATTCCTCTCTTCCGCCTGTTAAGGATGTGTCACTGCAGTAGCTGATTTAACAAACATAAATTGTCCCTAGAAAGTGATAATCCAGATCACTGTTTCCTCTTGTAAATCCTATTTTGTCACCCACGCCTTTCTGTGTACTTGGATTTTAGATTCCTGCTCCAAGTCACACAGGCAGTCTGAATCAGGATCCAACTGGACAGAAGTTCAAAGCCATATTTCTTTTGTTTTGGTTTGAAGATAAAATGCAGACAAGAGGTGGCAAGCATGCAACATCATATCTGTCATCAAGTATGGGAGGCAAATGCTGGACAATTTGGATTAAACAACATGGATTAAAACAAACCATCCCACTGAATAACATGTGGTTGCCAAAAAACAATGTCTCCAACACTTCTCCAAATTTACAACATATTTTTTGTGACAGTCCCAGCTCAGTTTTCCCTATTTATAAATAAATTTATATTCAGTTGTCTATGACAACAATGTTAATGTTCCAAATAATTCTATGGAGCACATCTTTATGTAACAGACTGGAGAAAAATGTCCATAGCTCTTTAACCATCCCAAATATACAGTATAAGTATTTTGGCAACTCAATGCTCTTAAGACCTCAACAGGGAAAACCCTCAAGGACCTGGCTTTTGGTGACAGTGGGAGCTATAAAAGTTTGGGCATCATTTTTAATTCAAACCATATGATCAGTAAAATCCATCCTTACTTCTATCCCTAAGCTTTTCTGGATGGATATTTGGATCATTTGTTCTTACTGTTCTTACTCCCTTTTTTTCTCCATTTTTTTGGAAACCTTCCTAAAGGAGAAGTGGTGGCTTTTTAGGTTTTTAGAGCTTCCAATCTCCTATTTGACTATTTTTTTTTCTGTTCATACATGCCTGGAACTGAAAAAGCCTTAGAAACCATCCGAAGTGGTTGCTGCCACCCATTCCTAAGAAGGAGCAAACCAAAATGATAGCAGCACTGGCGCTGTCTTCCTTGCCTAGTGCGCCATGCAGCTGCCCTGCCAGCCAGAACCATTTATAGTGCACCAGGACAATGTGGAAATTATCTCCTTCCTCCCCGCTCCAAATGCTGTAAGCTTGCTCATTACCATATATCCCACTGCTCAAAACAGACTTAAAGCGTAGAGAACACTGCTACAAACTCCTCTTTGTGCCAGGGCCTTCCCTGGATGCCTTCCCACCCTCCCTCCTGACAACTCTCAGGATCTGGGTGCTTTCTTCTCCTGCTCTTCTCCAAGCTATCTTTAACTTCATTTCAAAAGGCAATTAAACTGCTGCAATGAGATCATATATCCACCCGAGCACCTCTTCTGCTACAATTGTAACCCGCTGCTTAAATTCAACACAATTTTAATGAGGGGGTTAGAGTTTTGCACAGTAAATGCTACATATATATTCTGTGGAAAAGGTGGCCCAGATGAGATACCCTCCAGCAAGCCCCTCTGCAACAGATGGTACAACTCATGCTGCCTCTCCCACAGTCTGATGGGCTACAGCTGCACAGGACACAAATTTGTCCAAGGCGCACTGAGCTCCAGCCAGTTCTACAATGCAAATACCTTCCCAGAAGAGGTATCATTAAATTACAAATAACTTTCTCTGTCCTGAATTGGACCAGCAAGTCAGGCAGGACACTCTTCACAGGAAGAGATTTTCTAAAGAACTTAATAGAAACTATCAGCATCTCTGCTTTCCACATGAAGGACTCTGCTTAAAATTCCTTTTTTATTCCCCTGCAGGCAACCACTGGTTTTATTTTAGCTACAGAAAGCACATACTTTCATAGGCTATTTTTCATAGCCATTTTCCGTTTCCAAACCAATCCTTGCCTCAATGAGTTCAGTACATATCCAAAGTAGGCATGGGGGTGCAGGAGATGGCAGCATTTAGCACCCCTCCTATTATCACCAGCAGACCCTTTCTTCATTCATGTTCTCTTAAGGAAATAAAATTCTACAAAACGTTTCCATATTACTATTCCCTGGCACAGCCACAGTGCTCTGGCACTGTACCAGTGCTTCTAACTCTCTTTTGCTTGCTCTTTCCCTGTCCTGAACAGATTTTGTATTTATTTCCAAGGCCCTTCTATCCCAGGAATAGTGAGGAGAATGGGCTGGAGATGACTCACAATTTTCTCCCTTTTCTCCTCCTGGCCAACAGCACTGCTACATGTGTGGACTTCACAGCCTTGGGAATAGCAAGGCTTGGGAGCAGAGCGGTGCTCATTTAGGAAGGTCTTGAGGTTGGTGGTCCTGGAAGTTGTTGTTCATAAGCAGAGAAGCAAAACCAGATTCTCTGCCCACAGTCAGGCCCTATATACATAAAGGGCTTCTCTTATGAGAAAAGGTAATTAAATCAAAAGCTTTTGTGGTATACTAACAGAAACACTTGCTACAAGAAAAGGATGGTTGCTGTTTTTAACTTAATTTTTCATCAGCATGGTTGCATCACACTGTAGCAGGGACTACTTGCTCTTTAAACTGAAGTATTTCGAAGTCCATCCTACTGAGACAGTAAGTTGACAGCAGTTCTAGACATACCCATTTGAAGTTTTTCTGCATTTTCAAACTGTTATTAAAGGATCAACATAGTCACTAGTGAGCCTGAACTAGATTTCTTCTACTTCGATATCTGATTGAATTAATTCCCAAATGACTTAGGACTGTAATATATAAAAGCTGCAAAAGAAGTAACTGTAAGTTACCACCATTGTAAAATTTTATTTCTTCTTGTTGCAAAACTATTTGCATTTTATTTTTTTGATTTTGATATTTGTTCTAAAGTATGGCACACAACAATGTTGTCAGGAACTGGGCCCGATTGTAACTTAGACTTTTCCAGTTCACATGCATAGACTTTTGTGACAGAATTAGGGAGGGTGGTATGAGTGAAGTATGAATGGAAATGTGTGCACTACTGGAAGCAGCAGCAAAACAGAGCTGAAAGCAGTGGCACACACAGATAACAAAGAACAAAGCCAACTGAAGGAAAATTTACAATGTCATATTTACATCAAGATGAGCAGGCCTGAGATCTGGTAAGGCCACAGCAAAGACACTTTGCTGTGTCTTTGCTGTGGGACTTTGGGCTTTTGGGACCTTGAAAACAGCAACAATCCCAATCACAGCACATCACATGTGCCACTCTTCATCCCAAGGGCACAGCAAGAAGTCACATTGCAATCTGAAGAAACTCAACACGAGGACATGCAGACAAAAAATTTACAGAGGCTGAAGTAAGCAATACCCTGAGGCAAAATAACCAGGCCAGCACAGCTGCTGGATCTTAAAGGCATAGAAGACCTATATAAAATCAAGTCTTATCACCACTTATCACTAGAAGCCCAGAAAAAGCATTGAGGACTTGACAGCTAGGGCCCTTTTGCCTTCAGTGTCACACATCAGCAACCCTGGTCAGACCATATGAACATAAACAAGATGATGCTTTGAATATGTAGGTATGAGACTGAATAATAAAAACAACTTTTCTGAACACTTTTAACGTAAATCCACCTCTCTGTTCCATAAGAACTTCCACTGTGTGCTGTCAAATCAATATCCTATGGTGGATTGTGTCTGGTTGCCTCCTCTCTGCTGTGAAATAGTCCTCTCTGCAGGAAAGTGGACGGATGACATAGTACTGAGATAAGGCATAATGTACATTATACAAACAAATTACTGAAATTTCACAAAGTCAGATGTGAGCCAAACTCTTAGACTCAGTTCTTGACATGCCCAAACACCAGCACCAGTGGACTAGATCATTGCCATGAAAAAATACACAGCACAAACTTCCACAAATGCAGAGGTATGAGAGCAGGCTTGCCTAACTCTCAGGTTAAATCTGAAGAGGAAGAAAACTATATTGTAGATTTTGGTAGGTTTCCTCCTTAGGGAAAAAAAAACGGTTCCATGTGAATTTCAAGTAAACAGCAAATTACTGGGATGGTTTCTCATGAATTCATACTGGTTCACTTGTTACCTGATCCTGACCCCACCTAAGTCAAAAGTAAAACTCCAGGAGCCTGAAAATGGTATTCTACTTGTCTCCTAGCTATTCTACTGCTTTTTCCAGTGTTACCACTTAGCTGATTTAACTGTAACTTAGACCAAAGAACAATCTCAAATTACTTTGTTTTACGTTCACTTAAAAGAGATGAGTGCAGATTTGAAACAGATGACCTGAGATTTTTTTTTTTCTTTTCAGCCTCTTCAATTCTTCTTTAGAGACTTGGCACTGCGATACTTTTGGCTGAGGGAAGGAATGGTACTGAACAGATGGATTGGTCAACTGTCTGAGCAGACTAAATCAGAAAAACAGAGAATCAAGGAAGAAATCCATCTCAGCTGGAAATAGTAAGCAGTTTTATTCCTCATGAATCTTTAGCTGTAGCTCAAGGTGTGTGTCACTTCTTGCCCTCCCAAAATATAGAATGGTCTTTGTTAAACCCTTCAAGCTTATTTTTTAAATTTTAAATAAATGGCTTTATGCTAAATCAAAAAAGAACTGTTGTTATCAAAAAAAGAGCATATAAAATACATTATACTGTTTGATAAGTCATCCTACACAACTTAAAATTGTTTGAACCTAGCTTCAAATGGGTGTTTCCTGGTTACTTCATGACTGCAATCTTTAAAAGTTACTGATTATACTGTCTGGTTCAGATTGTCAGCAATTTTACTCTGCCAAGAAAAATACCATAAAGCCACAGTACTGAGGTTTGCCCTGGTGTTGGTATGCACCTGCACACTCTACAAATTAGATTTTTAATGCTCTAAATTTTGTGAAAGTCATCAAAAATAAGTAAGTACAGCAGCACCTGAACACTGGTCAAAAATTGCACAGAGCTGTCAGAGGGAAATCCTCTACAGATCATTTAGTATGAAAGATACTGTGTTATATGTATTACTGTTCATAATTACTGTGATTAGTGGAATCATCTATTCCAAGAAGCCTGGATTCCTAAATCCAGGCAAGAGATGTTTCTCTGGACAAGTTCTCAGATTTCTGTATGAAAATGAGAGCAGCACTTGGAAAAGGTAAAGATTTCAATTTGGCTGGAAAAATTAGATTTGCATTGATTGTGGGTATTTTAAGGTGGCATTTTGCTCATACAAGCTGCATTTTATTTTCTTGTGAATAAACCTTCATATATTCACTGCCCAGACAGTAAATTTTCCCACTTTCCAAAAAGGGGGAAGGGTCTGGATTACAGCCAAAAAAAAAAAATTTAAAAGAAAAATTAAAAAAAAAAAAAATCCTTGGCTGATAATTCTACATCAGAAAGTTTCCTAACAATTTTTAACTCTATTTATTTAACTGAATCTAACAGTATTCAAAAAATACTACTTCAATAAAGGATGATTTATTAAAGTATTTACTTAAACATATGAGAATTACAGCTTGGGCCAACAAGACTACTCCTTTGTTTTAACTTAAGTGCCTGTTTTGATGCCTCAGTGAATCGGGCCCAAGTGATTTATGACAAATGCAATGCCTTTTTGGAAAAGACATTGTATCTTTTGCCAGAATCTAAAGATTGCTAAGTAGTCTTAGGAGGTTGAACTAAGATGACTGCACTTCTTTACATATTTGATTACATTTGTATGAGATTATAGGTATTTTTCCCAAAATAAAAGAGGCAGCTGGATAGCCAAATTAGTAGAAAGCCTGGGGCAGCACATCTGCTCTTTCCCTCTGCTACTTCAGGTATAACGAACAGATGGAAATCTCAATTCCACCACTGACAGCCTTCATCTTGACAGTTAAAAGGAAAAGAAGTAATGAACTTTCAGAAATGTCAAAGGGAGGTTGTAAGAGGAGTACTTAAAGCATTTCTGATAGCTTAAATAGACTCCAAATATTTGTACTGTTTGATCGTTTATGAAACACATCTCTCCCTTTCCAAGTTCTTGATGGTGTTTTCAAGGCATTAAAATATCGTATGTACCTGCAACACAAATTACACTTGAGAGAAAAGCATATTGGAGGCTAGACTGAAGAAATGGAGAACGTAGAATTTTAAGAAAAAAGGAGCTTGCTGTTTTCAAAGCATTATTTAGACAGCATACTGTTTGATCTGAGGAACTGTGACTAGTACAGTGGAATATTACAGAATCACAGAACGGCTGAGGCTGGCAGGCACCTCTGGAGATCATCTCACCACCCACCCGCTCAAGCAGGGTCAGCAAAAGCAGGCTGGGCAGGACCACATCCAGACAGCTTTTGGACTCTCTGCAGGGACAGAGACTCCACAACTTCTCTGGGAAACCTGTGCCTATGCTCAGTCATCCTGACAGTAAAATGGGTTTTTTTAATGCTGAAATTTCTCTTACATTTAACCAAAATATTTGTGTCTCATTTTCTCTTGTTCTGTCATTGGGCACCACTTATAAACAGCTTGGCCCGGTCTCCTTTAAACGCTGCCTTCCAGTATTTTACACACCGATGAGCTGCTGCTTCCCTGGGATAGACAGCCCCAGCTCCCAGTCTCTTCTCACAGGAGAGATGCCCCAGTGCCTCATCTTAGTGGCCCTTCACTAGTCATTCTCCAGTATCTCTCTTTTGTACTGGGGAAGGCAGAACTGGATACAGCACTCCTGGTGAATACAAATTATAAAATCTAACTAACCATACGATGCATAGAGCATTGATTATTTGACATAATATAAAGACCTATTCCTTCTCCAATTAGGCAAGACTAATTTTTCAGTGTGAGTAATAATTTATATGTAAGTAATGAGTTACTGAAAATGAGGACAGTATTTGGCTAGCTTTTCAGTGCCAAACCCATTTGCATTAATGTCTTTAGAATTATATCTAGTTGATCCATACCGTACTTACAAAGAAAGCATTTCACTGTATACATAAACAGTACTTGATGGCAAAGAAACTGATTCTTTAAGTCTCTAATACTTCCTTCCATGACTGAAGGAAAGCAGGTTTCAAAAGAATGGTTCTGTAGGTGTTACAATGACTGATTTTAACTTTCAGCAGTTAACAACCTGAAAACTTGCAGTCTGCCTTTGACCTATGATTCTCTGATTCTGTGACCTATTCCAGGCAACTTTTCAGTTCCACTCTGACTCAAAGAAGAAAGAAAGAAGCATGGAACATCTGCTATACTGGTGTCAAGACAGTTTATGTGTCTTATGCTCTGTACTGCAGTAGAAAAAGAAATGTGTCCAGACCAAATCTGAACTTCTGCTTTTAAAATTCTTCATAAACATTCTGTGATCATGAAGTTTATGCCACAATCTTGGTCAGAGATTTTTTACAAATTAAGAAATAACCTTGACATTTATGATTACCTAAAGTCAGTCTCACTCACTTTAGGGATGGCATTACTCTGGAAAGCACTGCATCAGTATGCCACACCTTAATGTAGTCTACATCTCTTACATCAGACACTTGCCCAGAGGACATCCAACTTTCAATTTCTCTTTTGACTCTTCCAAAAACACCATCTACATGGGCTCTAGGAATTTTTTCTGCAATATATCTTCAGCATTTCATCTTTTTTCCATGCCACTCTCTTCCCATTCTTAAGATTACTTGACAATTAAACTCGACAACTAAATCTCTTCTCTCTATTATGCACAATCTAATTACCATGGGAAGACACATCCACAGGCAACTAAAGGAAAGTAGATGAGAAGAAAGAAAAAGGAGGATGAGCATTTATCCCTCTGGTGAGCCCTACAGGAATTAATGCTTAAGCACAAAGTCATTAAGTATTCATAACAATAAAAACATGGAGGAAAATAGTATAAATTATAAAGTTTGCACATTATAAAGATTGAGGTTGCTTTCTTGTAAGCTGGGCAAAGACACAAACATTTCAGTGTGGCCAAATGTAAATTTATAAACCAAGGATCAAAAGTGAAGGATGCTACTCTGCATTACAAAAAAAAAAAAAAAATTAAAAATCTATAGCTAATGGACATACGCTCTTTCTCAGCAACTATCACAGCCAAAAAGGTTAACATAAATTAGGGCTGAACAGATAAGGGATTATCAAGTATGGATAAAGCAATCTCATCTTTATATTTTTTACAGTATAAATAGTGCTATAATGACCATTTCTGATGTCTGTAATTGAAGATTTAAGTATCAAACCAAATTGATTCTAACCAAATGCCTCATTTTATAGAGAAGGCCAAAGTAGTTTACAAAAATGTTTTCTGTATTTATAAACTTGCAGTACACTGAACATGGTAAAAAAAATGCTTAAATAATATAGAATTCCAAACATTCAATTAAGTTGACATGCTCAGCACTCTGTGGGATGACTGAAAGGGCTTACAAAAGGTAGGTTTTGAATGGCAATCTGAAAGAAATGAAGAAAAGTTGCATGGCAGACGTAACAGGGGAAGGTATTCCACATTAATGGAGAAAAAAAGAAAATTCTCGTAAGTAAAACATGAAAAAATTAAAGGTAGCAGAGCTGCCTAACTAAAGCAGAGATAAAGGAGAGGTAGCAATAAAGCTGTGTAGAACCACAAAAGAACAAAAACTATTTTTTGTATAGTAAAGCCAATAAAGACATTTTCTCAAGAGGAAGTGTGAACAAAGCACATCACAGGAAGAAGAGTTTGGCAGCAACATTTGGACCACCTGGAAAGAAACCCGGTTTATATCACAAAGGCCAGAAAGTACTGTAATCCACAAGGGAGATTATCCAAGACTATAAATGTTTCGGAATCTATTCCAATAAAACATAAACACAGAGAAGAACTGTGCCCAGGGAAGGCCATGAGATTCATCCTACACATCCTAGCGAGATGGAGAGCACTGTTACTTCCTTGCAGAAGATGAGTGGGTTCTGTTTGAGTAGCATTGCTGGTGCAATTTATTTTCCACTTCAATGCTACTCAGCAGAAATTAAACAGATCACACATAAGATACCCCAAACTAGATAACATTATAAAAATGAATGTAAGCATGTGCTCAGCCAAACTCTTTAGTTCCTGGGAATGGTGACCTGCCATTCCTCAGACAGCATTCTTCCTTCTTTCTGCCCTTCCCTGAGCAGATATACAAAACAGTGAAAACCTGGATTGTAGCTTCCATACCTTGCATGATTGTAGGAGTACAAGATACTCTCTAAAGATAAGAGCACCAACCACTTTTGGGTCATGCCACAAGATTACTATCCTGTATTAATAAAAAGCTTTTCCAATTAGCTCTGCAAGTGAAACCGCAGCCCAAGTTAATAAATACACATTTAATCTGTGGCAGTCGGCATCAGCTAGCTAAAAGGAAATCATTATCTTTCAGAAGAAAACAAAATTTATTGGAAGTTCAGAAGGGGTCCACAGGCTTTACATAGTTGCCTCTAAAACACTTCTAAACTTGCGATGGGTGGCCTAAAACTGGAGCGATTCCCACTCAATTGTAGCACATTTTGCATCTCCCTTAGCACACATGGTTTTCTGACCAGTCACATCAATATTACAAAACCAAGTTGCGACTGCTTGGTTGCTCTCTGATTTCACATGTGATGAATGATTTAGCTTATTCTGGACCAGGAAAGGAGTTGTTCACACAGAAAAAAAAAAGCCTCAAAGCTTTCGTAGATCAATGAACACATAAAATCAGGTCAGAACCAATCACAAATTTTTAAACAAAAATTTGTCCTGAAGAAATTTGGTATTATGTAAAGGTAAGGAAGAAAACAAAACTTAGAGAATACTTTTCTTAAGTACTCAGGGAAAATCACATTTTATTGCTACAAGCTAAACACATTTTTCTACAACTTTACTGATATGGTTTATATGAGTCACTATGTTCAAAGCTCCACACAAAGAGTAAAGCTTCAAAGATTAACCAAAACTCTTTTAATGGCTCTTCAATACCCCAAAAGTTGCCACCACTATTAATATTTAAACAAAGTCAAGACTTCATGTATTGCCTTCAAAATCACTCCTAATTGGATTTTTACCGGGGAAAAATCGGAGGAATGTTTATGAACTTTGCCATAGAAGTGGAATACTCAAGCTCAATAAAATGGTATATTTATAAGAGTAATGTTTTTTCCAGAAGTCATCATAAAGAAGGAACAGCCGCTCTTGCTTTCATTGCAGAAACAGAAGCGTTCTGGAATCCCAAGAGAAAGGGAAAGTATGAACATCGTATTTTACATTGAAAAACTGGCAACACCTTCAGCTCACCTACACTGGACATATTATTACCGCCTGTGCTAGTGCCTACATTTACTCTTCATCATCATGAATTTAACTTTCCTAAAAACTGCCTTTGAAGTAAGTTCAAACTTTTCAGCCCAAGCTGTCTCACTGGTAAATTTATATTCAAATATTTATTAACAATGACTGGAAAAAATGTTAATTGGAGACTAAATTAAGGTCCCAGAAGTGTTCTAACTCTATTTTAACATTTTAAACAGGTGGTTAGAAGTTCTAAATGGCTCCTCCTCATCGTCTCCTCAAATATTCAAGATCCTGGGGATTGTATCAGTGATCTCAAAAGAGCACTGTATAAAATTATAGCTCTTATAATCAGGGACTAAGTGAGAAAAGGAAGTGGCTGCATTCTCCTCAGAACTGTTTATAATCCTCTGCTAAGCCAAATATCCTTTTCACACTATTATTTACACCTTCCCCAGGGAACATCAGACATGTACCAAATGGTCTCCCCATGTCTGTCACAGAGTGAAGGAAGAAATTCATGTTTAAGATATTATTTTGCATTACAGAGGCAGCACACTAATGAGATGCAGTTTTTCTCTGGTTTTATTTCAAGATGTCTAGAATATAACACTACATCTAAACCAGAATCCTTGGATAAGGCTGTGGCATATTGACTTTGCAGAGTATATATGTGCATTTCAAATTAGCTGGCTCAGATACCACCTATGGTGGACTGCAAAAGTAGGATGTACCAAACAGTTCAAAAGAATATTTTTAGGTTTTTTCTAAATTCTATTACTAACCATATTATTTGATTTTTGCAGATAACTCACTTACACCTTGGATTTATCAATATTAATTCAACAAAAAATCTTTGCATATATTTTAGTGGACTTGTAAAATTACTTTTTTGGAGATGAACTGTTGGAATTCTGATTGGATTCAATCACCATCGAGGATACACTGAAACTAGACCCACGTCACACCTTTTTTTGAAGGATTGGAGGGAATCACAAAGGAAAGTTTAATACTCATTCCAGATTTTCTTTTCGGTGTTTGACAAAAAAAATTTCTGTTACTTGTAATTACTGGTCAATCCTATGACTTCTATGATCCAAAGTCATTAATACATATATATATTCCAATGACTTCAGAGAAATGAATTGGTTTAATAGGTATGAGCAGGTTATCTTGCCCCAAAAAATATATCTCGGTTACTTCAGTAAGTTTAAGTCCCTTGATCATGAAGTATTGATGAGAGATCCATCTGCCTTGTAAGATTAGTTAATATTCCTTTTCATTAGCCAATAATCTGACTTTTGGTCTTTGTTGTCTAGTGAATATAGAAATGTTCAGATCCACAGTTAGAATTACTTGGTTTACTAGAGCACTCATTATTTGAGTGTATTATATAGAGAACAGTGTAGCACCTACTGAGAGGAGTTTAAGAATGCCAATTAATGCAACTTTACTGTTTTCTAGGGTTACTCATTCACAATTATAGAGTTGGATTCTCCAGCTTCCTAAGACCACCCTGCATCCCAAAAACTCAGAATCTTAAATCACAGAAAAAAACAAAGAACTTTGCTTGCACATATGAATCATCCTGTCACTTCATGCCAGCCAGAAACTTAACTTCTGAGTACGGAAAGGGCACTTAATAGGTTTTGCAGAAAAAACATGTGCATGTGGGAAAAATATGGCAAAGTATTCTACTCCTGTGCAATGTCTATACTATGCAATTAAGCACATAACAAAGAAAATCAGGGTTTTTTTCTTTCTGTAATGCCTTCTCGAGAACAAACAAGCTCAGCTTGAGCGTCCATAGCATGGCAATTATTATTACATATCATAAAGCAGAGCTTTTGATTTGTCTGTGTACTTCCTATGACTGTGAGTTTTCTGAAAGAGGTCTGATAATGTATTTACAGTAATAGATTACATAGTCTAGAAAGTATAAAAAGTTAATTATGTTTATGCTATGTTAATAATATTATCTATTTCTTTCAACTACCTGTCTGAAAGCTATTTTCTCCGTCACCTAACACATATGGCCTTTTTAAAGGCTATGTTCAGGTGATGCCAAGCACAGAACACCCACAAAAGCCCTGTGTGACCCAAGACTCTCAAAATACTTTTTTTTTTTTTGACAAATGTGGGGAGGAAGCAGAAGGAAGATATTACAATCATTTTTCTTCCAGAAAGCAAATTTCTTCAATCAGAAGCAAATACACATATGCACAATCAACCTTCTGGGAAGAAATGCTTACATGGGGAGAAGTCTTACGAAGAAATGAGAGTTAATAGATTGAATAATGCTTTCAGCTTGTATAGTATCAGACAAATATCTAAATGTGCATGTTCACATTCACTGTGGCATCTGAGGTGGCTCCCAAAATCCATCCCTCACTTGCTAGTTGTAGTTCAGTGGATGCATACAATTCATAATATACTGAATATAATCAGAATTATGCTATCAAATTATGTTCCTTTAATGTAAACTGTCATGTACTATCAAAGAATCTCATCTGGGTCCCCTTAATGAAAAATCTCTAGCTGATTAAATTTTCTTGTTACACAATATAGCTTACAGCATGGCATCTGTATTTCTCCCTGGTCCTCAGTCTCCAAATTCCACCTCTGTGGGATAAAGACAGAGTTAGACCTTGGTTTGAATAATGTTTTTATTTGCTGGTAGGCTTTAGTAGCTAAAAATATAAACAGGGTCAGAGTGATTACATCGTAAGATTTTTTCATACTGGCAGGATCATCTGTATATTAAAATTAAAAAAACCCAAGAAATAGAAAGTTAATAGCAAATGTCTCTACTCACTGCCAATGGAAAAAAAACAAAAACTGTTTCCTAACCCTGTATCATATTGAATCATGTACTCAAGGAATGCAAAAGGTAATGAAGAAAACATTGCTTCCACTTCAAAAAGCTATGAAAGACAGCCTGACAAAAAATAAGAATGCACAAAGGAGAGTAAGTGTTACACATCGAAACTGCTTATTTACTTATTTACTTATTTAATCGTCCATTCTATTGCAATGTTGCATTTAACAGATTAAAAGGGAAGCTCCTACAGCAGCAAATACCAGGATATATCTGAATGTTCATCTGTTCTACAATCAGAGTACTTTGTATTTTCATAATTTTTTTTGAGCAGCAATAATCAGCAAAAATTAAAATTTATGTTATTTATATTAATGAAAATGATGAATTGTAAAATGTATTTTTCACAAGCCTTAGGAGAGGCTAAGTCCAAAAGTCCATCTAAGTCATCTAAGTCCAAACACTAAATGAAAGGATGACCAACTGAACACGGAGAGTGCTGTCAGTAGGGAATTGCACCACTACTGAACATCCTCCTTCAGGGCTCTGGAGGAAACTCCTCCAGAATTCAGGAAAATATTTTCTTACACAGAAACCCAGCCAATTTCTTTTTATTTTCATTTGTCTCTGGGCTCTGACAGGCAACGATAAACTGAACTCAGCTGAAAATCAGGATCAGATGGTGAACTGAGATTAGTTAATTTTACAAAGATAGCAGAAAAAAGTCTCTCCTCATTCTACATCTCTCCCCTATATGATTTAGGAAGCTAGATCATCTGGACCAAGACATTAGCTACTGTAGTCAGGGGATACTTTTTTGTTGTTGTTGAATTTATTCAGCTTCTCATTCAAATACTCACAGGACATTGACACAGGCATGGATTTTTGGTCAGGAAACACATGTCCATTACACTGCTTCCCTCCCCCACTTCCCTCAAAAAAGCCAGGAAAGATGTACAATAACTGTAGCTGTCTGCAAAGTCTCTTCCCTAGAGATGGGAATAATGAGCTCTTGGAAATGTTTAAAGTCTACTAAATAAGAAAAGCATCTAGCAATGATCTGGTAAAACAGTTTTAAAGCCATGAGAATCCACTCAATATCTTCAGCACTATTATTTTTAACTGAAAAACTAGGACTACAGCCAATTTTATACTTCTGGAATTATTATTGTTTTATAAATTTATACATATATACACACATATGTATCTTTTAAAAGTCTACATTTCCTGGCATTCCATGTAGACAGCTAGTGCTTTAAATCTTCGCAAAATTCAGCTAAATAATCACATCCCCACCCGTCTCTAAATATTTGAAGTATAGATGTGTCCAAAATGCTTTCAGTTCCTTTCTTTGTTTGAGCCATTTTTAAAAAAAAACAAACAAAAAAAGGCACATTAAGATTTTGCAAATTCATAAATATTATATAATTTCTGGGATAACAACTCAGAAGAGTGGTAAGAGACTGTCTCTAGGGATTCCTCCATGAACCTCCTGGTTTGGGGGCATGGATAGTGCTGTGAAAACAGTTAAAACATTTAAATACAGTGAAGGAAACTCAGCTTATGCAGTCTGAGTCATTGTACAATGGCCACGATGCACGAGCTACTGCGCAGCATAAAGACTAATAATCCCCCACAGAGAAACACTACAAATAACAGCCCTGGATGCCCACTTGGCATCTTCCAGATGTTGTTTCTTATCCTTCAATCACCAACAAAGGCGAGAAGCATCACAACTAGCTATCTTGCACTAGCCACATGCCCAGAGGTGGGCTCTTAAATGTAGCACTCAGCAGCTAAACTTTTCCAAGGCTTGGCTTGAGTCTCCAGGAAAAATTCTTGAACACTTCGGAAGTCATGAGCAATAATGCCGTGACTTGAACTCCAAAGGAATCTCTTCTCTGTGAGGATGAGTGATACTGTGGCTTTCACTCTGTTCTACAAAAATCCTCTCATCAGCTCTCAGCTTTTATATCTAGTCAAAAAAAAAGCTCTATTGCCCTTTTTGTAGCTTCAAAGTACTTTAAAGAACGACTTTCTTAATAGACCAAAGTGGGCTTAGATGCTGGAATCTCACATTTTTCCTGATCTTCTTGCAGTGTTTGCTTGGTAGAATTTGAACACAGATCCAGTAAGTTTTGCTGTACAGGACAGCCTTATCTTTATGCCAAGAGACAAACAACTTGTTCTCCTAGAACGTATGCCCTAAGCAGGACTATCTGGAACATACCAGATGTCTGAAAAAACAAGTTTTCAAACTGCAGAACCACAAACAAGGCATGGAATCCTTCAACATTTACTTCAGCATTTAGGTCTCCTCAGCAAATTGTACAATCCAAAGTCAAAAATATGTACTTCTTTCAACAGAGCCAAAGCTCACAGAAAATAGAATAGTTCCAGTTGACAGGGACCTACAGGAATCATCTATTCTAACTGATCACCTCAGGGCGGACCACAAGTCAAGGCATATTATTAAGGTCATTGCCCAAAAGCCTCTTAAACGCTGACATAATGTGCTTCTATTTCATCCAAGAGAAGGCTAGGAAATACAAAAAAGCTTGTTAGCGCAGAAGTCAGGCTGAGCAAAATTTAATGTTAATCTGGATTCCTCTAAACATATTAGCTCTGCATGCCACTACTTGACCAGAGCTTGACTTGACTAACTGGAAGAGACTGAGCAAGCTGTGAAAAAGGGGGCTGCATCCCCAGCAGTAAGACCAGATGGTTGTTACATGGAAAACAGGTGTGATCTGTCACTGGAAAGGAGCAGATCTACATGCAAAAAAAAAAACAAACCAGCATGTGGAGCAAACCTTTCTCAAATACATTCCCATCTATTTACAGCAAAACTCGCTCATAATGACAATACACTTTTGATAACTTCATGTTGCAGGATTAATCAAATAATATATATCAGCTACAGAAACAGATACCAAGTTTTCACTGTTTATTTTTGTTTAGTAATAGCGTATGTGACAAAAAATATTTTGAAACCATGTGTGACAGATTTGGAATTATACCAACAGAATTAATAGTAGTATAGGAGCAGTCCTCGGGACAGTAGGATACGTGGCGAAAGTTCTAAGTCTGTATTCACCACACAGCCTTTTTTTGGATATTTTGCAGAATTTAAATCATAAGCAGATGTTTGTGGAAAGAAACTGTCTCCTCTTTCTTACATACAATGTATTAATCACTCTAAAATAAGACTATAAAGATAGTATCTTGCTGAGTCCTTTGTACTTAGCAATGTTACTAAATACTTAATTTACATCCCATTTGGGACAAAGCATAAGAAGCAAAATTTGAGATGCTTCAGTGATCTACAAAAGCAGTTACAAAAACTATTTAAATATTTCTTACTTTTAGTGGGGACAGTGATAGCAAGGAAGTATTAATGAAGCTGAGAAGCAGCAGTTGTTGCTTATCATCTGTTTATCCCTTAGTAAGGAATGGGTGGGAACTGTGGTGTGCTATGTCAGAACCAGACAAGGAACCAAGGATGTGGGACAAACAACAGCCAGCCAGAGCATGACAGAAACAGCATGAGTTAGGAGATCATGAAACTAAGTAATTAAATAACCAATATATTTAGAAAATCTGACTTAGAACTACAAATCAACAACTCAGGAGGATATAAAAGAGAGAACAGCTGTGACATAGAAGGATTAGAGATAATTATAGGTGGGAAAAAAATTGGCTAAGAACACAGGTAGGATTAGGATTGAGCAAACCTATCCAGAGAGAAGTGGGCAATAAAGAAGGAAGCAGAGTTGGAATTTACAAAAGTCAATCAAGAAGAAAAAGCAACAGGATGAGATACTACTAGTAGAAGGCAACTATAGGAGGTGAGCAAAACCAGAAACATAAAAAAGATAAAAATTGTGGAATGAGTAAATCAATGAGGAGTTGCAGACTATTACTACATGCAAGCAGGCTTTTCAGAACCCTGATGTCTGATTTCTACACTAACTGAAAGATCAGGCACTGCTCAGACTGCACCGTATTTTTGTAACCAGCTGCAGTGGATGCTTTGCTGCAGACAGCAAGAGGGCTCCTTTTCTCATTTACCAGTGAGGTAGAGTGCTGCTGTGTTTAGCAAAAAACATGCAAGACACATCACACCAGACAAGGTTATTGTCTTTAAAAGTTTCTACCCCTGCCCCACCAAAGAAGGAAACAAATCAAGCAGACCACAAATAATTGTGTCATGACATTCAAAATCTAACTGAAGTCTATACCATTGATGCCTTAGGTTTTAATTTTTATA
The DNA here is from genome assembly GCA_013398015.1 of Oreocharis arfaki. Taxonomy (NCBI): domain Eukaryota; kingdom Metazoa; phylum Chordata; class Aves; order Passeriformes; family Paramythiidae; genus Oreocharis; species Oreocharis arfaki. Next base: position 134,879 of record VZRR01003151.1, read on the forward strand.
TTTTTCAAATCCTGTACTGCCTAGTGTGTAACTCTGAAGTTTCTTGTAGCCTGTTAACTACTGTCCTCTCATGCTAGTTAGACATAACGAGATTCTCCAAGCTTGCTCTTCAAGGACACCCAGATTGTCCTAGGCTATGTGTAAACTAACATCATATGAAGGGGGGTAAACTTGGGGAAATTACATCATTAACTGAAGTTTTAATTGGAGAATGAACCCTGATATGCAAATGAACCAAACTTATAAAAATGTGAAAAATTCATGGCTCAGGGTCCATCTTGGGTGTAGCCTTTTGACTGCCCAAGGTGTACCTTGAAGGCCCTTCAAATAAACACCTACATTTATTCCCTTATTCTTGTCTAGCCTCTGTTTTTAGGTGGCCACTTAAGGCATCATCATATTAATGTAAAAAAATAAGTCATTCCGACATCAGCTGGTCTATCAGAACTGCTTGAATCCACAAAATCTGGCAAATTACTTCGTTAATCTGGTTTTGGTTTGGTTTTTCGGGGGTTTTTTTTGGATGCCTTCACTGTTCTTAATCCACAGCATCACTGAGAGAGAAATTGTGGTACTTTAGTGGTGCCTTAGTTCCCTCACTCATCGTGGTCCTTTAGGGGTGCTCTAGTTCCCTCACTCATCCTGAGCCAGGAATCTCAGCTACTGGTTTAGAGCAGAAAAGGCATAACCCACAGGTGGTCTCACACAGCACACACAAGAGGAAAGCATACAAAAAGAAGACACAAGATTTTTCCCAGCAGAGGACCATGTCTTACTACATCCTCCTTCTGAGGATGTAAGAGTCATGCCTTCATTAAGAGTTTCAAAATGACACCTCTGAGCAGCAGAACACTGGACATTATTGCCTAATAACCAAATAAGAAAAAGCAAACGTTAACCTTATTAAAAATGAAGGAACTCCGTTTCCTGTAAATTTGATATTTAAGCAAAGTCTTCAACCACAGGCACAGCCTGAATCCCAGAGTCAGGTGCTGCAAGTGAAGAGTGTCCCCAGCACAGATAGTAGTCTGTATCTACTACAAACTGCCTAACATTTCACAATGATAAAAGCAATCTAGGCCAGGTCTATTACAGTACCATCAGCACTGCTCAGAACTTCAAAATTAGTTCATAGCACACTCTTGCCATATGACTGACAGGGGAGTAGCACACTAGCATTTGTCTTCCTGCATCCTACTCCTGTCAAAAGTTAGTCTCTTCTATTTTAAAAGCATTATACTACCAAAAATGCAGTAAAATTTAAAATTTTTCTTTTCTAACGAAAATAACTACAATAAAAATTGAACTGATTTCCATTCTAGACATTCTTATCTAAAGGAGATATTTACTATCGTTTGTACTATACGTCCACATTTGACTTCTAAAACTGAACACAGGAGTAGAGTTTGATGCCTTTTTTAAAAAATACCATTTTTTCTTTGTGAAGAAGCAGAAGTTAGCCTTGGTCATTTCACTTAAATGATTCAACTGCTTCAAAGCCACTTCTGTAACCTGGGAGAAGAAAAGCAACAAAAAAACCCCTGAACATCCTGGGCAGTTCAGTTAACATAAATTTTTAATTTTTAGGTTTTACATTACAGAACTGAGCATTGGTTTAAAAGTCTCTTCAAATTCTGATTTCACATTTATCGCCTTGCTTAGTTTATGTTAGTGCAGTTCAATAACATATCTGAAACTCCACTAAAATACCAACATGCAAAACAATAATTTCAAATACTCAGGCACAGAACATTACTTAATACCTCCATCAGCAATACTGCTGTGTTTATCAGCCAAAAAAGTTACTTAGGTGAATTTTTCCCAATCACAGAATTGATTGGATTTCTAACACAGAAGGAAGGCAAGGTGACAAAAATGAGATGAAATGAGAATACTGTGGCAGTGTTTACTCAAGTTTAAACTAGTTCAGTGGTTTTCTTTGGAGCACAGACTATGTTCTTTGTGAAAAACCTGTTTTGTTCCATGTTCTGTTAAATGGTTCTTTGACATTACCTCTGCTCTGTAAGCCAAAACTGCTGCCAACAAGCCTCAACTGAGAAAACACTATAGCTCTGTTGACCTCTTCAGCTGTTTATATTCCTATCAGCTCCTTGTTCTTGACCATCTGACCTCCTTCTCCCAAACACAGAGCAAAAAAAATTGGTTTAGCACCTTATTCTGTTGTGCATACTTACGAGTTGAAGGAAACACCCATCTCCTTGTCTTCTGCTCTCAAGTTTTCTCCGTAACCATAACATGGTTTTACACCAACAGGTGCAGTTACAAAAATTTAAAATTATGGAGTCTGTAATACAACCAAAACCCAGAGAAGCAGAATGATGGCTACCAGACATCATCAAAGCAGCTCTGCCTGTAGAGCTCAAAGGAGAAGGCATCTGGGACGAAAGCACAGCAATGCTCTTACGTCCACAGACCAATGCTTAGGAGGAGCTGCCTGCCCGGACGGAGGTGTCTGTTAATGCAGCTGAGCAGCACAGCTGCAAGGGGCTGAGTAATTCAGGCAGAAAGCTGGTTGAAAAGGCACAGTGGATTCTATACACCACAATCTCCTCGTTGATTCGGGATTTTTTGCAGACAAGCCACTCAAGTATCTTTAGGCTATGGGCCTGCAGCGCTTGAAGATGGTGCTGGGATTAAATGAGGATGTGCAGCTGAATTTGACATCAGGATCATGCCCAGTACTCCTCACGTGTAGCATGTCAAAAATGGCCACCGTGTGACAACCGGCACATGCCGGCATTTCAGCTCAGAGCTACAGATGAGCAGCTGGTTCCCATTTTGAAATCTGATTTGGAAAATATACAAAGCCAGCTGCACTCAGTTCTCTTATCCTGAAAATATCGCTCTTTAAAAATATTTTCCATATATAATTTACAGCTTCTATACTTTTCTGGCAAAGAAAAGAAAACAAATCCTTAGACTGTGTAGTCTGGCTTAAACTGAAAAACCACTTTTTAAAAACAAATTTAGAATAATTAAAAAATTTAACACAGCATTTCTTTGTACCTGTTATGGCATTCTTATATCAGGTGGTATAAATGTGAAGGATTAATTATTTAACTAACTGTTTTCCCAGTATTAATTCAGTAGAATCACTGTTGTCCCACAGGTGAAGAAATGTAGTATCCCAGAAGTCAAACATGTGCTCACATTATAATTAATTTTTCAGAAGAAAAGACTAATCAAAGACTTTTAATAAAAATTTGATACTGTAAAAAGATCTCTTAATGTCAGGATCATGATATCCTGCCAGAGAAATGGACTCCATAGGTTTTCATATGACTCCAGGGGTGCCAAATTCAAAACCCCTAAGAAGACAGGCTTTCTATTCTGCAGCTACCGAAAAAGGCTTGGGAAAAAAAAAAAATTAATTTTAACGGTGCAGAACCAAAGTATATGTAAACAAGTGAACTTAAATATTATTGCTAAATTTGGAGATTCTCACAGTTGGTTAAAGCACATGAGATAAGAGATTACTGTGAGAATTGTGGTATTTCAGAGAATTGCACAAGTGTTTTCTGTTCTTACATATGGGACCACAAACACAGATGACATCTAGGCAAAAAATAAGGTGATTAAACATTTTATAAGGATGTACAGAACCTGAAATTAACACAAGTTAATTTCTTTGTGGCAGCTTATGGCTTATTTATTACAAGAACGTTGGTTTTTTCCTGCATTTTTTTCTCTATATGCTTTCATATTTGAAGACTCTTCTATTATTAGTAACTATCACAACATTTCGGTTTATCTAACAGACACAAATAAACTTGCTCCTATTCTTACGTTCTTTTAAAAGAAAAATAACTCCTGTATATGTTTTCTAGATCAGAGCTCTATCTCAAGAAAGAGCAAAGATCCAAAATATCTATTCTATCAAGGTCTTTTACAACAGGGAGAGAAAAAAAGAAAAAAGGAATAAAGGAATTTACTTACGGCAGTAAAAATCAATCACAAAGCAATTATAATCCAATTATACTTACACATCCTCTATTTCAGAAATATCTTCTATGGTTCTATGATTCCAGAAAGAAGGTTTAACTTTTGCTAGCAGTATTTAACTCCATTTTTATTAAGTTCTGCATAGTTCATTTTGAACAATCCCTGCCAGCAATCTCTTTCCAGTGGCCATTTAGGCTTACTACAGAGCAGCAAGTAGATGAACGATTAATTTTGATGATAAAATACACCAAATTCTGAAATATAGTTCACTAATTATTCTCTCAACGTTTCTAAAGTAAAATGTTTGAAATGGACAGCTTTCTGGTTTTGTACAAAGTTAGATCCTATTTTTAAAAGGAGAAATATCGAAGTAACACAGTGCCAGAGATAGAACAGTAAAGACTTTTCTTCTGCAGAACCAATGCAGAGAGAGAAGTAGAAATTCTTCCCACCACATTACTAGGAAGATCTAAAAGAGTAAGGGATTAAAAAAAAAACAATCTTCAAGTCCCTGAAATCTCAGTCTATTTTTCAAAATGTGTTCCTTTTTTTCTCTCACATACACCCTCAGTCATTTAAAGATGACCTACCAGATCACTATTATCTGCTTCTGGGGATACAATCAGCATCCTTTGGAACTCCAAAAATCTAGTTATTAAAATAAATTCACCTAGAGAATTGCAAAGAACTTTCATGATTCTGCAATTAAACAAACACATTAGGTACACAGATAACATGGTTTATTCAGAAGTTGTTAGCACTGGCAGCACTGCTGAGTGTCTTTGAAGTGTCAGTTAACTGCACTTACATATGGTAGTGGGCTTGAAGTGTCATATTGCATTTTTCAGCCATGGGTAATATTTTTTACAGTGGTTTATAAACACCAGTGATTGCTAATGCAAAAATAAGATGTGCATCTGGAATTTCCAAAAAGGGCAAAAAATTCTGCAGATACCAAATCCTGTCTCCTTACCTCTAGATTAAAAAAAAACAAGAATGAATCAGTGAAATGAATCAATTGTATGATCTTGCAATTAAGAGCATCAGTTTTTAGCTCACTTCAATTAAGCAAGCTCTCAGTTTGCTTTATTGGCATGTATGATCTTGCAATTAAGAGCATCAGTTTTTAGCTCACTTCAATTAAGCAAGCTCTCAGTTTGCTTTATTGGCATGAAATTCGTATAGAGAGACTGCAGAGACAGAAGGAGAGAGGCAGTTCCCAGCATTCAACTGGTAATGTACACAAGTCCAGAATGCAGTTCTGGCATGCTTTTGAATCCCAGTCCCAAAAGCCTGGCAAAGAGTTCATGTGACAAGGTTTGCACAGCTGAAAGACTCGCATGGCCATAACCTCAGTATACAGTTAAATACTTGCATTTTACAAGTCAGCATTTAAATACACAGTTGAGCAGCAAAAGAGAAGTATCCTGATTTTCAGAAGTGCTGTTTGTCCACACTTCATATGGCTATGCAAGGACATACGGATTACTACTGGGACTGTAGGATGGCCAGAGAAGCCGCTGAAGTTTCCATCGCAATTTTCCTGGGAAGACTGCAAAAAACTTGTTGAGTCTCACAAGTGCCCTGTCTCGCAACAATCTCAAGGAGCATGGAAAATTAAATTCTGGGAATACTCTCATATGTCTAATCTGGGACTATAGCTCTTTGTCTAATGTCACTGTCAATTTCTAATACAGTGATGACAACACTTAGAAGAAAAAAAAAGATACTTGGGTTTGAAAAGATCTAAGCTTCAGTTCTAGGATATCCACTGAAGATCCACGGCAATGTATCTACTCCCTCATACTAGATTTTATTTAAAAAGGGTACAACTACAACGAAAAACAGTATAAAAATACAGTTATATAGAAATTTGCAAGTACCTGACATACAAAACAGTGAGCCATGATGGTTTACTGCTAAATCAGCCAGTGGCAAAACAAGTTAGTAACAACCAAATGATGAATAGGTTATGTCAGTGATATTTATGAATGGCTTATTATTTTTAATCAACCAGGCAGCAGAGGCAACCATGGACACAACCACTGCCACAGATCAGGAATCTCAGCAGCAGCGGTTTGGGTGGGATACTCTGAATAAAGCTCAGCAGTGTTGCTCTCTGGTAGAGGTAAAGGACCAAAGAGAGATGAAGCAATGAGGTATTCAAATCCAATCTGCCAGACCAACAGTGACTGAAAGTTTTCCTGAGAGCTGAAATATAGGTAAAAATACTTCCTGACTTCTAGTGGGAAAGAGACAGAGCTGGGATAAAAAGGACAGATAAGTTATTGCATTCTGATGTGAACTGGAGCCAATATTTTGATATTTTACTTTACCAGAGTTTCCAAAGTGGAAAAAAGAAAAAAAAGGAAAAGAAAAAAGAAAAAAAAAGGAAAAAAAAGAAAAAAAGGGAAAAGAAAAAAAAAAAAAGAAACTGCTGCTTCTGACAACCTGGAAAACTACTGTACTTCCGTAACAACAATACAAACCTTGTTAAAATATTACACTCACACAAATTATTCAAATAAATCAACATTCACTCCATTTACAATACAGTGCACCAGCTAACTTCTGTTGGGAATGCTGCCCACAATTTGCTGGAGCTATAAAAGATGAAGGAAAGTAACTGAGATTACCCAGGCCTTTTCCATTTGAAAAATCCTCTTTTAAAATAGTTTGGAGAAGAAAAGCCTAGGAACAGCATGTTCTTCACTTGGTGAGTTCTGAACGACTACAGCAAGTCTGGGACATAACTGAGCATTATTAGAACATTAATACATCCAATTTAAGCTCCAGAATCAGTATTAGTACAAGAGGCATAATAAAAATACTAAAATATTCCTCCACTTTCTCTACCTTATCTCAAAACCCAAAACAATAGCCTTCCACGCTTTCCAGCCAGTACCACGTTTGAGGATTTCATTGCTTTTTGTTTTCTTTAAAGGATGAATGAGGTTTTATTACTTTAAGGCTCCTCTACTGATCTTTGCCAAGAATTTCTCCAAGGCCTGGCATCACAATCAATCATAGGTGTCTCTCTGCAAATAAACTTGAGTTCTGTCTGTCCTGCTGTGACTTTGCTTCACCAACAGGCTCACTTTTCCTTATACTACTTACTGAGTCCCAAAGTCTGTAGAGCATATATTTGTAACACTTCCAGCAACCAGAGATGATTTAACCACCAAATGAACCAACAGGAAAGAGAAGAAGAAGGATACAATGCACTAAGTAACAAAACCAACCAACCAACCATAAAAAATTGCATGCCTATGTTCTTTCTGTGATGCATTTATAAGGGTATTCATACTAGGAGCGAATTAACCTACTCCCCCCTCTTAACGCAACAGAATATACAGAAGCAGATGTCTTCTACCAAGCCTTCTTTCCTCCACGTCAGAGTTCCCTGGATCTGGGAACTGAAGGAGCACCAGATGTGCACACAAGCATCCCATCTCAAGAAAAACAGTACAGTTAATTTACTTTTCTTTTTCCCCTACAGAGGCAGGTGAGGACAATTCCAAGCAGGGTACCCCACTAAGCTCCACAGCCTGGGGAAGAGTTTGGAGTTCCTTAACAACCTTCCTAGAGATTGCATCATCTGTTGACAACTTAAATGTTGCAAGTGGTATCAGTTACACGTCATCCTCGTTAATCATAAAATTTGAAGATTTTCCTCAGGCAAATTATCATAGTTGCTTAAAGTAGGAAAACAAAATAAACCCTGATTATGAAACTGCTTGAGTTTTCCTCTTCCACAGCACTATCCATTATTCAAAGAAGAAGATCCTCATTTAAAATCACAATGTGGGGTTTTTGTAGTCCAAGAGCTTTTCTTAATAGCCAAAAAAGCTAAGGAGCCTTCTGAATGGTCTTACCCTGTGAGTGTAAAAAAGTCCACCCGGGAGTCTAGGTGGGCAAGGAAGCCTGGACCCAGGTAGTTTCAGGAAGAATGCAAACCCATCAATGACTGGAAATGAATCTCAGATGTAAGCACAGGAAGGAACTGAGGGTAGGTTCAAAGAGCAATTGTAGCTGTAGTCACGGCAATCTACAGGCAAGTGCTGAAGGACCCACCTTTCTCCTCTCCTGCTGCCCACAGCGATCTTCATTAGGAAGTTAATGTTCACTGCATGGTGGAAGGAGCAGGCAGCCACAGACTTGAAAAATTCCTTCAAAGGGCTGCAGTCCCACTGAGGGAAAAAATCTCTACACAAAAAGATCTTCACTAAGTCTGCCATAGGAGGGAGTTGTTGCAGCAGCATTTCTTCCTGCATGCTTTCTGACAGCCACTTTAGCTTGATCAATACAGCACGATATAAGTCTTGGTCTTGCACCATTTTAGTGCAAAAGAGGACAGAGGCACCAATGTTCTCACAACCTGTGCTTGAACATCCTGTCAGAACGACTGTGTGGTCCAACCACTCCCTTGATGCACAGCTATACGCACCTTTTAAGTTGACTTCCTGCCAGTATATTCTCTTGCTAAAAGTAAGGGCTGTAGGAATTAATTAATTTAGTCACAAATTGAACTATATTCTAATGTAATCTACTAAATGAAAACAGCTATTAAAATATTTTTCTATTTTGATTTTGTGGATATATTGCTTTTAAAGTTATTCTCAAAGTTAGCTAAACCATATTTACCATAAAACACTGCTTTAAAGTAGTACATGAAGTGAAATGAAATATTGCTAACATCTGTGAACAATGTAATCAGGCAAATGAGGAATTATGACTACATCATGGCAATTTAGGATAGAACATACTGAATTACAATTGTCAGCAGCTTGGTTTATAGCTCACAAACTTGAGAAAAGCGCAGCATATAAAAAGAGTGGGGAAGGATTTAATCAAAATATGATTACAGAAGAGAACGTAAACGACACATGGCATTACTTTTCAAGGGTTCACCACTATTACTGGTATCTTGAAGTGTAACTGAAAACTCACCAATACACACACGCAGAAAGATAATTTCAGTTATACAGGGCTGCTCATATGCATCACAAATCCATGGGGTTTAGCTCATAACAGAGTAACAATTCCACCCAACTCTGGGGTTGTGGTAGGTAGGCAAGGAAATAATCTATGGAAATTCCACCAGATTCGTTCAATTTTTTAAGTTTCCTATCTGTTCATAGGCCAGAGGTGCAAGTCAGTATTCTCCCTGCCCTGTACAATGACCTATATTGGGGATGATCTGCAGCAAGAAGCAAGCTGGTAGGATGCTGTTCTTCCCTACTCTGACATTCTTTTGAGGGGTTCAGGGTGGAGCTACCTTTACCACATTTGTGAAAATGAAATATACTTTGAAATATGGAAAAAAAATTTCCAAACTCTTTATTCTACTTCTTTCATTAGACAAGGAAATTCAAGTCCCTGTTATTGGAAAGATGCTTTTTTCCTCTCCTTTAATTCCTTGTTCCATCTCCATTCTACATATTTTCCTCTCAAGCATTTCCACAATCCTTTCACTGTTGTACATTAACACCTCTTGGCCACTGATATATTTCACTTTGCATCATCACAGTAAAGCAGAGAAGAAACAGGAACTGGAATAAAAACATTATTAGAGAGTTATTTTCTCTGGTTACACAGGAAGCTTTGGTGAATCAATCCCAGCTACCAAAGTGTTGTTTAGCAATCCCTCCTCTCCAAGTTTCCTCTGTAAACATAGATGTTTAAGAACAACTTGCCATTTGGAAAAATTTACTTGTCTGTATAAAATGTTTTATGACCCATTTCTCCACAGGGCAGAAACCTAACAAACGTTTCTGAATTCCAGTCGGAATTATGTTCTTCACTGATGAAGACAACGGTCCATTTTTTCTCCTATTATAAAACATTCCTTCCACTTGGAATATTCCTGTTCCTCTAAATTACTGCACTGACACAAAAGCAAGAGCCACCTGGTAATGCCCAGAGAAATTACAGTACGTGCCCTCAGAGAGGGCAGCTGCTGGCACTGGTAATAAATAAATAAACAGATAAATATATACATATGTAAATAAATAAAAGCTGTTCACTAGATTTACGTCACCAGAAATCCAGATACTTTCCACATGTTTCTGCCTTCCATCATCTCTGAAAAATCACAATGTACTAGTTCCATTCTGCCATGATAGCATACTGGATACTGTACCAAAATCTTTTAGTAATGGATAGTCAGAGTTTTGGGTTTGTTGGTTTGGGTTTTTTTTTTTCTTTTAATCCTGACTCTTTCATAAATAATTTTGTTTCATAAGAAGAAATTTTTTGAGGTGAGTGCCAGTGGAGGCTGAGATGAGGAAAGTATTGCAGCTGATGAAACTATACCTCTTTAGAAAGCATTTTTTTATTACCATTCACTGTATAAAAGTGACATTTCAACATGAAACACTATAAATTATGCTGCATCAGCTTATAAAAATCTAGATTTTCAAAATTTAACAATCAATCAAGATGACATCTAGGAAAATTCCCTGGAAGCCAATAAAAAGCCTGTACAAAGTGCACCGCCCTGTACTGCTGCCCACTCCTTCTTGCTCCCAGGCAACGCTGCTAAAACCTGGCTCTCACTTCTGTTAGCATTTGGCCTCTCTGGAGAATTATGAAGGTGAAAAAGATCTAAAATAGGTATTTCACATAGCTTTCCAACTTGAAAATATCTGTCATCACCCTGTCTTTAACTTAGACTTATTAAAAATACATGACAGCCTTGTGCTTTATAATGTTAATGATAATGTATGTCTTGGAGATGTACTGAAAACACCACGACAACAGATTTCACCAGAATTTATCCCATTCCCGGAACTGATTAGGCAGTGCTAAATAAGAAAGCTTCTTTCGGAGCACCATAGCAATAACTAACAATAAATATGACTAACATTAAATTTAACAGACCAAACACACATCTAAGATTAGCAAAGCAAATACTCCCTCAGTGAAACAGCCAGCAGAAGGCTAAGAAAAGTGAAAAGAGGAAAAACATAATAGAAACTTTCACAAGGAAAAAATAACTATCATGTAACCACAGTATACAATTACCTAGATCACCATGATAGTTGCAAAGGGAATCACGACCTGCATGTTTAGCAGTCAGACCCGCTATGCCAGAATCAGCTGTAAGTGCTGAGTCTGCCAGCGGCACATTGAACACAAATCTGAATTTAGGAACATGTAAAATTATTGAGCAATTGGACTTGATATTGATTTAACTACATCACTTCTCCCTTCACCTTAGTAAATGGGTGTCATAGTAAATGTAGATGTCACACTACAGGCAAAACAATTAACAAGTAAACCATGCAAAGCTGGAATTACAATTTTTAAGTGCTCCACTTCAAACATGAACTTCAACCACTGCTGGCCATGACAGATTTAGCTGAGAACAAAGTGATCTTTCAGAAGGTCAAGCAAACACAAATTGCCCAAAATTGCTCAAAATTACAGAGCTTTAAAGATGTTTAAGTAAGAAGTGCATGTCAACCAGACCTTCAGACATGACTGAGATAATCTTCTGCTTGACTCTGATTATTTCCTTTAGTATGAAGAACAGTGGCTCATTTTAAAGAAAGGACAAGTTAGAGAATACCTTATGTTAGAGATTCTCAAAACACAGACCACAGAGCAGTTTCTAATGCTCGGAACATTCTTCTAGGGAGCTGACTCTATTAGGAAGGTTCATCAATTTTATCTGAAAGGGACTATTTAGCAGAGTAGCAAACACACAACAGGATAGAGTCAAACCAGGAACTTCCATAGGACCACTATGAACAAGGGAGTGGCAGCTAACTGGGGATGATGGGGAAGATTACAGTACTACATGAAGAAATATGTGTTTCAGGCACAGAAATTAATATCACCTGCTTGGCCAAGCTTCTTTTGCACAGCAACCAAGGCAGGAAGAACAGAGGTTGTGTATGTCCAGGTAAGGTCTCAGCATTATGTCAAATGCAGATGGGGCACAAGGCAAGACGGAGGAGCTGGAAAGTATTTCCAGGTTCCACAGCTCAGCCTCACCTTTGGGATGCAAATGCAGAAAACACAATCCTCTATGGATCCTGGTAGTTGAGCTATTTTAGGTATACACATGGAATGCAGAGCTAGAACTCCACATATTTTAAAAAACAAGGAAAATATGAGTAAACGTGTTATTTGACACGTAAGGAGAACTATTTTATGCATCACCGTCTAATAGTAAATTTAACTAATTTCTGTATAGGAAAAAAGAAGCAAGTGAAAGAGCTGACTTGGTGTAGGTCCACACCATGACATTTAAAACTAAAACACTGAAAGCTTAGTCCTGTCGTGGGTTTGGTGGGGGCAGAGGCAGGGGTTACCAAGTATGATAGCTTCTTTAAGGCTGCCGACATCTCACATATGAAATCACAGACAGAGAAGATCATGTAGGCACACTGCTAGGCACAGAAAATTATTAGGCAAATATTTAACAATCTAAACCTTGAAAAAGAAGTTTGAAAAACTAGTTATATTTAGATGAATTTTATTGCTCATATAATTCATAAAACTACAATTTGAAGGTAAAACTACAATTTGAAGGTAAATAGTTAAGGCAGTTATAAACTCATAAAACAATGTGCTCAAAATAAAAATTATATGGAACCTAACAACTCTCTTCTTTTCACAAGCTACTGACCTTTATTTCTCTCAAGATGAAGGTCACAGTGGAATTAATCAATGACTAGCACACATATATCACTTACCTTGAAGTCACAGCTTCCATGAATTCATCAAGAAGATCATCATAGGCTTGACCTCTAATTCTCTTGTGTCTCAGCCCAATATACAAAGGATCTTTCAGCAGTGCCTGTTTAAAAAAAAAAAGTTTGAACTATTACATGAGCAAGTTACAATACTACACTCTTAGTTAATAAGAAGGAGACAAAAATACAGTGTTTAAGGATTAACCCAAGCATATGAAGTGCATATCAATTTATCCACCTCTACATTAAGACCAAGGAAACATAAAGAGATTAAAGAAACACCCTTTTGTACCAAGGAAAAGGGATACCCTAGTCTCAAAGGAAGTGTATAGTTTCCAAGTGACGAAGTAAAATTTACTCTGGGATGTCGGGTTTCAAAAGTATCTTTTAAAGCTTTAGTTAGTAATTTTCTATCTTTTTTTTATAACCTAAAGTGCTCTGACATTTTTAAAAAGCCGTTTTCCTTAATTTTATCAACATGTTTCACAAATCTCTCCCAGAGCCCATCATTTCAACTGCTGATGAGCTGATATTCAGAAAATGTGCCACTTTCTAAAATTCAATATGCCAAAATATAACCAAGCCTTTTCCCTTTTCCTTTCAAACTTTTTAGATTATCAGTTTAGACTCTAGAATTCTTCATTTCAGCTATCCATGTTCCATCAGTTGCATATGATTTCTGAATTTGTCTATGCTTAAATCTTGTACTTTTTCTTCCTTTATCTTTATGATCCAGACTTACCCATGGTCCATAAAAACACTAAACCTGTATCATGCCATGTCTTCACTACTAGAAGGTCTGATATATTTCCAAATTATAACTTACAATTACTAAAAGTGTTCAAAGTGTTTTGCAATCACTTTTGACCATCCACTTCAGTCACAGTAATTCCCAACAGCAAATCTCACGCTTCCACTGGCTCTCCCAGGTGCTCAGGTATAAAGATACTCTTTGCTATTATTTCTCACATGCCTCTGAAAACAAATAAGCTACATTTCCCTATTGTATGTAGCGTGCAATCCTCCCACACGTCCCCAAACAGCTTGCTGCGTAGCTCAGAAGCTTGACTAAACATTTTTCATCCAAAAATAATTTGCAAATCCAACAGGGTGGCAGAAGTTTGTTGTACATCAGCTTCAACGAGAAAAACATTGTAAAGAAAAATAGAGACCCACTCGCCTTCCAAGAGAGAGCCTTCAAAATGCAAAATGAAGCAAAAAGCCTGGAAAGCTTTCTCAGCCTGATCCAGACTTGGAAACAGAAATCCAATTTCTGAATTTTAGAGAAGTGCCTAAATTCCCATCCCAGCTTTTTTTCACGTTGTAAAACTAAAAAAAAATTCCTCTGGGTCACAAGGCCCTGTTAAAGATTGATTTGAATCATTATGAAATTCAAAATCTTTGATGGTATTCTGCTTCCCCTGGGAGTATCCTGATGCAGACCTATAGATACAGGTGTTTGTCTTTCCCTCACTTCTCTCTCCACTTCCACAAAGAAGTAAAGATTTAGGATTAGAATGTCTAAAAAAATCAAGCAGGTTTAAAAGCTGAATTTTCTAAATCTTGCTAAATTAATCACCAATCCAGAACAATTTGTAATACTTTACTTACAGCCATTCAGAAGTTGGTAGTTCAACTTTTTGAAGTGAAACACAAAGCTCAAAATTAAAACTACTTTGTAAATGAAGGTGAAGTCATTACACTGTGTTTTATTTATTCCCTTCACTAACACGTTGTAGCCTTTGTGTTTAAGCAGCATATTTTTTTGCAGAAATAATTTTGCCTGTGTATTTACATTATTCTAAATATTCTAGCAGCAAAATCAAAATAAAATTCTGTACCTATTCTAGATACTGCAGGAAAAACTGGCAAGAGTTTGATCTGGTATCTGTCAAAGTAATTGTTCCTTTTGTATAGTCTTCTTGTTTTTATATAATCACTTCAAACTTTCTAATCAAGAACTATTTCTGAAATTTTTTTTTTATTTCCATTTTGAGTTTGTCTAGTTATCAAAAATTGCCTCAAGAAAACCTGAAAAATCAAGGATAAATTTATATATCTGGGAGATGAATTCACAGGAAGTGCAAATTAACGTTTTAAGAACATGAAATCTTCAGGCAATTTTGGAGAGCCCATATGAGCTGTCTCATGCTTCCCCCCAGACTGAGCACACAAGGTTGGGAAGAAGAACTGCCAAGCCTCAAGAGCCTCTGTCAGGAACATCACGGTAGGACTCAGAAACAGCAATCTCATTTCTAAAATCCCATTGCTGCAGCTTTCCATGCCAGTAGGCTTCTGCTATTCCATGTCCTGTGCAAGGATACCGCATGTTCCACTACCCAATTCAGAGTAAATAACTTAATCCATTTCCAATTCCCCTAATTCTTCTTCCTAAATTGATTTGCTCTTTTCAAAGAGCTTCCACAAGCTTTTTATTAAGCAATGTCTGTTTTCTCATTTTATAAAACAATGCTCAAAATGAAAAAAGAAAAAAAATCTTTGGTCCCTTTTTTTTTTTAAAGTCTGATGACATGTTCCTAAAACACTTTGCAGCCAGACTGAATCAGTCTGATTCCTTCAAGAAGGCAGTTTAGATTCGCAGTGATTCTGTGAAAGTTCAGGAGAAACAGGCATCACGTTACTCTGTTCAAAAAAGCGCTAAACCAGCTGTGGATCTGCCTTGAAACATACATAGGCTCTTACACTCCTTTCGCTGCTTTTGCATTTTTTATGTCTGTGAGCATTTAAATCTATAATCAACACTAAAACTCAGAACTCCAAAGCAGCTCCGTTTAGAGGACCACTGAGTTTATTCATCTGTCTTTGATGCTGAAATTTAATGTGAAATATTTAAAACAATTATTACAGTGTTTCTGGAGTATGTATAAACCTCTACCCTGGGAAGTCTCACAAGCAGAGACAATTAATTCAGCAACACATCTCTGATGAAAAGCTTGGCCAGCTATATACTCAGAGTTCAGAATTCCTTTACAGCTCAGTGCATTCTGCTTAACAAACATTACAGTTTGACATGAAATAGCCCCAAAAAGTTCCTTTATGGTCCTGTTTGGAACAACGTATGAAGAAACCCGTGGCGGACACAAAAGAATGAAACACTCAGCAAGTGAAAAGAACAGTGGTCACGTCTGTGCCCTGAGTGGCAAACCATTGTGGTGCCGCTCCCTTTCCAAACGGCGCTGAAGAATGAATAAGCTGCTTAAGCACATTATCCCCTTATTCAGGTCAACACCATGCAAACTGGGACCGTGGTGCTTGTTTTTTTTAGAGGGTTCACACATCTTGAGAGATTAACATTTGCTACCAACTATTTCATGGCTTTCAAAACAGATTACCAAAAAAAAAGTTCCATTGTACAATCGAGTATGTCAAACTGACATGATGATTAGGTACTTTTCCTCAATGACTTGGGTTTCTTTTGTTACCCAGGTTGTTGTCAAAGCCTAAACTTTGTTTTGTTCTTTTGGAAATCCAATCTCCCTCAAAACATAACTCTACTTTTTTCCAGGTTAGTGGGTTTGTTATGCATATTGCATGATACTGAAAAAGTTGATGCCAGCTTATTTTTAGACATGTTTATTCTAAGGCTAAAAAAAAAACCTAAAGTTCTAAAACATTTAGGTTTACCAGTGTGGAACATTCAAGCTTTAACAGAAATAGGGTTTTCTAAGAATAAAACGCTTATTTAAAGTTCTGGTAGTGGAAATAGCATGCAGATCTATTTAGAATTAGCTGTGCAAAATAACAAGTTCTTTGAAGCACCACCTGAGCGCATTCAAACTGTAATGACCTTTGGGGGTTTTAAGAAAAAGGCAAGCCGTTTATACCATCTTACTCAGAGTAAAGAGATCATCAGCAAACCATCAAAGTTCAAGCAAGGCTGAACCGTGCACCTGGCTCTAATTTAGCTACAAAAGCCAAACCAGTGAGAAACAGAAAACTGCACACTTAAATATTTCATCAGTTGAGCACAAACATGCTGAAATGTCATTTATTCCCAAACTTGGCACTGAGATGTTTCTTTGGAACAGATACATACTTTAGTGAACAGCTTCATGGAAAATTGGAGGTGAACATCTGCAAGACCCTGAGCCTTTCCACTGACAAGGATGGAGCAGAGGTCATTCAGAACCAATCAGTGCCACCTAGACAGTGTTTAGTGTACAGTAATGCTTCAGAGCAGCAACTAACCCCATGCCATTAAAATGTCAAAACTTTCCAGCAATTCTGCAATGGAAAATGATTTGCTCTAGAGCCACAGTTACAAAGCTACAAGAGAGCTATATTTGTATGGGATATCTGAAGTTTTGGGACAAAGACATGCCACATGCCAGAAATTAAACACATTTCAGAGCATGATTGGTCTAACAGGGCACACAGTTACTGAGAACACCAGGCGAAGGCCGCTGCTTTTTCAAGTCTTAATATTTTCTTATACTAATATACTCTAAATTCTTTTTGTAACCTTCTTGTCTCAGTTTTAACTGGTTGGGGAATGGCTAGTGAGCACAGGAGGGCTTCTGTTCTCCAGGAAAGTTGCACATTCCAAACTTTTTTTTTGTTCCACAAGACTGAAACTTCATTTGATGTGAAACTTCTTCCAATAAAAAGAGTTAGCTGGTTAGTAACATGCCAATGTTTTGGACTTAACTTCAGTTTCCATCAATACTCATTACCCAGCAATCAATCTGCACTCATTTAAATTTTTGGTTTGTAAGCACTAACATGCTGAATCACAATCTTCTGTCCTCAAAGAACTGCTTACAGCTGCAAAGTTTTTTCATGGCATCAGAAAGACTGTATAAGATTTCAGTTTATGTTAGACTAGAAAGTCTTTCTTTTCTTCGAATCAGCTTATTTTGAAGTCTGAAATACAGGATGATGCCCTTAGAATGTGTAACAAATTCTGTGTTTCCAAAGGCTAAGTGAATTTTGGGTGAATTGAATGCTACCAATTAGGTTTGAGGATGTAGAATACTTTGCAAAAATAAGTTGCATAATCAGAGAAATAAAGATTTTTTTTTTTTTTATTTTGTTTTCTTTGAATTACACTAGCCATATTACATACTTACATCACAGCCCCTTCTATTTAAACACCAGACCTTTGTCAACACATTTGCAAACATTAGCAAGGGGCCTCTTGCACACGAAAAAAGAAGCCTTATCCTCTGTTTCTCCCTAAAGGAAGGAGATCTCATATTCGGGAGTCTCAGCTAACACTTTATCTAGACATCCCCAAGACAGGTACTGGCATACAGAGCAGTAGCTCTCTTTGCCCCTCAGCTTCCTCCACGGAATCCTCCATAAAAGATCTCAAAACAGGAGGACAAAAATGGGTATCACAATGAGTTGTTCTAGCTATAAAAAAAGGAAGAGAAACCCCACACACTGGACATGAGTTTTAACAGTTGAGCCCAGCTGTGCTCACCTTGCCAAAACCAAGTGGCTGTCAGTTGCTTAGAGACAAAGATACAGCCATACTATAATAACTATTTTCCCACCTGTAACCCTAAAAACATCACTGAAAATTGTCCCATGTCTGCTCAGACAAGATTCTAAACCTTCAATAGTCAAGAGTTTAAAAGATAATACATTCATAGGGCTCCTTTGTCATCAATCTTGAATGCAGTGCTTGAAGGGAAAAACTTCCGTGGAATAAAATTATTAGCAAAGAGTATTATGAACTTTTGCGACAGTTCAAAACAAAAATTCATTAAAACTCTAGAGAACCAATATCCTAATGTAATAGAAAAGAAGTTATAGTATTTCAAATTCTGCTTAGAAGAATTTAAGGTTGTGCTAAAAATATAAAGAATATATTCTCTTTCATATATGCATAACGATAATAGAGATTTGCACACGTAGAGTAGACTTTTTCAATTATTTCCCCTTAAAGACAGGCTTCATTAATTCAATCCAACTTGTTCTTCAATTTCACAAGGTTATTAAAGTGTCAGTGTGACCTTTACATCCCACACTTGCTTCTGCTCAGGAAGCTTACTCATTTCTTAACCTGAAAGGAATTACCAGTTGTCGCTTTGGATGCTCACTGAACCCTGTTGCTTATATTCTAGTTATTTCCCACGCATGCAAACAGCCTTGCCCAGCTGAAAAACTGTCAGCTCCAGCGAACTTTAACAACAAAATAAAAATCCCTCTAATGGCTGGAAAGAATGCTTCATGAAGGAATCTTGTAACACGCTATGAAATTACCACAGCCCGACCCCAAGCAAGAAGACTGCACAAAGCCGGGCTGTGCCAAGGACATTCTGTGGGATGTTTCCGGCGCATGTATGTGGCACTGAATAAAGGCCCCAGTGTGCGAGTGCTGTGGGCAGGCAGTGGCTGTGTGCCCTGGGGCACAAGCCTCCAGCCCCCTCGCACGGCACCATCTGCCTGCATCCCCCCATCCCGTGCCATGGCTACCAGAAGGGCTCTTCCAGGAAGTCACTCATTCCTGTTGAGTGAGCATGCAAAGCTAAAGACCACCCAGCCCCCTGAGGGTAACATTTAAAAACATACCTGACATACACAAATGTGTGGTTATGTGAGCCCTCATTAGCAAGGAAGCACCAAGTGCAAAACCCAAAGACAGGAATTTGCAGCAGCAAGGGGCAAGATGCGCTTGATTTTTCAGATTTTTCCAGGGGCTGCTGTCTCTTCAAGTCAGACAATGCATTTGTGTTTAGGACATGACTCACTTGTGTCCATGAGTCAGTTTGTGGAACCAAGCAATGGATGAAAAGCTCAAGGGCTGTTGTTGGTGCAGGGGTAGACAGCAGTGTTGCCTTCTAGTGTGAGTCTCCAGATACACCTGAGTCACTCTCATAGCTAAACTTCAAAATGCTGGGAATTATAAAATATTTTATAGAAATCATACTTTTATATAAAGTTTATCTTATGATTTTTAGGTGCAAGTCAAGATTTCTGAGCACTTGAAACAGTTACAGCCAGGAGTCCATTAATGATGCATATGCCTAAGAAGTTCCTTTCCAAACAATCTGGAATTCACAATGACACCTGAACATCTTTACTTGGTGGGCTCTGAAAACCGTAAGTAATACACAGTACAGCTAGGCTAACTATATATTGCCATGCTTGATATTGAATACTATAAGTTTAAAATTTTTAAAAGCAGCAATACATCTGACATCAGATGCATTATATCTTTTTCAGAGCAATTCAGCTTTTTTTCCACCTGCTCACCTTTCCAGTACAGCAAGCAGGAGATTCACACAGCAATGACAAAGCTTTTTCAGTAAGTAATCACTGATATTAAAAAAATTCTTGCAGTAAATTTACTCAGACAATCTAGCAAGAACTGCTCTGTGCACCTCGATCTTTATGGCAGTTTCCAACCAGGAAAGACCTGGGAACAGCTGAGTAGTGAAACATACCTCAACTATAACTTTGCTAGCCAATAGATAAAGCAAAAAAAAAAAAGGTATTTCCCTGAAATTTAAATGTCATTGGAACCTTTTTTCATGTCAAACAGCTTACACTGATGATTTTCAACCAGTTTAATTTCTAAAAACTATTAGGAATAAGTATCAGAGAATGGCCATTGTGAGTCATGCACTGTTCATAAGGAGAAAAGCAGGCATTTTCCTGAGGATTGGACTGGATGTTATTATAAAAGTACTGTAATTGAAGAAAGAAAAAAACTGCCTTCAAAGCTAGCAAGTTAGCTTGACAGTTTTTCATACTAGAAAATGAAAAACTAAAAAGTTTTTCCATTCTAAACATGCAATTGTGCCAACAAATCTGTTACAGAAAGTCAGCTTGAAAATGAAAATAATAAATTCCTTGTTAGACTGATCCTTATAGCACTAGAGCTCTCCTAGTACTATGCTTGTGTATAGGGATTCATCGGGTCCTTCATTTGAAACAACATTTAACTCACGCATCAAGTAGCAGCTGTGCCAAGCAGCTCATAACTAAGGCACGTGATTATCAGGATGAAGGGGAAATAATTTTTAATCTTGGAAAAATACCGAGGAAAAGTATAGAAAGATCCATTTTCTGTGTTAACTGTGCCAATCTGAAAATAATGGAATGCTTTGTGTGAACGGGGCACTGTCACCATGGGTGGAATACAGAGCCTTCTTCACAGAACAGGTTCTCAAGCATGAGAACAGGCTGCCCAGGCAAGTAGTTGAGTCCCCATCCCTGGAGGTATTTAAAAGTACATGTGGCATTTAGGGACATGGTCTAGTGGTGGACTTGGCAGTGCTGGGTTAACAGTGGGACCCAATGGTTTTACAGCTCTTTTCAAACCTAAATGATTCTATGATTCAACCTGCTACCGGAACTGTATCTAGCCAAGCTAGTAAGCAGGACAGAGAGGCCTAATTCATTGTGTTTTTTAAGAAAACAAAACAAAATAAACCAGCAAGATAAATACTCTGTATTATGTTTAACAGTCTGAGAGAACTCTCCTGATGTTAACATCTGTCTGCAGGGATAAGGACAATGCCAATTCCACAAATGCCTGTAATTTGAGTTGGAACTTGGAAGACACTCAGAACCATGGTTTTGGAGGAACATTTCATCAGACACAATTTTAGCGTGCATAACTCTTTTACAGAGTAAAACTGAAAACAAATGGTTGTCTGCATGCCAGTGGCATTTCTTGAAAAACCTAATCATTTGCCTATTGAGAAAACAATAGTCCTGAAGAATCCAACATCGTTTAGGACTTCAGCACATTGTGCTGCATGTAATCATTAATATTTTAACACACAAACAATAGTCAGAAAGTAAAGAAATCTGAGAAATCTCATGTATTTTATTCATTTAACTTTCAGCAGAAATCTCACAAGAAATCTTCTAAAACTCCTTATATATACTTTCTATAAAAGCTCTTACTGAATCACAGAAAAGGCTCAGATGAACCATTAAGCTCCCTACACAACTGACCTCCCACAGGCACCACAGAGTTAACGACTACAATTTCCTCTTCATGAAATCCAGCAGCTACACGGCTAAGAAGTCGCATGCCCTGTCACACATCAAGAAACATGGAACAATGCCCTCACTGCTACACTGTGAAATATAGCTGATGCATAATGGGAACTGGAAGCTACAGAAACAGATTACCGCAACCAAACTTTCAAAAGTTTACTGCTCTCAAAAAACATGAGAGATGACATGCTAAAACCTACTCGAAGGTCCAGCCATAAGTGCTTGTAATAAACCAAAGAAGGTGGCCAAACAATAATCTTTAAGAAGAGCCCAAACAGTGTTCATGGTAGCCTATACAGTACTCTAAAAACAAGTCTAGCCTCAGTGAAACGCTTTAGAGAAGCTGGAGATATTTATCTTTTTTTTTTCCTGCAAAGTTAACAGGAGTGTAGCTATCTTAATACATTACATTTTCTAGCTTAATCAAGAGTGACAAGATACAGCTGCTTGAGGTGGTTCAAACATTTTAAATACATCAAACTTTTCTACACCATTTTTGCAAAGCAACAAACACACAGCATTCCCTTTACGTTCATGCACTTACATTTAAAAATTTTGTTTAGGATAGGTAGCTGGAATGTCAGAACATAAGGAGTCATCCAGATTTCAAAACCAGACAAAAATCAAGGAAAAAACCCCAAACAAACCCAAAACCAAAAAGCAAACCACGACTAAGTGAATCAGCAAAGAACAAAGACTTATTGTTTTGAAGATGACACGAGTAAAGTTTTGTTATTAATTAGCAATATTCAGAAGAATGCCATCCTAATAATTTTCCTTCATCTGAAAAATTACAAAGGTAACATGAACCTTAATAAAAAACCCTCAAAGACCTTTTTCATTCATATTTAATATTCTACTAACAAAGAGGATTTTGCTAATATTGTATCAGCTCACACATTATGACATCAGAGTGTCTCAAGTCCATCAGATAGGTAATTGAACAGAATTTTAACATATCAACAGATACCATTTACAGAACTGAAAATTTTGTTCTAGGTTACCAGTATACCTCATTTCTACACCAACAGTTCTGATATTTTGTTTTTATTTCCTTTCCATTCACACGCAAATATAAATCTACACCACTTGTTGTGACATCTCCTCAGTTTTATTAAACTTAAGCCTATTTATTTCATTTACTTCCACAAGCTACTTCCACATGGTCCTTCCTTTGACCCTGATATCCCTGTCTCCTGTGCTGACACTCAGACATTTTCTTTACTAAAGCCAAATGGGTTGGACCTCTTCCTGCATCAACAAGTCACATCCACAGTGTCCCTTGGACTGAAAACAGTATGTTGATATTATTTTGGTGCTGGCATCTCAGCTATCTATCTGTCCTAACTCCAGTTAAAAAAAAAAGGAAAAGTCATTCTTTGCACAAAGTAGACTTGCTAGTGCAAGGCCAACATTTGTAAGAGCACCTTTACAATTCAAGCATGACAAGCTTTGTCCCAGATGCTAGGCTGTCTTCTGTGGAGCCATAAATAACACATATTTTTCCACCTTTTGTGATAACAGCTATATTTATGCCCATTCCTTCTCTTGTCTTCTCCATTGCCTGTGAAATCACTGACGAGGTTGATAGCAGTTACTGTGAAAGCCAACAAAAACAAACACTATCTGTTGGTGTCTTCTGAGCATAAAGAATGGGAAATGTCCAATGTGTCTTTAAACAAAGTCTGCCATCAATTTAGTCTATGGATATTCATGCGTGCTATCCAAAATAAGCAGCTACAGATATTAATTTCTGCCCTCTTTCATAGATCCCGTTGCTTTGAAAAGTGAAGTAAAAAGAAATTAAATGGACTGACAGAACTGCCTGTAACATCAGTACACAGCTCATTCTTTCTTGTGTCAGGTGAAACTGAGACTTAAATCCCATGTCACCCCATCTACATTCTTTCTTCTAAAACCTTTACCTTCTCAACTTCTCAGGTCTGAAAATTCATTACCAACATGCAGTTTGGTAAATGTGAAAATCTGAGGCACCACCTAGCTTTGTCACATTTTCCATGGTCTAATGAAATAGGACATTTCAAAAAACGAATAATCATAAATAGCAAATTTCACAACAATAAATCAACAGCCTCAGAAAAAGAATATATTCCTAGCCAAAATGACAAAGTTTAAAGGATGACAATGGACCAAAAGAAGCAGACGATTGCTGAGGTCTTCTCACGCATGAAGCAGTGGAATGGCATTTCTCAAAGAGCAGTATAATGACACTTCTCAGAGATAACAAGAGTTTGTTTAGTAGGAGGTTGACATAAGTTCAAAATCAAGTTTTAGTCTCTGTAGAAGTCCTCTGAGTCACACAGTAACCACATGTCAGATGCAGAGTGAGGCAAGTGAAGTGCAAACTGAGTATGAATTAATGTTAGCTAACTTAAGAACCTATACTGGATACTTCTATATCTAAACTAGCCTAGGCTCTTTTTACAGTCAACAAGTAAAAAAAAAGATCAAAGAACATTTTACAATACAATGCATCAGAGCGCTTTGAGACAGTTCCTCCGCAAGAAGCAGCACCTGTTTCCCCGACAAAATTAGCCTAGGAGGATTAGCTTAGGTTCAGATGACCATCAAGCTCTGTGTCTCTTTTAAGTCTTTCTGAGCTTACCTAGCTTGGCCCCAGACTCTCAAGACTAATAATTCAAACACAAGATTAAAACTGTCCCTTCCACTGAATCTTAAGTACGGGCAAGAAGGAGGCACAAACATTGCTGCCTAAGTGGGTACACTAGTAAAGTCTAGATCTGGGTTTAGTACACAGGCAACATGGAAAGGCTGGATGGTTACAAGAAGACTGCAAACACATCTTTAGTAATTTACGAAAGCATAAGAGGACTTTAGGAAAGGCAATTTAGAATGATGGTGGATGTAATTCTGGCACTGAAATATATAGCAATCTATTACTTTATACTACATGCATATTAAAAACATAATATGTACTTGAAAGTCTCCTTCAATTATACTAGAAAACTAGAACTAGGATGGATTTTTAAAATGGCAGTAACGTTTTGTTGTACAATAACAACAGTAAGTCTCTGGTGAAAAAAAAATCTTTCCCCCCTTTTTTTTTTTATTTAAAAAGGACTGTAAGTATTTTTGCTACTGACAGGAAATGCAGATCGAGGTGTTTTTCATCCCCGTACTAGGGCAAAAGAAGATGAGCACTATAACTATAATATAAACACAGAATGCCTTTCTACTGCAAAAGTAAAGAACAAAGGCCATTACAAGTGACTGAGACATTAAAGAAAATGCTGGTAGTGCACATATTATGAAACCAAGAAAAATATTTAAAGAGAATAAATGTTTAAAATCCAAGCCCATTTATATTTGAGTTTTATTGGTGAAAGTGCTGGTACTCACAGCTGCTGCTGTATGCCTAACAAAATATGAGAAAAGCAGCTAAGTGAAAACAAGAGAGGAGATGCAATATGTTCCCCTGGGAACACCATGGTGAAGGATAGAAAATGATCTTCTACATTTGCAAATAAGTCAAAACTTTTAACAGCTCTAAATACTGTGGGAAATGCTGTTCCCCTCGGGGCACAATAACTTCATAAAAGGGGTAGGCAATGTTCTGTGTTTCAGCTCTCTTAATACATCATTAGTAGAATGCATCCCCTAGGAAGCACAAGACATTTGTACACAGTCTTCTTGAAGGTTTAATATAACCACGGAAATACACAGTAAGACAGAAGATACAGAACGAACTAATTAAAAAATTGCAGAAGTCCATGTAGAAGACAAAGTAGAAGACAGACTCAAAGAGGCTGTCTCTAAAAGACTGAAACACACTGGAAACCTCAGTATCTTGGGTAAATCTAGATTCTAAACCCATCTGAGTTAAAGCACTGAGTAAAAATAACTTCTGAAATTTTCAAGTTGTGAATGTATTACCAGACATATTGTAGCTATTCAATAAGAGCATCAAAGAGCAAGAAAAGGAAGTCTCAAAAATTACTGAAGAACCTCATGTGTCAGAAACTCGTGATCCACTCCAACATGCCACCCACCAGTCCCTGCACTGAGGGTAAATGGTGGCTCTTGCAAGTACCATCCCTTCCTCAGATCATTCTTTAGGTTTGAAAGTGTAATATGGATGCTGGCACAGCTCCAGGTGTTCCTGCCGTTTAAATAAAGCATATTTAGGAGCGACTGATAATGCCATATTTATTTCAGAGGAGGAACCTTTTGAAATATACAGGAAAGATGACACTAAACCCCTCAATCTTAAAACACGCATCTATAAAAGCAGGTGCACTTGTCCATTCCCTCTAACACAAACTCAGTCCACTTCAAATAACTGAATAGACTTAAAAGGAGACTACCAATTCTGACAAAATGAAACAGTGGGGTTTTTTTTTTTCTTCACAATGGGCTAGACAAGACTTTAAATTCAGAAATTACTTTACTTTTCTGTACTTCTGAACACTGAAAAGAGAATAGAAAATATTGGTCGTGCCATCACCTCTAGGAAAAGTAGTATCCAATCACACTATTTTCTTACCAACTGGAAGCTTGGAAAGGGGAAGAAAAAGGAATGGTCATCTATTCTCTCCTTTGCTCAAGTGCTGCCTGCATACTACCAAGGAAGGCAGTACAGCAGCAAGGTCTAAGGGGGGAAAAAATCCACTCGTAAAATAGAACTCAACCGGTAAAGGAAAGTGCAATTATCTCCTACCAGACTGGCACACACGGGCAGCAGCCAAAAAATAAAAAACCCACAGAATATTTACTTCACTGATAGTTTTACAAACATTCATGCATGGAACTCAGCACCATTGGGCCACAGCATTACTTCTGAGCACCTTCCTTGGCCTGACTGTTTTGTGGAACATGTTAAAAAGCCTTTTCCCATCAGCCAGGTTAATTTGGTCAATAACATGTTAACATACCTAAATGAAAAGCTGCCCATCTGGAAACAAGTTTTGATCACACGTAGTGTCATCTGTATTGCAAAAATA
The DNA here is from genome assembly GCA_013398015.1 of Oreocharis arfaki. Lineage (NCBI taxonomy): Eukaryota > Metazoa > Chordata > Aves > Passeriformes > Paramythiidae > Oreocharis > Oreocharis arfaki. The sequence continues at coordinate 161,511 of VZRR01003151.1, forward strand.
TGCAAAACTACTAGGGAACACACTGGAGAATATGACCTAGAAATGAGATTCCCATGTATGCACCAGATACAAAAATAGACTCATTATGTAGACGGAACCAATCTCTATTCACAGAATTCAGGAAATGCTACTACTATTTTACAATAAAATTGTCACTGAAATATTCTCCAGTTCTAACAATCATCATTCACGGGGAAGGCAACAGGACCTTTTTAAAATCAGAGAGCATAATCATTCCCATCACATATTTACTACATTATAAAAAAAGTGTAAAAGTGCCAGTACTCTACATATGAATGCAAATTGTGATTGTCTTTCATTTAGCTGCCCTGCAGCTGTGCATAATTTAAATTATTTACTTGCCACATTTATATCTTTAGATTGATAAGGTATGAAACTACAGGTTTCCTCTCTAATCAGTTTTCTACTGTCTAGGTTTCTATTTTTGTTGAAATACGAATAATAAAAGCAGATTTGTTTCTGTTTTCTCAACAGTTTTCATTTGCACATTTATGTGTAGGTATTCCTCAAGAATATGAATCTTGGAAGGCTGGTACTAATTCTTACAACAATTGGAAATAATTTGGGGAAATACAGAAAGCTAACTAGGATAAGATGAAAAACTGAGCATGAATTTGCACCTCAGCTTCTGGATTGCATATTCCAGCATAGATGCCTGTCATTCCTCCAGAGGAGTCGGAACTGCCAGCCCAGGCACGTTCATTGACCTATTTAGGGCAACTAGGAGAACCATCACATTCCTGCATTTCAATTTTTTAGTAAGTTAGGAGAAAAAAATATTCCAAAGCAAGCATGCAGGAAACAACTTGAAATAGCAACCCACAAGTTCCTGAACTGTCACAGATGAAGGAGAAGCTGCCCTGCATATTTCTCTCTCTTGTGCACTTTTCAGTGCTTAAATAATAGAATCATAGAATTACACAAGTTGGAAAATACCTTTAAGATCAGGGAGTCCACCTGCTAACCCAGCACTGCCAAGCCCAGCACTAAACTCTAAGTCTCTAAGCACCACAGCTATATAGCTTTTAAATACCTCCAGTGATGCGGACTCAAACAGTTCCCCGGGCAGACTGTTCCAATGCTTAATAACCCCTTCGGTGAAAAAATTGTTCCTAATATCCAATCTAAAACTCCCCTGGTGCAGCTTGACGCCATTTTCTCTCATCCTAGCTCTCATTATTTTGCAGAAGAGACCAACAGTTATACAAATAAAAAGCAGTCCAGATACTCATTTTTTAAAAGCAAACTGGCCATGATGATTCATCCGCACATTAAGGGCATATATATGTGACCAGTCAGCTTTTCTGCTATGTCTACACAAGACAAGAGAATGTCTGTGTGTCCAGCCACTGCAGCCATTGCTGCTGCAGCTGGAATGACTTCTGACCCCTGGGCAATCCATGTGGCACTGTCCCGGCTCCGAGCACCACGATGTCCTCTGCTAGAAACTGCCTGTGTAAAAAGTCCTTTCAGTGCGAGCTGTCTCAGCTCTTCCACATTGTGTGAAGGTACTATCTGAAAGAGTTGAATACTTCCTACCTAAACTGAAATTTATGGTAAATGGTTTAAGTTGAAATGCTAACACACAATCTTTCCAAATCTCCCATAACTGGCCATTGCCAGCATTGAATCTACACATGTGATCAGTTTAGAATTGGTCTGGCAGCCATGAGCTTGTCAGAGCTTCTCTTCTAAGGTATCAAATAAACAGTTCTCATTCCTCTGCTAAGCATCCAGTATTAGATTAAAATTTTTATGGTCAAAAGAAACCCTTTCACCATTGGTTTGACTCCTATATAACACAAGCCATCAGTCCTGCTAGATTTCATTACTCCTCTGTCTGGAGAATAGCACTTCAACTAAACCACGTCTCTTTCGTGACCCTTGAACAATAAAAATATTGTGTCCAAGTCACTGATAAAAATATTAAACATTGCAGGGCTGAAAAAAACCCCCTGAGATATCATAAACCCACAAGTATTTTATTATTCCTCACAGAAATACGTATTTTTAAATCACATTTTCTCCAGTAACACAGGAGGCCTGCTTTGCTTTTTCATTGGTCTAGTTTCTTAAAAGAAACAGTAAGAAACCTTTCAAAGGTAAAAAATAAATCAACCAAAAATCTGTAAATGCTCATTAGACCGGGAGCATTGTATTTTCAATAAGAGCCTTACCTTTAATCCAATCTTCCTGATTTTTTCAATTTATCCCAGATATAACTAAGAAAAAACTAGTACTTCCTCTGCACCCAGCACAGCATGGTACAGAAAGCTTTTACCAAAGTTTTTTAAAAGAACTGACAAAGCATTATTTGGACATTCCGCTTTAAGAATCTTGACAAACTTTTAAAGCTTTTTTTAACATATTCATTTGCTGTTAATAAAATGCAAAATAGTACTTCTTGCCAAAATAGATAAAACTTACATTTAAGAAGTATCTACCATATTTATAGTGACAATCTAATACTTCCATATGTACCATCACTAGGGAGAAGCATCAGGAAAAACAGAAAACCTCATTCTTACTATTTATAATTATTTTCATTAAGTTACTTTTCTTTAGTGTCTTTTGCTTTTTTACTGACTATAAAGTTAGTTTTTGACCTTGGCTTCTATTACTAGGCCTTGCTGTTTGTTTGGTTTTATTAGACTGGCAGTTTTCACATCCCTGTAAGCCAGAGTGATTTTTAACCACCCAGGCTTGTCTCAACATCGTTTATTTTGCAAGAGTTTATTCACATCTTTTAAGTAGAAAACAATCATCACTCACATTTTGATGTTTAAATGTTTCCTTTTGATCCAGCTTGATTATTTCCATCATCCTTAAACCATCCCTCTTCCAATGCTGAACATATATTTCAGGCAGGTCTCCACTAAATTGCAGCTGTTTGTATCTTGAAAACTATTCATTTCTCTTCTACAGTCTATTTCTTTAACCATTGCAAGGTAATTTAACATACACCTCTACAACATTAGATAAGCACTCAGGATCCAGCGGTCGTATCACCTGATTATTTCCAACACCACCTTTCATATCAGCACTCAGACTAGTGCCTAAGTATGTTTTAATTGAGTTGAAATCCCGCCTAAGAAGCACCATCCTCACACCTAAAAAATACATTACTATGGGTAAGGCATAACTTTTAGTGAGATTGCCATGGTTTGTAGTAAATACCTAGCAGTACTCCAAATAATATTTTAAATGCTTTGAATAAAAATGTTCCTCAGTAACTACTTTCCTTGTCAATACCTTACAAAACAGGCCTATTATTTTTGGCAGCAGTCAGCACTGTTTCTATTGTGAGCACCCACCCCGACTACACGGAACCATTTACTAGCCTGGTCACACAGGACTTTCTACTAGGTCAATTTTTTACCCATAAATAAGCAGTTTCCATTTCTCTTGCTTATTATCTAGGCAATTGCATAAAAATGCTCTACTTGCTTCTCTTTTCTTTCCTAGATTTTATGAGTAACAGGATAATACCCTAGCTAAAAATACCGCTGCTAAAACTAACAGTAACAATGACTTTAATAATCATCTCAAATTCAGTGAGTTGTTCCTCAAAGTTAGTGTTTTCAGTTCTGTAAACAACAAAACAATACAGGATGAGAGCTTGTGAAGTGGCCTTTTTTTGCAATCTGCTTAAGAATAAGAATTAATCTTTCTGGAGAATTTGAAGGTTGTGCACCTCCGCATTACAGTTGCCAAAAGTACATTTTTTAAAACTTCCTTTAAAGCAGGGAGGCCCCCACAGAATGGGAGAAGGAACTAATCTAAATGGAAAACATCTGCACATTTCAAAAAACAAGTTCAGTATAATTATTATTTATATGTGCACAAGCGGTGAGAGTGATTTCTATTGTGACTCACTATGGAAAATCCTAACTAGACTAAGAAAATATAGCCTAAAAATGGTTATTTGTTCAAGAGGTTAAGCTTTTAAGATAAGGAATTGCAGTGCAATTCCATGCCAGCTTGGCCTAATATAATGAGCTTAGCCAGAAAAATGTGAATGCTTTCTGGTCATTTCAGTTCTCTACAGTGACTCATCACCTGGTTACAGGAACGTAAGTGTTAAGAAGGGAACAGGGATGTGCTACGGTGAGAGGGAGGGTATTACAGGGAAGAAATTAAGAGAGATGGTGCCCCAGGATCCCTGACTTCGACTAAAGGAGCCTGGGAACTGCATTCAAGCTCCCATTAATGAATACTATCAGGGTTATGTAGTCTGATCAGTTAAGGGGTACAGCAACAAAGTCCCACCTGTTCATATCTCAAGAGTAGAATTCAGAAGTCTCATTCCCTGTGGTCCTAATATAAGAAGCCATATCCCAAAATGGAAAAAAACAAAAGGCATCCTCCTGATCAGAAGGTGTTTCAGAGCATCTACAAACTTCCGGTCACACAATTTCTATGCACATTGTAATCCTTTGTGTGTGCCACTCCTTCATACCCGTTGAACTCAATGCTTAGTCACAAGAACAGTGACATCAAAGTTGGGCTACTAGCACGGATAAGCCAGTTTTGCTGTTGCTGTGTTTATATATAGATGTTTCATACCTTTCAAGCAAGTAATATGCTACAAAAAATTTAAAATTACAATGAAACACAAGCATAAAAGCAAAATGAAAAGCCTATTAAAGTATCAGAAGTAGATGGTGCAATTAACTGCCTACAAACATTCACTAACAGATTACAAAACTGGCCCAGCTGCTCAAACCAAAAATAAAAATATTTTATAGCTAATGACTTGCATGTGATTTGATATGGCTACTTGCTACAGTGCTCAGATACATCTCACAAGAAAGCCTGTCCACTTTTAGAACAGGGCTCTGGGGGGACAGAGAGAGAGGGGAGCAGACACGGCTCGTTCACTGATGCTTTCATGATGTATTGTCTAAATGACCCCGCTGGGGTAGGGGTGAGGGTGTGTGTATAAAGCTGAAGATGACACACCCAACCCAACAATCCAGAAGCCCCAGCTAAATTTACTGGTGCAGGAATGGTGTGTTTAGCTATAATACACATAAATCTGTGATACATTTATCATGCATAAAATTTAACACTCGTATCATTTATAATACAATGTGTTTACTTCTACAAAAGCATAAATACATTGAGGGTGGTTTTCTTTTTAATTTGACATCATTCGGAGTCTTCAAGTATTCAAATATCCCTTCAGACAAAAAAAAAAGGGAAGATCAGGGCCAAGCAATTAACCAGTAAACCCAGGAGTACTGGAAAGAAGAGAGCCAATTTTGAACAAGTTTAAATCTCTGCATTTCACACAAATGTGAAGCCAAGTTAAAGAGGGTAAGGACCACCTACTCAAAGCACTAGAACCTCACTTGAGGAAAATCTATAGCACTACAGTGCTTGTTATAACTAAAGTGAATGTATAAGTAAAGTACATAGACACACCTTGCCAGCACACATCAGACTATAGCTTCAAGAAGTTCACCAAAACTGAATTCAGAATTCAAATCTGAAATCAATGCAGAGAAATTCTGTGACAGAAGCGGAGAAAGAATGCACCCTTAAGTTGTATTTTTACCTCTATCATCCTCCTCTTGAGACCAAATTTCCTATACCACTTTTCAACATGTACTATGTACGCAGCACATTTTTAGAAACAACAGTGTCCTTAATTACTTAAACCTTACAAAACAGTCTACACTGCACATTAGGATGAGTATATCTACACTGTATATTAGGATGAGACATTTTCCTTACGACTTTTTAGTTTGCATAGAATCAAAGCCAGTACTGTAACAAAACCCTTTATATCTTGTAATTCCACTACATATAGCTCCCTTCAAATAGCTAATACTCACTACATCTCAGAAAAGGTTTTACCTCATTATCTGTTCCCACATCCAACATCACAGGGAGACACTCATGAGGTTTTACTCCTCCACATGCTGTATAAAGTGCCAGTTTACCAACAGGAATGCCCATTCCGTAACAGCCAAGGTCTCCGAGACCAAGAATACGTTCACCATCGGTCACCACAATAGCCTGGAGGAAGAAATGAAGGCACTGTAAAAATCACTTCTTTGCTTGTATATACTAAGTATTTCATTATTTTCTTACCATCATTTTATATTTTACATGTAAAAACTGTAACAGGTGCAAACAAATCAATAATACAACAAAAGCAAATAATTGTTTTATTGTATTTTACTGTGGTTTTGTTACACTACTTTAGACTCTTGCTTCACTGTAAATGGGGCTTTCATACAAAACTTTTAAGAATACACAAGAGAAGTGTTTAGTATTACATTACAAGAGAACTGGCATTGTTCCCTCTCACATTTTTCTGTCAACAGTATGAAAACAGAATAGGAAGGGAAAAGAAGTTATCCACAAACAAAGAAGAACCACAAACTCCTGGGTTTTGTCATGTCTTTTTTAGCAGAACCAGAGCCAGCCACTCCTACTGGCCTTTGTCAGGGCTGTCTACAACTTCCTGGTTCTTACCCTTCAATGATGTATGTGTTCTTCCCTTGAGCAAGTAACATACTCCATCAAATTTATACATATCAGGAAGCATGTGTTTTCACTGACAGAAATACAATAACTTAGTAAAACCCAAAAACTGTCTATGTTAATAAGAAAGACTTTCCATATTAAAGGAGAGAAGTGCTCAGTATGGCAAACAGCTGACAACACAATAATCTCCTTGTCGTACTCAGTGACAAGCCATTTTAGTTGGAAATTTAATATTTTTTTGTGAGAGAGATTATGAAGCACCGTAAGTGGAGAACTATTAACTCAAACACTAGAATGGGGTTGCCAAGAGATCTTTTGAGGTCTCTACCCTTGGAGATACTCAAAACTCAAAGGCTGGACATAGCCCTGAGTAACCTGTCCTGGCTGACCTTGTCTGAGCAGGAAGATGGCCTAGATAATCTCCAGAAGTGCCTTCCTACCTCAACCATTATGTGGTTGCCTGAAATGCAGAAAAAGCATTCAGGGTTTGTTTTTTTTTTCCATAATAGTCAATGTAAGTGACCAATTAATCAGTAAAGGATGCCTATAGCTAAACAAGTGCTTAAATGCCTCAAACTTTGGTTGTAACTGCATTCTTTCTGTTGAAAAAATGAGTTAAGAAATCACCAACATCGAAACCGATAAAAAGCTCATAAAAAATATCTTAACCAAGTCATCTTGGGTACAAAGCAGCATCAGCTTTGTTATGAAACTAAAACTGGACTTACCTTGATGACACTTTCTGGCCAGGATTTAAGCATTGTAGCAATGTGACCTCGGTCATGGATAGAAATAAAAAGACCTCTGCAAATAAAAAAATACTTCTCATATAAACAGATAATTAAATAATTATAAATCTATGTAATATAAATAAAGTATAATTCAATTAAATAATGCATTAAATCTATGCAAATGTGTTTCCAACATACATAAATTCAGTTTGATAATACGAGCTCAATTTTGTATGAATAAGTAAATTAATCATCTGCATCTAGAAATCAGAAAACAGGTAACTCATTAAAGCTTTACTGAGCAGAGAGACCCTGTAAGAGTCCTTTCTGAAACCAACTCACTCAGCACTTGGTCTGTTCAAATGTGTTCATTAGCTGTCCCTGACAACAAAATGAGTTCCTCTTGTGACAGTGATCACTACTGCCCCAGCAGTCCCAATGTTTACAAACAAGAATAGGCCGAAGCTTTAAGCTATGAACAAATCCTGAAATAAGCCATATATTATCATTACATAAAATAAATCAAGAGCATTCAGCTATGTGTTAGAAAACAGTCTCCCTGTTCATTAGATGCCATTTTGAGTTACAAAAGTGGGAAATTTTCTTCTCAACAGTGCGAGAAGATCCTCAATACCGAACAGACCAAATCTTTATTCCAAAGAGTGTTTGAAAATTGGCCTTTAGTTCCACCAGTACAAAACAGTTTAAAACAAAATGATAGAAAAGTGTAATTCTCAATTCATTTTCTGTTTATTACATATACAAAATTGATATAGTATCTTATTCTCCTATTCAGCATTTCATTCTTCATTTATTTTACTTGTCAGGTAGATATACATTCAGATTCACTCAGAGTTAATTTAATTCCATTTCTTATCTACTTTTTTCATGTGAGATAGTGGAAAAATGCCATCTCTCAAACCTCATGAATGCACTTAAACGCAATCTCTCGAGATCCACAAAGAAAATATCAATGAAGAAGTATGTGCCAAAGATGCCTTCTTGTAATTACATTTGTCATTAGTAAGTATAAGGCATTGTCTTCTAGAATTATTCTAAAGCATTTCTCTTTGCCTATTTAAAAAATTTTAAAGTAAAAATTAGGGAAAATTATTGAAAAAATAAGTGAAATCTAAGTCTACCACAATATGACCATATTCATACAGGTGGGTCATATAGGTCTGAATAAAACTAATAAATCCAGAAAATGCTTGTCAGATATGACTGCACAAATAACAAGTCAAGCAAAAAATCTCCTGTGGTGTTAAATGTATACTAACCAAGACAGCAAAATTAGTCCAAACATTACATTTAATTTCATATGTTTATATATTTCAAACATATTATATGTTTATATATAAATTAGTATGTGATTTATATTTTTATATTGAGTTTTTAATTTAATTTTATATTTAAGTGTCTTCTTTCCCTCTTTGATGTCAAAAATATGCAACTGAAATTCTTTATTATTTAGGACAAAAAGCAATGTAAGAGATGATGTAATTAATCAAAGTATTTCATTTTATGCATTTTCCCCTAGAACTAGAAATTCTCTCATCCTGGCATTTCTAATTAATTCTCCTTCTGTGTCCATTTCCCATGCTCAGAACTAACACACCATGCTGGATATTAACGTATGTCAGTTGTTTCTTAATAAGTAGCATCCATCAGCAAATTAATTTCTCCATCCCAGTGGAAGCAACAGGTCTTCAGGGACAGGAGTGTTAATTTCACAACACTTTTCAAAAGTTCTGGTATTTACTGCACACAAGCATATCTATTTGTGAGCCAGTTACCTGAAAGAAGATATCCCTTACAGTGAAATGCCATAAAACAGCAAAGAAAAATAAATGATGCTTCCTTTCTGATGTATTGTACCGTGAGTCATTTTATAAAACAGCCTGTAAACTGTTAAATTATAAAGTACATCTTATCAAAATTCCTAGCCTCAGAGACAGCCTCACTCAGCTGTGACAGATGGGTGTGTGAAAGCAAGCACAGAGTGCTGGAAGAAAGCTATCTTGTGAAATCACTCCTCTCCTCGTCTCCATTCTCCAATTTACACCAACCTAATAGATTTGTGTTAAATGAAGCAAGATTGTATTGATTTTCTAAAGAGTCAGAGTCCAGCCCAGTGTGCCTAAATAACCTCTTCCTTGCAAGCTAGGGAGAGAGGTCACCATGGAATAAATTCCCCAGCAGAGGAAAATAAAGGCAGGGTGGCTGCTCCAGAAGGAATTTTGTTAGAACATTTGTAAGGACCTTTGAATAAGTATTGAGAGTGTATTTCAGAAATCTGTTCAAGCAGGATCAGATTCAAGCCACAATGGAAAATAGAGGCTGAAGTGTAAATAGTGATGTCAAGAGCATTTCACTCCCCTTTTTCTCCCCTTCCCTCCATTCATTCTGTCACTTAGTAAAACATTTCTGGACACACTGGCCTGACCAAGAAGATGCTCCTACATGTAAGGGAACAGAATAAGAGCTAAGAATTTTTTATTCTTTTATCTGGATGTCTTTTCCTGATCCTTCATTTCTTTAACTAAAGCACTTTCCTCCTCTAAGGTATTCTCTGCATGTAGATACACCAGGATGGTAAGAGGAACTCTGGTTTGCAAAGGTGTCAGCCACAAGAATACTCAGCCTATATTACTGGGACTGAATTCACTGGCAATTCTACCTGTAGATAGCCATCAAAAACAACCACTACATGTGGGTTTTTTTCTTTTCCATGAGGTCATGCTATAGCCAGGGAAAGCACCAACTGCATAAGGTTATTTATTATAAGTGGGATAGGGCTGACAAGCTGAAAAGGTAGCCAGCAATTTGGCTGCCTAGCAGACGTTATAGTTATTTTTGGGCTGTCATAGCACAGCTACAAGAAGAATGAAGCATAGGGCAAGCTAGATGATTTAAACTGGATTCAGTTCTATATGGATTTCAATCCAGAAATATGATTGAATTACCCATTCGAGAATGATGTTAATAATAAAAATAAGTACGGTCACGCCAGTGACACATATGCTCTGCTGGACGAGGAAGAGATGGCCTGCAGGATGTGCACCTATCTGACAAAACACTTCAGGGTGGGGCTGCTAAAGCAGATGGACAAGTAATACATATAATCACATGGAGAAAGAAGCAAGATACAGGGAAAATGTTATGGGGAAGAATATGCTGCTTGTTTTTCAGCATGCACATATTCACATTTCTAAGAAAAAAAGCAACTCAGGAGGAAGCAGGATTAAGCTCTCCTGCACACACTTTCAGAGCAGTCCAGGTCTGAAAGTTGGCAAACTCACTGGAATAATAACTGTAGGTTTTATAACACAGTATTGTCCTTTCTATTTTAAGTGGTATCTCAGTTATACATACTATCTTTTCTGGCAAGGCAAGAAGACCAACCACCAAAACTGCGAGTCAAAAATGATCTGAAGCTTGCAGCCTCAGATCAGTCTTCTAATTAATGTGTTCATTTTGAACATGGCACAGTGCAGATTGACATAGAACCTGCCTAAGTACATATGCAGAAGGGCTCATCTAGAGCCAGTCTGCCCCAGTCAGCCCTCAGCTCAGCACTGGTTTATACCAGCCAAGCCAAAGCAAACACAGCTAGTGACATGCACTTCAGCTAGCCAGAAAAATGTAGGAAACTACAGCAGAGGAATAATTAGGCAAAGAAGTAACTATGCCCCCTTTCTTCTCATCACACCAGCAGTAAGACTAAAGAGAGGGGGGAGCCCACATGAGGACATCAAGATCCACTTAACAAAGGGTGGATCTGTTTTGGGTCACTGAGCTCACTACACTGTAGCAAATTTTACCAGTTATGTGGAGGTCATTCTACAGCATGTGATTTGGGTCTGTTTTATTAAAATTCTGATCTATGAGAACAAAGTCCACAGAATTAAATGGAGCATTTGTTTATTATGTTTCAAGGAAGCAATGTTCTACCAGCAATGTATTTGTCTATTTTCAATTAAAGAACAGTTTAGGAAAATGTGTCATTGTAACAGACTAATCCTTTCCTTCCTCTTCTTATAACAACAGGAGGCAACCTTAACATGTCTCAGAAAATGCCAAACATGTTTAATGAAAAAAAGTTCAAACTTTTCTCACAACCCTACAACCCTACGTATTCAAAACTATTATTTGAATTATGAACTGTACATAGAGTTACAGTAGAGGTGACTTCACTTCCCCATGCAGCCTAAACCAACAAGCTTAATAAAAATAACAACAAGAAAAAAAAAAATCTCAGGGGCCAGACACAGTTTATTTCTGAGCCTAGACTATTCCAAAGTCCTGCACTTGACAAGAAAGAGGTAAACTACTTCCCTGTCCCTTAAACTGCTTCTTCAATTGGTACTTCAATTGCTGTCGAAATTCCCTCCTATGTTTAGAATCATAAAAGGCAACACAATACAAACTTTGTACTAGGAACTAAGAGTACCTATATCCTCCCCATAGAACATTCTGCTCTTTTTTCACCACATTTCCCACTGAGGCAGCTCACCATAGTCTCATTTCATCATATAAAACGTGCTCAAAGTTTTTGTTACATCTTACCGTAGCAGGTTCCTTTGCATTGCAAGACCGCTGAGGCCTAATAAACACAAGATATGGGCTGATTTGAGAAATGCAGCTGTTGACAACTTTTTTTATTCTCTTTACTTTCCCTTTGTACAGGGATGAATTTTATTACTTTGCAATATACAGGTATGGTTTTCAATATATAAAATAGTCAATGCTGAAATAGCAGCTGCTACTGACTGTCAGCCTGAATTCATCAGTGTTAAAGAAACCCGGGCTTTACATTTCCAGTATGTGGCATACTCAAACCATATTTAAACAGAAAAGTTTGTAAGAAGCAAAATAAAGAATAAATCAAAAACAAAGATCAAAAATAGGACATGAGCATTAAGAAAACAGTAGGCACTGCTAAACCCTCTGAACGTGTGGAGCTGTACATGAGCAAGATGTAGCTCATAAAAAAGGTAAATTCTGGCAGCATCTAAATGACAATGAGGGTAAGATACTAATCCTGAAAAGATATAAAAGTTTATAAATATTATGTGTTATTTCATGTTTAGCATATGGTATCCTAAATGACTACTGATTATAAAAGGTTATTTTGTAGAAGACTTCAAATACTCTGAAAGACACATGCTAACGTCTGCCAACTCCAGTTTGCTATGCATAAAAAAAATAATGAAAGCCTCATATATTTTTATAGCTACCCAAAAGCCCAATTTGGCCCAAGAGTGTAGGGAAATTATTAAAATACAGAAAAATACCGTGTTCATAATCCCTGTAAATGGGAAATGTTAATGTCAAGGGGTCTGAATGGCCAATCTTCAGCTATAGGAGCAAACCAGCATTTAGTTTTATTTCAAGATCCCTTCTGAAAAATACTGTTTCATGACAGTCTTTATCCAGTGTTGGCAGCCTCTGTAGCACTCTTGCACATGCCCAAGTCCATCAAAGCTGCTCATCACGCCCTGTAAGTAAGTGCTGTGCTCCAATAGTCACTGCAGTTAAAAATAACATCTACAGAGAAGTAAGTTTAGGCCACTTACAGAACTGTACAGTATCCAATGAGAATCAGCCTTTAGAGCAGAAAACTGATAAAGTTAACTTGAAGGACAGCAGCTGTAAGCCTAAGTGTTTGAAAATACCTCAGGGGAATGAGGTTCCAGAAAAGAAAAGATAGGGTTTGGAGAAATAAAAGGTACATAACTCTAGTGACACAAAGACTCAGAAGCTGAGAGAATCTTTTAGTACAGATGTTAAAACATTATTAAAAATAAATTATAATGACAGAATTTTTTTAAAAAAAACCTAAATAATTAAAAAATGCAACTGGGGTAGATAGCTACTTAAGATTATAATTTTTTTGAAGCAAGACCCAGCAAGTTGCAGTGCTCCAGATGCTGCCAGAAGTAAATATAGTATCCACACTATGCTCAAGCCTGCCCAAGATCTTTGACTAGAGTCCATGGCTCTGCTTTCTTTCTTTGTCAGTGGACACTGTGTGCTTCAAAGGGGCTCATCCAGGTGGCAGTCAGAAGAGCTGGTTCAAACAACCCCATGGGTTCCAGGGACTTCCACATAAAACCCCCTTTGCCCATATCTTGGGTTTACTCAGAAACCTGACTTCAGGTCCCAGCACATTCCCTCTTCCACCCCATGTGGGATCAGGGAAGCAGGGAACCAGGGGCTGCTATTCCACAGTTTGCAACACAGTGAGCTACGTAACTCACTGTAACACTCCTGATACACCTCCGGGCAGGGGCCAGATCACACAGACACTGCCCCATCTGCCCTTCTGCATCTGAAACAGCCTCGAGAGCTTGCATACAGCATACATTTTCTAAATTGTACCACAACAGAGCAGAGAGCGAAAAAAAAAGGACAAGTTGTCCATAGCGGTACAGACTGAAGGCAAACGACGAAGGAACAGAGACAAAACCTGCATCAGTCCTGCCTTACTACTTTTCTCCAAAAAGTCTGGACTTTTCCAGCCCCTTGAGATGCCTGTTCTTGCTACCAAAGCATGTAATCTCTACATTAAGAGTTTGAGTCTATACAGACTTTTTTAAAAAGAATCTTTTTTTATTGAAACATGCTGCTTTTACTCTGTAAAATGCCCATCAGATAAATTCATGCTCCAGAAGTGGGCAAAGAATTCAAGGCTTTTGTACAATAAAAAGCAACTCAATGAAGTAATTCCTCAACTGCTCTCATTCAACCCCTCAAAAATTACATTGTAAAACTAATCTGAGTAACAACATTATAAGCCTTACACTAGAAAACTTTAAAACCAATTTTACATGGTACCATGAGTACTTATAGCTTGACACTTCACTAATAATCCAAAAATCCCTACTTAATTTTGGAAAGCATAATGTTCACCTCAAACTATACTAAAAATACTTCATAGTAAACACTTCATGGATTTAGTCATTGCAGATGTTTTGCATCACTCATATAAAACACTCTACTGTATATCTAGATATCTAACAGTGTTTTTCAATTACTGCCTCACCTCCCTTACTTGCCTAGCATTTTGTGGTCTGAATGTTCAAAATAATAATGCATGCTTTTCATACAGCAAAAGAGTAAAGCAAATCATATCTTTATAGTCACTTCTTAAACATAAATTTGTTGATTTAACTATATTCCTAAAGTATCACTCATCTAGACAATCAGCTTTTAGGTATTGTTGCTTAATCACACAACAGCAATTCAATGGGACGTGTTTGCAAAGGAAAAGGCAGACTTTGCAAAACACTATGGTTTAAGCACCGGAGCTCTTTTGCTCCAGAAGCTACTTAAATTCCTCTGACAGTTGCTCAATAAATAACTTAATTACTTACACTCTAATGGACACAAATAGAACTATTTGAAGACTGTGAATGAGAGAATGGTTTACCAGAGCCAGATCCATTCATTTTTAACACAAAAAATAACCTACTGTTCTGCTTCAATAGCTAGCATGTTTGTATTATTTTATGCTAATATTAACTGTGTAGAAAGCCATCTAAAAACAACATTAACCATGTTATCTACTAGGAATCTAGCAGTGCTAGCTTTTTCTAAAAAAAACCAACTCTTAAATCCTATTTCAACTGTGAAATACTCAAACAAGTGAGATCACTTTCCCTCTATTTACTTCAACAACTTGTGCTTCCTTGGCTCATTGGAACATGCAAAATTTCCCGTATTTAGACAATAACATCCTTTAAGGCTACTTTTCATTGACTTTTAAATCACTCTAATTTGCTCTCAGTAACTATTAACCAGGACAAAAGTGAAGACTTATTTAAAAATATTTCTTCTTATGGCATATCCTACTCAACTTCCACTTCAATGAAAAAGTCTCTTCTGAAATGAGACACTGTCTTCCATTTGTAGAGGTGACTCTAACTGCTGAAAATGGACACTCTGAAAAAGCACAGATCTCCATTTACTATTTGCACATTTTAAAAAATGTAAACAACCTGATCAGCAGCACTGTTTCTGTACTTACTTCCTGTTAAATTTACATCATGAATGAATGTATGAGACAGACCAAATTTTTAGTCCTGTGTTCAATAACAACTTTTAAAATGGGGAATAAAAGCTGCAGGTCCAGCTCTATCTCAGACAGAGAAATTGAGAAGCAACATGATTACTCTTAAGATTTATGTTTTCTGATGTTAACAAAAGTTCCAACATACTGGTTGTTTTCTGAAATTCACTTACAGAAGAAGTATTAAAATTTTCCCAGCAAAACCCAGGAAATGTATATTATCTATAAAAAGTGTTTTTAATTATTGGGAATTTATTACATTTAAGAAAAAATAATGATTTTCTGACTCAAAAAATACTAAAAAGCATTATAATAAAATTTGAGAAAAGAATTATAATAGATGGAACCCCAAGGAAACATTTTGAGCATTAAATACCTGGAACATACCCGACCCACTGTGATAAAAATTAACCTCATCCATTAGAGGCAAATAATCTTATATTTTACCTCCTTTTTACAAAAATTCAGTCATGACCCTGTGTAAAGTTCATCATTTCATAAAGTCAGGATCAAAATTTTGGGAAAAAACACAGCAAGCAACGATACCAGCTAACACAACCCAATATTGCTTCATTACACACATACAGGAAACAAAGCACAGGATACGGAATGGACCCAGCGAAGAGTCTCAGAGCCAGTTCTGTGGGATGATGGAGTTTTCAAAAAGCATCATCTAGCAGACACAACAGAAGTGTTCCTGAAATGTCATTTGGGAGCTTCCAGCCTCTTCATGGGAATCAAAGACTCGAGTCCAGTGTCAGAAAGCACACAAGCTTTTCTGAGGACATTGCCTTTGGAAGTCTACATGCTGTATTTTAAGTCATCTTTCAAAGATGACATTTGTTTCACTGGAAGATTGAATGTGGCGTACAAACCATCCATCAAACAACTGACATTACAATCACCCTCAAGAAGAATCTCATCTCAATGCACAAACTGGAGCTTGCTAAATCCTACGTTAAGTGGCAAAGTAAAAGTAGAAATAGGCACACTGCTTAGAGCAAACTGAAATAAGGCAGAATGGAAATCTTTTTAAATACACTATTTTCTTGAGAATGAAAAGTTCCCCATGCTCATATACTACTTATACATGAAAAAAACATTAATTAATTGAACAGAAAACAAACCATGTTCTGCATTTTCACTGCCATAGATAAATATCTACGTGTCATGTTTAAGAAGCTCCTTGTAGATGACCAAGGGAAACTCTCAGACATACTGTTGCCTAAAAGAGGCCATATGAACGACCTGACCCTCAACATAGAGTGCAGCAAACCTGCACAATCATATGTGCTTAGAATAAATCTAAAGATCTCTAAGTGAAAAGTTAAAAGAAACCAATAATACCCTGTGATATAACAAAGTTGTCATAACATGATGAACTTCTGAAATGGAAATGTGCTGCTGTGTCTCTGCAAGCTAAATTAGAGCTTCATCTCAGGAACAGGAGGCTGTTCCTTTAGATGGAAAATTCCACCAGAATGCTGAAAACAGTAGTTAAATTTCACTATACTGAAATACTAAAATAAAGTTGTGAGATCTCCTAAACTCCCTTCTTCCTTAAAACTAAACAAAAATTCATTTTAAATGTAGTCACTTTGAGAATGAAGAAGCAAAAATGAGAACTGGCTTTTGACCATCTTTGTGCCAAAGGCATGGGTTCTCCTTCAGTACAAACTGAAGCTTGCTTTTCTTTTTTTGTATTTCTCAGTAAATGCTTCTCTTATTTCTACCAGTTTATTTAAGCCTTCTATACCACTGTCTGCCTTCAGCTGGAAGTCCTTGCTTTTCTTACAAAAACTACTTTTCTTTACAAAACTGCTTTTCTTACAAAAACTACTACTTTGGTTTATGCACATTCACCTATTTGATCTATGCTCCCAGCAGGCCCTTACCCACCATTTTCTAAAAGATACTGGTTTTCCTGCATGTGGCTTAATCACCTAATACTCATTAGCCGGAGAAGCAGTACTGACATTCAGTGTCACCACTTAAAGAGCAGCAGCCAGGATGTCAGATGCCTTGCAAACCTTTCTCCACCCAGTTGCAAATTACATGATGTTACTGCTACTCTACAATAGATTCGGTAAAGTTATTATGACTTGGACTTTTTACCATAATTAACACTGCTGTCATTTTCTATTGAGCTGTGCCCATAAGAAAACAGTTTTATGCAGCTATGAAACTCCGCTAAAAAAGGATGAAAGTGCAAGAAATAAAAGGTTCCACTTCTATCCCAAAACTTTTTTCTTGTCCTTTTCGGAAGACTCCTATGCGTATAGCTCTCTCTATGTAAAAAGCTCCTGGACCAAAACATCTAGTCATAAATATAGAGAAATATAAGATATATTCCAACACACATCCCATTTGTTATGCTCTTACAGGCTGAAAATCTTTATGCCTTGTCTTCACTTTTGATTTTTCATTTTAAGACTTGACTATTTACCCTATCTATTTAGAAAGCTTCTAGACAGAGACAAAAACCTATGATGTTAGAATAGCCAAGCTACTGCAAAGTTACAGTGATTTTGCTAGGGTTTTGCCTCCCAAATACAGTTACAGGAATTACTGTAGGGGTTTTTTTAAAAGCTACTAAATATCTTGCATTGGAAGTGCAACAATGAGACAGTGTTGGACTGCTGAGTAATGAGAGTATTTTGAACAGAGAAGCTGCTGAATGTGTAAGCAGGGGATTTGGGTGGTGCCGAAGGACGTGCAACAAATGTACAGAAAATGGGAGCTGGAGAAACTCCAGCGTAAGCACACCCCTAAAGGAAAACATCCTCTGGGCATGGGCTGAGATATATACAGAATGAGCTAATAAAACAATGTAATGCTTCTAAATCACTGGCATCTCATCCGAATACTACTGGTACCTTGTTTTGCAGTATCAGATGATAACACTGGGATTACTGGGGACATAGATAACTCTTTGCATAGAAGGAGAGCGTAGGATTCTTCTAGCTCTAAAAAGATCATATTAAAAAAAACCAAAAACCCAAACCAACAAAACCAAAACCTGCACTAGATGTTTATCAGTCAGCTATAACAGTTCTCTGCTACAAGCTCATGTTACCAATGCGTAAATCCCTACTGCTGGTGATACCTAATTGTAAACACATGCAGTAACACCATTTATTTTTTATCCCACTGGTATCTGGAAGCAAGCTCTTTCCCTTCCACAGCATAGCCCTAGGGAGGGAGAAGATGCCCACACGTTTTTTCTTCGTACTTCCCAAGCAATGAGTTGCAAGTTGTTTGTTGTCTGTTGCAGCTGTCTGCTCATGTGGCACAAGCTGTCAGTGTCTGGGTTGTCCTAAATGAGTGCTAGAATGGTGCAGAATTCCAGTCCATGGAAATGGATACAATATGCAAACTACTGTCAAGAGCAAGCCACAACTTCAGGGCTGTCACGAGGCCCCTCAAGGCAGAAAGCAGGCAACTGTGCCTATCATTTTGTACAAAAGGAAGGATGGAATAACTTCATTTGCAGACACTGCATGGGATTTGATAGGCTGTCCTTGAAACAGTGTTGAACTAAGGAAAGTTAAGCTCTCTTAATGAAGGAAGTGACTCTTAAAGGTTTGCTTTGGGGGTCAAATGATGTTGACAATAAGGAAACTATAAATCTGTCAGGTTGACAGAGGCTGTTTCATGAGGGGAAAATTTTAGTAGATAAATATGGTTAGAGTTGGACAGAGATAATACGTAGACCTCTCCTGTACTGTGTGACCTGACACTTTAATGTTGCCAGTGGAATCTTTGGCCAAGTAGAGGTGTGAAACCTAAATAAAATCTCTGCCCTTAAAATACATTTCATTAAAGAATGTAATGCTTTGGGAAAGTAGGGAGCTTGTAACCAGAAGGCAGGATTGCAGGCTGGCATAGAGTCAAATCTCCATAAAAATTCAGGAACTTAGGAAGACATTGAAGAGTAACACGGTTATATATTGACACAAGTCATAGTTATTGATAAGAAACTGTAACATGCCAAAATAATACCTCTATTTTAAAACGCAGATACATAGTTTATTTGCTGAAAAGGATATAGCCTACCTTTTATGTGGTATTGGCACTAGAAAGAAAAGATTAGTCAGAGTAAAGACATTTAACTTGGGATCATGTACTTTCTGTCCAGTCTTCTGCACGTAGATCCACAAGATGACTGCTTTAGTAAAGGAAAGGAGAAGGTTCTAATAAACACTGCATTAATAACTGTCACACAAACTGTCTCTCCCATTTAGTGAAAAGCATCTGTATGAAATTTCTTTGTTCCAGAGGACTGTCTCAGTAGGATATAAGGAAATGAGGAAGATAATCACATGCCAAAACCCACAGAAGTAAGTTCCCACTAGCTCAAAGTGCAGATGCCCTTGGAAAGATAAATTTGAGTCCCCCAAACTTCTGGAGAAGGGAGAACATTCAGTTCTAACCTCACACAACAGACAGTAGAAATTATTAAAAAATAATGGTACAAGCCAAATGAGGACAGGGATCCCCTGGAAATATCCAGGACTCTGTGAAGGAAGTGAACACGGGAACAGAAAGGCATGGCCAGTACTTGAATTTCGGCCCTCTTGCTCAGAAACCACCAAGGACGTCTGTTGAAGAGAACTGAGTCTTGCTAGCTGTCTTCCTTAGATGACTCTGTTAAGAATGACCAAACATTGACTGCTGCCAAACATTTTCAGATTCATGTTTTGAGAAGGGATGGCCTCATTTCCTCCTGCTCACAGCCAAGATGTACTCCATCCAGAAAAAACAGAGCAATGCACCTACAAACTTAGGTCTGAAAGCCAGAAATTCCATGCTTGTGATGTGCTTTAGGATAAAGCTTTTATGACCATGACCAAAAGTCCCTTAAATATTACCTGCAGAAGAAATCATGTATGAAATTTATGAGCAGGAAGAGGCTAATAATAGGTAAAGCTCCAACTCAGACAAGACTAAATGGAAGAACAACTCCAAGTGCTACTTTGGTAAATACCATCCCCTTCAAGTACTGCTGTAGGTTATACCTACATGCAAGGACCAGCTACATACAAAAACCCCACCATATGGAGGATGCTATATTTTCTAATGCTAGGCCAGGACTACCCATTCTCAATCTGGCACAGGCTAATCATTCATGATTTTATTCTGAGGTGAGAGTTTAATAAAAAGGTAAAAAATCACACTGTACCTAAATGGTGAAACCTAGTGCCAAAATATTATGAAAAGCCATGAATTTAACAGTTCTAGAGAGACCAGATGACTACATGCATATAAACTAAAGAATATCATAAATTTTTCAAAAACCAAGACTTTTTTTTTTCCCTTCAATAATTTCTTACATGAGAAACTGGCTTAATATTTACAAAGCACTCTATGACCAAAATGAGGCCCACTGACATCTTCTGTGCAAGATCTTCACACCTTTCCCTGCAACAGCATTACCATCTGCTGACAGACCAAGCTGAATACACCTTGGGCTGAATACAGTCCAGTCTAAAAGACAGTCCAGGAGAAGAGGGGAATTCAACACTCTCTCATTGTGCTAATTCTCCTTTTCCAACTTTTCAGAGCAGGGCAAATGTTTTGCTGGGACAATTCTATTAGCCTTACCTTCAAGCCAAGGAGGCAACAGCATGCAAAGCTAAGTTTTAGCTTGATGAAAGTAACAGCAGATCAAAATCATGCCAGAAAGTAAAATTACTGGATGGCATGAGCTCAATGGCAAGGCTATACACAGGGAAAAAAAAAGGAAAGAGAAAAAAGTTGCCTGGAATATGTCAACAGTTGTCATCTTCACAAAAGACAAAAGTGAAAAATGACCAATATGTATTTCAAAAGCGCTTGGTGAGGGGTTGCAACTGCCACGATCATAAGGCTTTAGAAGCCATAAAGGGAAAGACTGCCTAAAATTAGAAGAAATTAGCTATGCTAATTCTCTGTTGAAATGTTACAAAATAACTTGCCACTCAACCCATGTTGTTAATACACACACCAGGTCCTTCTGCAGAACAGAATTCCAACAGTCTTTTTTCAAAGAAGCATTTTGCTGTTCTTTATGTCTTTATTGCAAAACATTTTGATTTCATATGTTGTCTTAACAATCAGGACTTTACAAGAGATCAGTTAAAAAGCCTCCACATTGTCTTTTTTTCACTTGCAGATTAAATTCTACATAGTTTTCAGAGAAAAAAGAAGAAAATATTAGGAAAATAACTGTGAAACTAGTGATTTGTTACATCTTTTAATATAATTTTACGTTACGCAATAATCACTTCTAACAAAATGAAGATACTAAGATAATTATGTATAGCAACAATCAGATTAATCAAGCCCCTAAATAGACATATGTATACATAGATATGCTTTTCCAGGGGAGGAAAAAAGCATCTAAATGTGCTGAAAAAAATCGAAGTGAGCTGCTATACTGGTGAAAAAGTTATGTGAAATAAATCCAGACATTCTAGTAGTCTCAATCAAGAAAACACCACACATCTGAAGAAGAGACAGAGACACAAAAAAGTTCCAGGAACTGAACTTTCTTGGCTCATGTGATCCAGGAGTACTTGACAAGTTTCTGGCCTCCAGCAAGCCAAATCTGGTTTCTGAAGAGACTTGGATGCCACAGACATTCATTGGACTTAAGAAAAATAATTCCAATAAAAGCCTCATTAAAAACCACAAAAAAATTACTACATGTACCACAGGATCAACCTTGTGCTGGCAAGCAGACTGCAACTTCTGATGCCAAGGTCTAACATTTTGCATGTTCTGTCACAGGAAATAAATATTTCCTTGTTCTCTAATTTCTTTTCTTTATTAAAAAGCGACGCTATCTTGCAGCTGGCAATCTCAGCATGTAAACATTTGTCAACCAAAAAAGAACTCGCATTTGAAACATTTGCATTCAATACAATGCATCTGAATCCCTGTAAATGTAAATACATCAAATAAATGCAAATAAATACATTCTTTTTGAGAAACATAAGGAAAGGAAAGGACTAAGTCTCCAATTTGTAGGTGCTGAGTCAGTCACGCACTTCAGTGAGGAGGAAATCTGGTAAATAATTTCAAAGCTGACATACTTTGCCTTTTAAGAGACTGCATCAGCTCCAATAGAGCTGCTTTAAAAATGGTTCCTAGTCAGCCTGATAGTCTGTGACTGCTTTGGGAAGTTAATTCAGACAACTCTGTCATGCCTGTGTAGCTGCATCAGCTACCAGGGCTTGCTCTGATCATATTCTGTTTGAAATGGCTTTTCCTTCTAGGAATGGCAATATATAAACAGTCACCTAACATTTTAACAACATCCAAAGTCTTCAGCATAGCAGTACTTGGCAATCATACCTCCCTTCTCTGAATGCTGAGTTTACACAAGAATCTTAAACTCCTGGGTGTTCTCTGTGCAATGTAAAAAGTTGATTTTGGATTCTTAGACGAAATTTCCATTGAGCTTTCCCAAATTTATTCTTGTTGGATGAAAGAACTGTTACATTTCAGAAATCTATTTACAGAAATAGATTGTTTCTGAGTAAGTAATCAAAAGCTGTCATATGTATGTACATGCCTTGTGCAACTGAAGAATTTTTTACTTCAGGAATTTAAACGATGGATAGAAACTCTGAACCAAAAAGTGACCAAGTAGAGATTCTGAGATAATGCTTTTAATGACAGAGTGAGCATTACAATAAAACCAGAACTCCACTATATTCCCAGGATAAGTAAAGCTTCTAGCTGCACAGGACCAAATTCCTTCTCTGACCAACTCCCTGAAGCACTCTTTCCTCCCTCATCCTCCTCAACAGTTAGGAATAAGACCAGACAGACTGGTCTTCTAAATTATGTTTATGTAACAACATGGTGTAGGTAGATGCATGTTACAGATCTGCTATCAGATCCATACTGTTTATTTCTACAGTAACACTCTTATCCATTAAACCAGTGGATTTAAAGCTGAATATTCAGAGCAGGTAATGCAATCTTGAGTTTAGTCTGAATTTTACAAATAAATGTCAGTTATACAGATGAGCTTCAAACCAGTGAGTCAAGCTGCTTTGCAGCTGGTTCTCTTGAGAAATGATGCTTCATCAGATGGTTAGCTGGTCAGCCATGAATGTTTATTCTAAAATTGCAAAATATTGCTTCAGGATAAAAACCTTTGCCTGAGCCACCGAGTCCTTCTGTGCCTGTAAGCACATCATGTGAGCCCATAAAGTCTTCTAAAAACACATAAAGGAGTCACAGAAAATGATCTCATTTAATGATTCCACTAGACACCTATTTTTCAAACTCTAAATTAATTTTTGTTGTTCTTTGCCTCAAGAGATAACTTGCGAGCCAGGGGCTTCAAACTCATTTCAAAACAAAAAGAAGTATAACTGAATATTGAATATTGAAAAAAATCCTTACAGACATAAACTAAGTATGACACTGCCTTGCAAACTGCAGTGAGATAAATATGATCTGCAGCAACTGGGTAATTTCGAACTTATTTACCTCCAAGTCTGTGTCTAATGGGACCTGTATTAAACTATGAAATATCAAATACTTCCTGAGCTGTAGGAAGAGCCAGTATTAAAAATATTCTGAAATAAAAATACATTGTGAAAGAAAAACAGTCACTTATCTGCAAAGACAGCGTTTACATATGAGTCAGCATAAAGCAGATACACACAGTTCTTATGGATGAGAATACCTTTTTTTAAGGTATGATCAGATTATACCTTTTTCCTTAGTTGCAACTTCTTGAAAAAAAAAATCAATCAAAATTGTAAGATGGTATAGCCTGGACTAAATCTTACATCTTTGACTCCTTTTTGCCTTCTGAATATTAAATTTAATGTTTATTTTTTCTTCTCCATCCTCCCATGGAGGATGCTGTGTATGAGGTATGCTGGCATATAAGGCTTAATGGTAAATGAGTCATGGTCTAGAATGTAATTTCAAACTAAATTAAATTGGTTGCTTTGCATAGTTGGTTTTGGAACAATTTAGAAAAGGTTTTTCTTAGAAAAAACCCCATATCTCTGTAACAGTACAGTGGAAGATTGCATTGTAGGTATTTTTCTTAAGCAGGAAAGAGTCTGTCAAAGATCACAGAACCACTGAATAGTTTGGATTGTAAGGGACCTTAAAGATCATCCAGTTCCAACCCCACCGCACAAGAGACCTTGAGGTGCTGGAGCATGTCCTGAGCAGGGCAACAGAGCTGGTGAAGGGTCTGGAGCACAAGTCCTGGGAGGAGTGGCTGAAGGAACTGGGGTTGTTTAGCCCTGAGGAGGCTCATGGTAACCTGATCACTCTCCACAACTGCCTGAAAGGAGGTTGTAGACAGGTGGTGGTTGGCCTCTTCTCCCAGGCAAGTAATGACAAGAAAACAGGAAACAGTCTCAAGCTGTGCCAGGGAGTTTCATATTGGACATTAGGAAGAACTTCTTCACTGAAAAGGTGGTTAAGCATTGGAATGGGCTGTTCAGGAGGGGGTGGAGTTGCCATCTCTGGAAGTGTTAAAGAAATGACTGGATGTGGCAGTTAGTGCTATGGTTTAGTGTACATGGTGGTGTTCAGTCAAAAGTTGGACTCAATGACATTGGAGGTCTTTTGCAACCTTAACAATTCCATGACTCTAATTAAATGGGGTGTTTTTCTCTACATACGCTTCACATGTCTAGGGAGAAAGGGAAAAGCACATGCATGGGCAGAGGTGCTCCTTGTGAAATATTTTATATGGCAATGAATATCTAAATGCGGGGCAACGAGGCCAGCGTAAGCAAAGACTTAATTTCCAGATACATTTAGCACTTCCTGGAAGGCCAATAAAATCACCATGGTGGTAAATACTGAGGCAGAAAAAGGAGATGACTTCTCTTACTAAGGGAGGCACCTAAAAGCCACAGATCATTAAACACGTTTAAGTAAGCATTCTTGAGGTATTTTTGAACTTTTTAATGTGCACAGAAGTGGGAATTCTTGTTTTCTGTAGTTGACCAGATGGTCCTGACTCATTCTGTCAGTCACAAGGCCAGAATGATTTTCACATTAGCAAAACCTTGAAGCCCTAAGTCTCTCCCTCAATATCTCCTGCTGAAGATTATTGAGCAGTCATTTGTTCCCCTACATCTTGCAAGCTTCTTACTTTTGATCAATGCCTTGACTGTAAAAAACCTATTTCTGTTAACAGAGTTATGCATATGCAGCTCATTTATCTCCTTCTTTGCCAGAAAATTCTGCAGAAGGCTCCAAAGTGTTGTTCCAGTTTGCACTTGAAGGCAGTGATATACGCAATGTTCTCAAACAGCAACCACCATAAATCTCAAACTCTGTGAGTTGATGTTCAAGAGGCAGACTGAAACAGAAGCGTATCCTTTCATACCACTTCCTCATCATTTTATATATACAGATATTGTGCATAGAATAAAAGCACTCCAGTAACCACCCTATGGAGCAATAAATTATTAAGCAGTGAAACAGGCACTTTGGTGATTTTTGATTATTTTTAAGGCATCAGTAGATACATATGAAATGCATCCTTGGTTTGTATACATATTGTTTTTACATATAAATATGTGTGTTTGTGTGTGTGTGTATGTATAAAATACCAGTAACATAAATATTTATATAGGCAAAAGTCTATGCTTTTCAAGTTTCTTAAGACAAATCTAAAACTAAGGTTCCATTTTTCTCCAGTCTTCTAACATGCACCTAGGATTCTAAAACAGTCATTTAATGAGATTAAAAATATATTCATGTTTTAATGTAATTAAACCAACCATTTGCCTTCTCAATGCAGATAAGAAATGCACAAATTATTGTTTAATGTAGACCAAAAGTGCAGCTTGAATTATCTCAATTATTGCAGTTTTGGCTTACATTCAGCTGTTAGAAAATCCCTGCAGAAATCTGCCAAGAGGAAAATAAGATACAATTACTTTTATTTGAAGTATAAACTTACATACCTTGGCCTCCGGAATGCTAAACCATATTGTTGGCAAGCCAGCCCCACAGTGGGAGTATAAACAATAGGCATGAACCTTTCAATGTCAGAAGCCAGCACTTTGTAGAAAAGCTTTTCATTTCGATCCTGAAGACTCATTAGTAGCATGTATCTGTGGAGAATTACACATAATTAGACAGATATCAAGGGAACATATAAAGTAGATTTACAAAGATAGCGGTGTTTGGATAATTAAAATTATGTTTGTTCTATAATAGCCTCTCTCTGATTGAAATTATTTAAACTCCTCCTTGTCTTAACAGCACAAACGGTTCAGACACAAAAGATAACAAAATGGTTGAGACAGAGAACCTGAAACCTAAAACAAAATTGTCAGACTCTGCATATTCAGGAAGATAATCCCTCTCAGGTATAAAACACTGTGCTGCAGTTGAGGATTTGGTCTGTCAGAACCTTATCTGTGTATATCAGTTGTTCCACTTGAAATGAGACAAGCATTAAGTATAATTAAAACATGCTTACTCACTTGCCCAAAGAAAACAGAACTAAAAACATTAAGCTTTGCATGCCCTTGCCTCAATAGAAATTTATCTTAAATCCAGACTAATACTTCAAATAAATACTGAAAAACAAAGTTTTTGAAAACAAAGCATACATGCATGGCATTTCATCCCTTAACTCTATGTTTGACACTAAATTGGCAATGCTATATCTCCTAACTAAAATGAATTTTGTGGAAGTTCTATATTTATTTAAAAAGAAAAACAGTGAGATAAAAAGAATCATATAAATGAGGGTGAAAAAAAGTTCATGTTTAGCTTGATCTACTTTTGACTGCCATCACACTTACAT
This sequence comes from Oreocharis arfaki, assembly GCA_013398015.1. Lineage (NCBI taxonomy): Eukaryota > Metazoa > Chordata > Aves > Passeriformes > Paramythiidae > Oreocharis > Oreocharis arfaki. Next base: position 188,632 of record VZRR01003151.1, read on the forward strand.
TGAATAATTACATTACTGTTTCAAGACACCAACTGGGAAGCCAAATTGTAATGCTGAGTGTGACACATGATATGAGTCTATGAGTGACTTCGAGTTATACCAGTTCACATATGACTCTGTCACTTTGTGAACACTTAAAATTTAGGAATTTAGTGATCTTAAACCTTACCTGTCTATTCACTAGTTTTAGCAATATTAAGTACTGCTGTAAAAATTAAGTAGTCTTCTACAATAGAAGGCTACTATTCTATATAGCAGAATATATATTCTACTATATAAAATATAGTAGAATATTCTATATAGGCTTACACAAAATCTTTAACCTAATTTCTGTATACAATTTATGTAAGATTTATTTTTAATTTACAATTGATTACTAATTACTTACACTCAAAAAAGTTTAATATGTGTATCATTTTATTACACGGGTGTTGAGAATACATATAGAACACATTCATCCCAAAAGCCTAGCGGTTTGTGTACTTAAATATCATTCGTATGAACTTTCCTTCTGCATACTTATGCATCACATGCCCCAGTAAAATCTAATTCATTCTTTAGGAAGACACAAACATAGTCAGGTAACCATCTGACAAAGAACAGCTTAGTAAATCTGAATGCATTCCATTCAAGCTTAGCTCGCATCTCCCTGTTTATCAGGGAAGCACTTCTTTTGGGATCTGTTATGTAAACCTTTAACGAGCACTACAAGCAAGGCGAGTGCAGCCAGTTTGGCAATTGGTGACTGTAATGAGGTGACAGAAGTGAGGCAAAACAATATCCCTTCCCTTGTGTCATGAAGGGTATTTTTGACCCTAAACAGATAAAGATCTAGGAACCAAAAAGTTGCAGTTGTACTCTAAATACCATCACCATGAGGCAATCGCAACCACCTTCCATCATACACATTAGTTTTGAATTTTCTCCAAGGTTAAATTATATCCTGCTCTTGTAGTTCTCAGCTACAAATATACATACATACATACATACATACATACATACATACATACATACATACATACATACTAATTTTCTTCCATATTATTACATTTCCCTATAGCCTTTCATTTTCCCAGTATTTCATTATGATATAGCATATCTTTTAATGCCCTTGAATTCTCAGAGCATTTTCTTTATTAAAACCTTTCTCCTGAGGACGACTATCCCAACATTTGTCTTGAAATACAAGTTCATGCACGTGTAGCTGTGAATGCACATGAAGACATTAATTTTGTTTCCAGAGAACATTTAAAGTGATGCTAGGGAATACCACGCATATTTTTGGCCCCCACTCTATGCTGGACACTGCAAGCACTACTCAAGCCACAGCAGTTGCCAGTATTTCATTTCTTTTCACTTTTATTTAAAATGAGGCGTGGCTACTTAAGAGTATAAAATATCTTTTAATCATCCTTTCTTACCACTGAGATCAAGCCTAGATTTTATATAGGGTAAAGAAATCTTTTACAAAAGAAACTAAAAGCCTAGAAAAAGGCTTCCTCAGGGGTTTCAAATCAAAAAACTCTTTGTTAAAGCCCTTCACTTTGCTTTTACTGTCCTATAGTATTAAACTGGGGGGTTATTACCTTATTTGTAAGGTAATACCCACTTTTATATTCAGGATATGCTAAAGAACTTGAAAAAATAGTAACTGCATACTACTTATATTTTCAAATATTACATACTTGATCATACACAAATCGGTATAAGAAATATTATTATAAAGTGAAAAATATTTCTAGAGAAGTGCAATTTTTATCAGAAGGTTACTTTACAACAGCAGGTATATGTCTTCTTTCTCAGCATCATAATTTGCTTAGGGGTATCAAATTTCTCAAAAATTCTTTCTAAAGGGAAAACCAAAAATGCCTCATCCTCAATGTGGTGTTGGTTATAATGCATTAGACAACAAGTATGCATCTTTTAGCAACATCCAAGCATCCACACAACTAAAAGCATGAAGTGTTTTTCAGCATTGTGTTTAAAAAAAAAATTTAAAATTCGGAATTTATTGGAATCTATTACTGAAGCCCACATTTAATTGAAAACATAATGAAAACAAGGAATAAAACATCAAGAACAACCATTTGTGCTATAAAAAGGGAGAAAAATATTATCTGTCCTCAGACAAGGAGTCTTGAATGATTTCAGGGAAGAGTTTCAGAGGACAAAACCCAAGGCCTGGCAAGTCAGACAGAGGAGGCTGCCAAGCATTCAAATTTCAGTGTGTCACTTTTCCCCCCTTGCCTTTACTTCACCTAAGAATGCTTCATACTAGTCTGCTGTTATGAAGGGAATGAAATACAGTAGCAACAAAAGGGTATAAACCACATATCATCCAAAACCCAAAGGAAAACTGATATAACTACCGGAAAGTTACTGAGGATTTCTTAGGATAATTGGCCCAACTATCACTCGCATGCACTTTACAAGGCAAAATAGAAAGGCGAAAACAGAACAAACCCCAAATTCATTCGCTCTAATCTTGAAAAATACAAGAGTAAATAAAGTAGGGCGGGAGGAAAGGCTATTATTTTTAACCTGTGTAAGACACTTAGCTCCATTACTCTGCATCCTCAAGTATCTATATAAAAATGTATTAAAAACTAGGAACTTTAGGAAAATAAAACAAAACAAGATGGCATTCTTTGGAAACGTCATTTGATGGCCCCTCTCCTGATGTTAACACATCCAGTATAACATTTTACTGGTGTGACTCTCTGAAGAGAGAAAAGCTCAGGTGGAAGATGTCACTGTGCCAGGAGCAACAATTTCAGCATCAATACAGAGCAAGAAGAAAGACAAGTAAGAACATACAGGGGAGGGAAAAAAATAAATTACTTGCAGAATGCATCACAGCTTTTCCAAATTAAGTTAAAGGAATAGAATTTTTTCCTCCCTTTTGCCTTGGTGTTCCTTTTGCCAAGCATACCAAGCAATTGATTTGCTGCTGTTCCACATTCATTTTGTGTATGAACTCTCGGAATTTCAGAGTACAGCAATTTCATGCTACAAGTTCACAAAGGCGTTTCAGCTGTGCCAAAACATGTCACGCCATGGTACTATCTATCAACTTAGCTTTATGAATTTACACACACCCTCTTTCCAAGCAAAACCAGGGCAATCCTGACAATGTAAGATGCTGTCATACACAGCATTTACGTTTCATCAGACGATACCGTTCTGTCTAAGGAATTTAACAGCTTCCACCTCTGCAATATCTAAATGCTTGTACTTAATCTTTGTATTTCGATGTAAAACACACAACTATACACCCACTGCCAAGCTCTAGAAGGAAAACAACAGCCTCTCTTTATCTCTTTTCAATCACTGTTTCTATGGGAGCAAAGACTATGCCAGACACATACTGCAAGAAACACGGGTTTTTTTTCTGGAATTACAACATTTACACTCAGTAGGAGGCAATAACTGCATGCTCTTAGACAAGATTGTCCTTGAGCACCTGCCTTGACAGGGAGCACTTGAGATTTCAAGTTCCAGGTAAAATAGCCAAAGTCTTCTGACATTCTTCATCAGAGAAGAGATTCAAGGAGTAATTGTGGCAGGATGACAGTCGCTCTTCTTTAAAATTCTTTGATACAAGTACAAATAGAGGAGACCAGAGTTCACGTATTGCCTTGAGGATTGAGCTCACACACATGTGATGCACATGTTCTCCAAGCAGGCTCTTTACTGACATACTCCAATGAAATTGTCAGACACTTGACTTATAAACACACCTGCAAATCACATTTTGCACATGGAACTTTTTGTACACTCAACTCACACAAGCATTTTATCTGCAAAAGAGCCCAAGATGTCACTGTTGACAGTCTTAAAAGGAAGTATCTTCTTGATGCAAATGTTACCAAGTCTTTCCATCAGTGGTCTTAAATGTAGACCTATGCATATAATACTTTTTTTTTTTGCTAAAGAATGGAGAAAACACCACAGCTGTCTAAAGCCTCAACAACACATGAGGAAAATATTTTTTATCAAAACACAGCATGGCATGAATAGTCAATTTAGATCTGCTAAGTGTTCACACAGAGTATAGATATGATTTCTTAAAGAAACAATTCCATTTGGAGGGTCCTTGTGGATTTATATAATTTAATATTCTTAAGGGACAACCTGACTTAATTTACAAAAATTTGCATTGATCCAAGATTGTCCCTGAAAGCTTATTTCTTAAATACTGTGGACTTGCATTATGAAAGCATTCTCTAGCTCAGGTTGGAAGGGACCTCTGGAGACTGCCTCATCTGATCCCCTGCTCAAAGCGGAGTCAGCTACAGCAGTTTGCCCAGGACCATGTTCAGTCAGGTTCTGAATATCTCCCATGGATGGAGATCCCACCACAGCTTATCCAGCATTGTAAATGGGGCCACAATGTTTATTCACACTGTAAGGGGAAGGAGAAGATTCAAATACCTGGACCAAAAATCACAGCTGAGAAAAAACCACAGACACACGCCATAGAATAAAACTGAGAAATAAACACAGCTATTCACTTTTTAAATACGTTAATTATTAAAATCTTAATTTCAGTTTCTGACTAGTGGACACATTAGCGAGAAAAAAGCCTAACTTGTAATAGTTTCAAGCTATTTCTGTGAATGGAAGACTTGCGAGTTTTCTCAGTTGAACTGCATCACTAAAACCAAATTAACAATAATAAATTTTTACTGCAAAGCTGCATGGTACAACACAACCTTTATACTAAAGCAAGCATTATAATAAAAACTGGCTTTATGGTATAAAATGGCAAGCTACAGTCTAATGCTCAAGACACACGGATGGAATAATTTAATCTTAGCGCTTCTGTTTTACTGATATCTGGTCACAGGAGCAGGAAACAAATTTCCTCCTTCAGCTATGCATTTAGAAAAGAGAAAATACCAAAGGAGACTCAGAAGCGGGAGAGAATGACACTGAGTTTTTGTTTAATTAAGTATTTACAGATCTTAAGCTTAACAGTGGCAGTTTTGGAAAAATATTCTCTGAAGCAAATGGCTTCTGGAAAACCTCTTCTTTACATTTATTTTTAATCATACTTTATTTCTTTATACTTTTGTATTATTTGTGTCTCCCATACATGGATTAATTATACTTTAAAAAAAATCTTTCCTCCCCCACCCCCAAGACAGACATTTTTCTTTCCTTTATTTTAACATAATAAAGATAGCTGCAAAGTATTCCCACAATACTTGGAGACAGTTATTTTTATTTCATTATTCCCACTGCAATCAAAACTTCGGTACGCGGTGTTTTATTGCAGTTCAAAAGGCACATCATTCAAAGTTTTAATACTCTGTCATTTAAAACGGATAGATTAATTATTTTTTCCTTGGAAATCAAAGAAATTTTTAATTTTGGCAAAAAGCCGCTTGAATATCCACAATTTTTTGCTAAAAAAAAAATAAAGAATTAAGATTTGGAAATACTGCTAATCTTCTTTTGACAGTTGCATAGCTAGACCTGCGAGGTTCTATCTGTGATGTTTTGAGAAGCACGTTTTGAGTGCTTTTCTTCTATGACCTGAAGTAGGAGCAAAATTTTTTTCCTAGTTGAACAACACATGAAACAATGGGGTAAAGACCGTTTTTCTTCCAATTTTCAAGTTATAGGTGAAGAGAAATTCCAGCAATTCAAGCAGAAACAAGCAGTGGAAACTGCCTTAAATGTCCTGAAACACACGAAACAACGAGCTGTATCATGAAAGGACTACCTCAAGGCAGAGTTAAGGAGGAGATGCGGACAGGACAGAGAAAGTTTTCTCCTATGGTAACATCAATGGTTGAACCAGGGGGCTTCATGAAATTTTACACTTTCCTATAGGCAGGGACTCAGACTCATTCTAGCCTTGGAAGCTACCCTGTGACAACTGATAATGGCCTTCCTGAGAGCACTGGATAATAGTTAACCTACAAAAGATCCCACAATTGCAAGAGCTTCACTTGCAAGGAAAGCTGTCCTCATCCTATTCTGACTCCATAAAAAACAAAGGTTGTGGCAACTTTAAACTATAAAAAAGCCTTGTCACCAACAGATGGGTACCTAGAGGCCATGTAATACATAGTGATAACAAGACATCCCACGACAGAAAAAAGCAAGGCACAGGAGGAAAGAAATGAAGAAGCAGTGTTCTGACCTAGGGCCTACAAAACACAACCTTTTAAGAAAAAAATTTTACTATTCATAAAAGTTTAAAACCCTCCACAGATTTTTTTCCTTAAAAAAAAACCTAAGCACGGCAATACTATGTTACACATTAGTTTTATAACGTTTTATAAATTTTGTATGTTTAATGCATGTGAATCTATATGCATGTAAAGTCACTACTCATTTTTAATTTCACATGAGTTCATTTGGCTCCAATGACTTTTGTATCATTTGATTATCAAAGTAACTTCATGTAGACAGCTCCTGAAGATTACAATTTTAAAGTAGGAGTTGATTTTTTGAAGAAAGCATTCTAGCAAAAATACGTATTTAGCTTAACAATTCCCAGTAATCAACAACCACAGCTCAAAAAAACCCCAAAAATTTCATCTATACCACTATACAAAAAAAAGTAAGTGGCTTTTGAATTGGTAAGTAGGATAAAGTTTCACAGTCATACTTTACCTGTCTAGGTCACATGTCAGCCTTTCAAAATTCTTAAGAATTGTATAAACCTGAGCATCTTGACCAAGAAAGCAAGGTGGCAATAATCCATGAATATTCAATTGCTGCCTCTCCTCCAAGGTAAAAGCCATGCCCTGAAAAAATAAAAATAAAAACCATGTATAGATGTATACAAGAGATAATTAATTTAAGAAAAATTCTGCAGCAAATCATAGCATAGATGAAGTCAGCATCAGAAAAACTATTTAAAATAAAACAGAATTTAGAATTGTGCAATTATTTTGCGAAAAGGTTTTATTCAGTCATAAGGAAACAGGTCTGTACAGTAGAATAACTCCATCCCAGCACAGAACAAGTTAAGGTCTCCTGACACCACAAGAGTACCACCTGCAAAACTGTTAAGCTACAGCTGAAGAAGAAAGCAGCCACATATTCACTCCACTCATTTTCTGCTTTCTAATGAGGTCTGTCTGTCTACAATATCTTCAGATATTACCCAAGCTACCGTAAGGAAGATGCTGCCTTTAGGGCAGAAACATGACTGTGGGTTTAGCACATCAGCATCAAGCACTCCGGCTGCTGAAGTTCTACTCTGCTGTGGTAACTACAGCCAGGCAGGACTGACAGACAGGATCAGACCTTTGACAGCTTTAGGAGCAAGAAGGAAAGTCAGAGGAATTTCTTCTGTATATGACCTATGAAATGCATGCATTTGTTTCACACTGGATCCCTTGGTCACTGGCTCCACAGACACATTGCAGCTCTCCTTTAGCACCGTTCCACCTGCACTGCTTCTGCTCCAGAGCCAGTACTGGCTGATCTGCTCGTGTCTTTGAGGCCTCTCTTAGGTTAACACTAGGGCTGTGTGTATGCTTGCAATATGCTTACTATGTAGCTTAAACACATTCTAAAGCTCATGTAGCAGAGGTTAGGCAGCAAGAAGATGTGCGTGTGTGTGTATACACATATAAAGAAGCCATAGATGAGACAGTTGCCCAATATTCAACATCTATGATACAACTATATAAAAAACACTGTTACTTATCCAACAAAATACTTGAGAAAACACCTTGGGATCCATTAAAGGAGGAAAAAATAGCAATATGGTGCTTCAGCATTAATTCTCCTGTGGAAAATAAATACTACTGAGGTACTTTCACAATCACCTCTATAAACAGACTTTTAAAATGTCTTTGTTCATGGTACCATCAGAATTAGCTGGGTGAACAAATGACAGGAAAAAACAGGGAAAACAAGGGCATAAATACAAAAGGCTTCCTTCAGTCTACATTTTCACTACTTGTCTTTTCAAGAGAAAAAATTCAGTCCTTTACACAATGTCCTTACTGCCTTTCACACAACTCTCGGTGAGTGATAAAATGTGATAAATTCATGCCAGTTAGTATGGTTACCTAAACAGGCTCTTCTTTATTGTTTCTGTTTTGTTGGGGTTTTTTCTCAGAAATAGAAACCTCATGGGGCTTATTTTTACAGAAGAGAAATATATTACAAAATCTTCCTGTATGTTACTAGTCTACATTTCTTACACCATTTTTAATCTAAATTTTCAAGTTGTTATGTCATTATGACTTGAAAAAAAGTAGGAAAAAAGGCCTAAAGCAACCCTGTCACACTATCTGCTCTGTAATGCCATTAATCAAGTTGCTATCTTAAGTGAAACGACAACTCAAAAAAAAAAAATCTTACAATGAACACTTTAAAAAAGATCAAACATTTCTAGAATGTGCTTCTCTCTCCTATCCTAGACAAGAAATGAAGGAAAACCAAGTTTAATAAAGATTAGTAACTGTTTTGCTGTAGTTCTCCATTCCTGAGAGATTTCAGAGGTTTCCAAATGCATACACAAAGCCTGCACCTTTTTTCCCTAATGAACTTTCGGTGACCAGATATGTCATGAATGTCTTCCGCTGCTATCCACTCTTGAAAAACCATGGAAGAAGGAAGAGTCCACACTTCTCACAGGTTTATTCAATGTTGATCCCTCTTATCTCCCCTAGACTTTTTTGGGCTTAAAAAACTCACATATGTGCTCACGCACACTTCAGAACCAGTTCCAAGTGACTGGACTTCAGGGAGCTGCAAAGTTTTAGTGGATCTTCTAGTGCTGCCAGTAAAGTGGCAATCCAGTTATTCTCTGCAATTCTCCTTCCCCCTGTTTCCATTAGTCAAATGGAATGAAAAAAATTTCTGAATGTCTGTGTTTGACTTTACATTAGGAATAAAATATGGACTTTAATTACTATAATAGAGTTTCCCCTCTCACTGGAAAATCTATTTTATTTTAAAACAATGTGTTACATCTTGCCAAATGCCTTTTTTAAGAAGTACTTCATCTTGGAATAGCATATTTTCAATGTATTACTACAGTTTTTATAGTAAGTGTTAATTTCTTTGGTTCATTACTACAAAAAAACAGCACCCACCTACACCCTCTAGGCTATACATGGTTACAAAATCCTTTACTTGAATATTCCTCTTTGGCAAAGATACTACGGATTTTTCAAAGTTCTAAGATGAAATGTTAATTCTTTTCTTCCCCCCTCAGATGCCGTATTTGCTCAGAAGAAAAGAATTATCATTAAAATATATCACCTGATAATTTGAGAAGGCCATTTTATGAAATAAGCGTATGCTATTCCATCTGCTCATAATAGGGAAGACTTCAGCTATGTAGGATTTATGGTTTATTTCTAGATTTCTTGCAGTAGCCTCAGATTTTCTTTCCTACATCAAAATTCTTATTTTTCCTGTTTGAAGTGTTGTTTCCCAGCCATCCAGCAGAGAGGGCTCTAGGTCCAGCTTGGTTTACACACTCCTTTGCCTTCCTGAGAGGCATATTTTACACACACCTGGATGGGACAGACTTCCATCATCTAGCATCCCAACTATTACAAATGATATGGATATTTTTATTCTGCAGCTTGTATTACAAATAATTTTTTAAAGACAAACAACAGTATGACAATCTTAAAGCAGCATAACGGCGAGAGACCGCAACCGTAAATATTAACCTCTGCCTAATTAGTTTGGGTTTATTCACTGCTTTATGCATCATAAAGGTGAAAAATACAGTTATTGTCAACCCTCCCAGTTAAAAGTTTGCAATCTTCAAGAGTTGTGTTTCATATGTTTCTTTATATGCTCTCGTTTGCTTTTGGCAAAACCAAGTTGTTCTTCAGTGACCTCATCACCTTCCTTTCTCACAGACCTTTTGGTCAAAATTTTGGGTTATTTTTTTTTTTATTGCTCCTTAAGCATACATGCCCTTTCAGATTCTCAGTTGTACTCAGAAAGCTCTCTGAGTTTTCAAGAAATTTAACTCATTACAAATACATTTAATTCTGAATTTTTCTCTCCATTTGTAATTTTGTGAGGTTTTGTAATTGTAGCAGTGATTTCTATTACTGCACATCATCAATATTCTTTCAGTATTTAACATCCATCGGTTTATCAACTCCGCTCTTATCTGTCCTCTGATCATAATCTCTGACCCCCCAAAGCCCCTTATCTACAATATTGTTCTACTGCAGTGACATACACATCTATACCCTTGTTCAGTTGCAGTACTGAAAAACCACAAAACAAAATAAACAGAACAGCATCATCTTGTATTACGCAGCTTTTTGCACTGGCTTTTGACTGAATTTTCAAGCAGTGCTTGAAAAGACAGAGAGCACATTCAAAATACTTCAAGAGCTGTCTCAGCCTCTGTTCACAGCCAACAGAACCAAGTTTTCTCTCTTCATACAAATTAGATTGCACTGACATAGTTTTTTCTTCAGACAGAATATCTGAAGCTCATATAATTGCTAGGTTTATATAAATCTCTCTAAAAAAGATAGTGTAATAAAGCAATATGTGCATTCTGTCCATGCACTAATGAGATTCAGCTTCACTAAAGGGTAGCCAGTATTCATTGCAGGGATCCTTCTCCAATTTCTCCCAAGACCTAGTCATCTTTTGTTCTAGTAGATCAAAAATTCCATTTTTAAAAACTCCAACTCATTTAGAAGAATAGCTCATTTCCTCCTGTTGGCCTCAATGCAGGCGTACCACAAAAGTATCAGCCTAACAGCATGCAGAAGGAGGCTGGCTTAGAAGAGGAAACCATATCCACATCCAAGGTTCTCAACCTCAGCGACTCTTTCATCAGCCTCTAGAAGGGGAAAATCAAGGCTCGTAAGACTTCAGGGACTCGGGAGACAACCACCACCAGCAGGACTCAAGCTCAAGTACACGCATGTATATTTGAGCCTACTGGATCCTTGAAGGGGGAAGGAAGAAATGAGGAGGAATGTGAAAAGGTGTAGCAAGGATGTTTATCTAGAAGTACCATCTATTCTGTGAAAAAGAAATCTCTGTATTGATTGTCTAAGATACTGCTAGAGGAAAATTAGAGTCTCTAGAGTACTTTGGGGACAGACAAGTAGGTTCATCACTGTCTCAGAGTCCATCAAAAAGCAAAAAACTCCCTGTTAAAAAACTTGTTCACTATATCTAAATCATAAAAGTGCAGTGAGCAAATTTCAAATTTCAATCATGAAAAAAGCACACAAGTCTGAGGGACTCAGATATGCTCAACATCTGCTGCCATGGCCGGAAAGAGGAGAGCTGGCACCTCGCCACTCCTTGCAGGCTCCCACCGCAGCAGTTGGTATCCCTGAGCAGAGGCCAGGGAGTGCTCTGCCAGACAGAGCTCTGAGAAAACCCCACAGCTGCCTCCCATACTTGTCTGCTCAAGATCCAAATCATTTTTTTTGAACAAATGGACTTACAGAACACTACAATTCCAATCTTAAAAATGCCATTCTCAAAAACAAAAAAAGGACATGCAAACAAGACGAATGCTTTTGGCTGGAAGACCAAAAACATTCTCCAATTACTAGAGAAGAGTTTTTTCTCCAATATGTCCCAAATGAAAATTCAGTGGCATCACTTCTAGCTGCCAGTCACACATCATCCCACGCTGCTCACACCACTTCGTGCACAAGATTGTCTCCAGGAGAAACTCAACTGCAGAACTAGATGCAGTCCTTAGGAAAACACGATCTTTGGTATGCATGACTGTTTGCAGGCAATTCTTTAGCTGATCAAGCTTTTGCCTTCAGCAATTTTGGCTTTTCATACCATGCTAGTGCTGTTAGGGAGGAACCCAAGCCAAAATCAATGTCTTTTACGGACTTCTTTGGCTGAGGAAGCAAAAAAATGTATGTATAGTCCTGCTTGCTAGGTCTGAGCTACATGAAAACAGTTTCAGGTACCTAATGTGATAAACCCTTTATTTAGGATCTGAATATTAAAAACCAAACCAAAACAAAACAAAAACCCAAAAAACCCCAAAAAATGGAAAAAAAACCCAAGCCCACTAACCAAAAAACCACAACTCTGCAAAATTTTACACATTCAAAAAAATTTTTATAAAATCTCTATAAAAATATAGAACATATGGGTTTTCAAGCATTTTAAGCTGCATTTAAGAGTTTAATGATCTGCAAATCCCTTTGAGCTATTTAATATAATTTTTTGTTTTTTAAAAAAGTCACCTTACGAACAGGCAAAAAGAAAGTTTTACAAGCATTTCCCCTCCATTTTTCATTTTTATTATCCAAACATGACTTCAGAAAAACCAGATAAATACTTCTAATACTTCATGTCCAACACTCATTTCAAGGCACAATACACCAGGAAATACTTAGAATAACTAATCTGAGCACACACTCCATAATGAACTCATTCTGCTGAAAACAAATGTGTTTCATGGCAAGGAATTGGTGTTGGAGCAGTACATACGGCTAAAGATGTTACTGCTGTTTTCTCTACCCACACTTGCCATGACTGCCAAAAAATATCACAAGCAGAGGCAGCTAATGCATCTATTTGGGCAAACATCTCTTCTGCAACCAGTGCTTTAGGCCACACCAGTCACAGTAAGCACCCCAGGAGGCAAGGAGAGGGACTAATTTATTTTAATGGTGCAAATTCACACAGTTTTCTGTTAAGGTGGTTTCTTTCAGACCTGAAGAAAAAAATATATGAAATATATTCATATATATATATTCATATATGAATATATGAAAAAAGTCAATTTGCATTAACTCAGAGATTCATGTGTCTTCTTAGGAATCATTTACTGTAAAGACTATACACAAAATAAGGGTTTGAACAGTTGAATCCAGTTTCAATTTAAAAAAAAAAATCAGGATTGTTAAAATTTTGGAGAAAAAATAAATCCTTTCAAATGGTGTTTATGAAGGCTAGGGAGAAAGATGACAAATATAAATTGATAAGAAGAAAAAATATGCTCAACAGCAGAAAGTTATCACAGTTCAAAGATGAATGGCATAGAGTTAAGAAATGAAAACTGAATATGAAAATACAAATTTTCTGTTGCAATCCTCCAGCAAGACATAGAGACAACAGCTTTGCTTTCAGAAGCAAAGAACATTGATAACCATTTATAATGCACACATTATTTAAAGTATTATTAGACTGCAAGTAGAAAAGTCACTGTGTGACAGAACTGGCATCTTTCAAAAAAGTTATTTTTCCCCAAAACTATGTTCAGATTCTCTACTGAACATTTCATGAGGCACATTGGTTAGCTCTGGATTATGCATCTTGGATTAAGGATTAAAAATCAGCATACTAACTAATGATTAACAGTCCATTAGGTTCTCTGGCAGAGGAACTGTGCTTTTCTTGCCTTTCTACAGTACCTAACACACAGATACAGGTCTTGGCCTACATCTGAGATCCCTGAATTTGCAATGAATCCTGCTAACTAAGTGCCTTCACTGGAGTTTGAAAAGACAGACACAGACAGGTATCTACCGTGGTTAATATGACAAAGGAGAAAGCTAGAGAAGGAGGACTGGTGAAGTATAAACAGCAGAACCCAATTTAGACACAGCACCCATGCTCCTTTTGATAAGGCATCCATCAGGACTTGTGAGACTGTGAGGCATGCTGAAGGTAAATTTTAAAAAAGATATAATAGCTGATGGGCACAGCTCTGAACATACAAGAAAAGAAGAAACTGTCCTAGTTTCAGCTATAAAATGCCAAAAGGCATAGGTTTTGTTTTCTGCACTTTTCTTTAAACACAGCTTTTTAACAAGCACTTTAAGTTGAAAAACTATATTGTGACATTTGGCATTTATATTTCAAAGCTGTTTTTCTAGAGTTGTGGTAGATCTGCTGCAGTGTGCTGAACACACAATTTTTTTTCCAGGAACACCAAGTGACCTGAAGCATACTCATAGCCCAATTCTAAGTCCATGGGATTTTCAAAAGCAAACTTAAACAGTCAAGTCAACAGGGGAAACTGAAGCAAAAGTCAAAACCAGTTTCCGAAAAATAAAGCCCAGAAAAATACAGTAGCTAATACACACACCCATGGACTTGTGACTCAAAACAAATGCAGATGGCCAGAAGGAGATCAGACTTCTCTTGGCAAATTCATCATGGGAATGTGTGGGCAGCTTGGCAGCCATGCCATGAGCTGATACAGTGATTGCACACAAGCATGATTCAGACCAGCATGCTAGAAATGACACATCACAGCATTCTTATTTTAACAATCCTTTAAGCTAATGTAAACAGTTATCTGAAGGTAAGCAAGCAAACCTACTTTAAGAAACTATTTCTCTATATGTGTTTTATTATACATATACAGAGTAAAAAATATTTTTGCACTGCATAATTTCCACTCACCCTAACTTCGAGAAGACTGTATTACACAAACAGCAGACAGTAACAAACAGGCAGAAAAGGAAGATAATAGATAATAAAATAACCAAGATAATAATGTATAAAAATATATTGCATGCTGTACTTTAATGTAGGATGATGAGCTGGGTTAGTTAAGATTCTAAATTTAGTAATTTATATGCAATATAGGCACCTATGCATCCATGATGATTACAGGATAAAGTTAAATCTCACTCTAGAATAGGTACCTAGCAGACACTAACCCAAACTGCTCCAGTTACTATGCTGACTACAGACCAAATTCAGATTTGCACACATAAGCACTTACTGACAACTGGGAGGCTCGAAGGTATTGGAACAATCAACACTGCTCATTATGGCAACAGTACCAACTATGAATCTGCTGCATCACAGGCTTTCACAGCACCGATGACAGCCAGGCACCTCTGTAACTCAAGGGGCACTAATTGCCTACGGGGCTGCTACATCAAGCCTCGACCATCCTTCTGACTCCTCAATCTACATGTCCCATTGAAAAATCATATTACCCTGAATTATTCATACTGTTACAGGGATATTTAACCCCAAAGCAATCAGAAAAATTGCTAGAGCTGCATTTGTATGCTTTCAATCAGAGCTGGCTGTCTCAAAAGCTGTCTGTCTCCCTACTGCTGCTCCCACCTGGGAGCTACAATGAACATAGGCACGAGGAAACTGGGAACTGGACCAATGGATGGAGTTATCTGCTATTAACAGCAACCACCCTGGTTCTGTTTGTAAGAGCAGCTAAACTAATAACAGGCTTCCTAACAAGTATTGGTTGTGATCTGTGTCTCCTCTGACTCAATTCCCTAGCAGAGAGAGACCTGTCTTGGCTCTCTTGGTTGCCCGGAGGAGACAAGAGCAAACAGCAGCCTAAAACACAGTTTAAACTGTAGCATCAGAGAAGCTGAACAAATATACATATGTTGAGGTTTTGGTTTGGGGGTGGGGGTTTGTTTGTTTGTTTGTTTTGTTTTGAGGTTTGGTGGGTTTTTTTCGGTCCTTGGGTATTTCTGAGACATTTTCATTCTTTTGTAACTCCTTTGGGATGTGCTGACCCTCAAAGATTACTACTTGGGAAAGCTCTGGCTATGGGAACCAGAGACAAGAGCAGTTTACCACATCACTTACAAACTTGTTGAGCATGTTCTTATGACAGATTTTAATTTTCAACACAGCTTACCTATGCTATAGATTAAAAACCTGCTTGTAGGCCACTTCAGAGCTCTAGCCCCCTGGGTGAATCATGGTAACAAAAATAATCTTGTTAATTACCCCCTTTGTCAATATTGTTTGTCTTCTAAAGATGTATCAATGTGCAGTTTTATTTTTAGATATTACATTTATGTAATGATTGCATATTAAATTATAATTTGAATAATGATGGTTATTTTTTAAAAATAAAGGTGTCACTAAGTTTTACTAGACCATATCTGAAATTCTACATTAAATATTAACTTCCTTGTATAGTAGATGCTATGAGTCAGTACCCTGTATCTCTAATATGTAACTCTAATCAAAGGATGCCTGCAATGCTATCAGTGGAATAACTGACATGGAATCCCTATTTATGAAGGGAATTTAAATGAACATAGTATCAGCTGACATAGAATATATTGTTAACCAGAATTATTTCAAACAAAATGCCGAATAATAGCTCTCTAACTATAATAATTTTACAAATAAAGCACAGTCGCCAGGCATGTAGTCTCCAATATACAATATTTACATTTGCAAAATCAGGTGTTATTTGAGAGTCAGGCATGATTTCCATGTAAGCAGGACAGGAATTTCAGTAACTGCCAAAAATTCCATCTGTCTGAAGTAAGTACTTAACCAAATACAGGTTAGTAAGCCCTGAAATCCTGAGGGGATTTGATAAACCTGATATGCTTAACAGGTTTTATTGTTGCCTTTCAGAGACTAAACAGATTACCAACTACTGTACTCTGGGCTTCTGACAGGACTAAGCAACAAATTTCCTTTCCCTGGCACGATAACCAATTAACAAAAATAAATATTTTAAATACTGTAACACAGAGTTGTGTAGAGCAGAGCAGAGCTCAGTCTCGATGCTGTGGTCTTTGCTTCTACTGCTACAACGGTATACACTCTCCCTACTGCATCCAAGTGGTGACAGGGGCACTGGCCAGGCTGGTGAACTACAAGGGTTTGACCTGAGAGCCAACACCACCATCATGTTGAGCAACACCAGGCACACAGATTATCAGGTTACTCATTGGTAGTGTGCTGGTTCGCTGTGCCTAAAGCGACGTGTCTACTCAAACATAGTCCTCTGGGCACCCTCCACAGACCAAGGAAAGTCTGAGTGGGACCCTAGGTGGTACACTTTTCTCCTTTATAGGATTACAATGAACTATTTCAGACAAAACAAGTGAGATGAATACTTTCCATCGTCATAGGTAATCCTATAGTTATGGTATTTCTATCACCACAGTCTGGTAATACGATCTACAAGCCTTTCTGTCATACACATGAACTGCATATATTGCATACCTAACGAGCGTTTCCCATTCTACACATGGAAACTTGCTTTCCCTTTCATCATCTCAATCTAAGGGGAGATAGTACCCGTACACATGAAAAAAGCCTACCCTAATCCTTTGTTTGGGGAGCTTGTTACACCCAGTCTCGGCATTTTTTTCTCAGAAGAGCACTACTCTAAAACCAAGTGTAAAGCAACATCCAAAATTTACACTCTGAATGCACCTGATCTATAAACCTTAATTGCTATCCAGCAGCTAGACAGTCATTCAATTTTTGCTGTAACAATAAGCATCCTACTTGCAACATTCTCTTGTAAATAAAAGTATCTTCCTTCCAGCTGAAAAGTCACTAAAAATCCATGTCATCATGAATAAAGTGACAAAAAATTGCCAACTTAAGACTCTGAGAAAGCTCACTATTATTTTTTCCATTTTGAATTCTTAAACACTGAGAGTAATCATCAGTAGCCACAGTCACTACTAGAACCACAGGCTGAGACTGTTACAGCATCTGAAATAGCAGCTAAGGGATAGAAGAATGCACATTGTCATACATCACACATCTTCCTGAAAATTGTAATCTTACCTGAACTTTGCTACAATTTTGATTGGTTCTACCCTTTTAGATTAAGGCAGGAGGAAAATACAGTGAAGGACCAGCTTGACTGGAAAGGCAAACTCTCTAAAACTCAACAGGGAAAATAAGACATAAACAGCCTAAAACTTTAGCATGAGCTCTGATTTTGTAACCTAAAACTGTTACTTAACCAGTTACACAGAGACAGCAAAGTCATGCAAAGCCTTCCATGCAAAAAGTTATTTGATTGAAGGAAGATACCTACTAATGGCAGAACAATTCCATTTAAAACTGCTGTACCAGCTGCATTCATGCAGCTCTGCTTTTGCCAAGATATAACCTGTATATCAATAGTATCTGATTGCATAGAAAAGATCACACTGAAATAAATCACGGAAAAAGCTGTGATAAAATGGGTTATATCATTTTTCTTTTTATTTGACTGCTCTCCAAAAGAGCTTGACTCATCAAAGCAAACAGTAGACTGAAGAAAAGTGAGCATTATGGAAATAAAATCTGAATGGTAGTTAAGGAAAGCAGCCAATATAAAACCATCTGAATTTGCTATCAGGCACACAAGAGCTCCACCTGAAAGAAAATTCACAAAGGTGAAAAAATGACAAGAATCTCCTCCCAGTAGACCTGATTAATTTCAAGTTGCTACTGTTTTCAAAGCAAACCAAGGATTTAGTTGCCCTTTTATCTAACTGTGCCACACACAGTAAGTGGAGTCTAAAACAACATGAAAAAAACCTCCAAAACAGGAAAAAAACCACCAACTCCTCCCCCCCCCGAAAAAACCAAATCATTATGTTAAAAAAACAATTTTCTATGTCAATGTTGAAAAATATAACCTGACAGTAAACATTAAACACAAGTCTATTTGAATCTCAAGGAAATATTGCTCCTCTATTCTAACTTTTCACATTTTCTAGAATCTAACTATGCAGACCCATTATAAGCTTTTTCTAGCTACATAACAGAATAACTGCTACCTTTCCTAAAGGAAACTATGGTGCCAGACCCACCACTTGTACAAAATGAGAATATGTCGTCTAAACCTAATTAATCTGGAGTGGACATTAATGACTGTCCTTGGCGTAAGCTTGCTCTGGACACACAGAATCAGCAGACCTATAAACACAGCATCTACACAATACAGGATGGAGCAACCAGAAACACAGAGGAGGAAGAAGTTTTGAGATAAACCGGCAAAACACAATATTTTCAGACTAACAGCTATGGCATTTCCCAAAAAAAAAAACAAACTAAAAAAGCAGAGTAAAAGCATATGACAGCTCTAAGGAAATACTTCTAACATATTTTTTAAGTCTTACAGAGTCCTTAATCCTAAGATACCTATTCACAACATCTTTTAGGCAACACTGAGAGATTTGCTCGGGTTAAGAAAGGTGAAGGATCATAAATTTTCACCAATTTTATAACCAGTTAACTACAAAGTAACTCTGTCCATTTCTTGAAAACTTTCAACAATCCAGAGTAATGTCAACATGTCGACCAGACCAGTAACACCAATATTAAGACCCTTTCATGCAAAATTGAACAAAAAATATAGTAACAAAACCAACTCAGAAAGACACTTGTATTCTATTTGTTCATTAACCTCCACATTACAAATCAGCACACTAAACTTATTTTTTCAGTCCCTGAAGTTCAAATAGCATATTCTCATTATAGAAAACAAAAATATGCAAAAAGCCCAGAGATAATAAGGGCTATATTAAGACAAAAATCTTCTCCAACAAAGTCCTAACTGAAATCTATGACCCAGTGGATGCACAGGTCTTGAGCAAGCATCACTTCCAGCCCTGAGGACCCAAGGAAAAGTTTCCTACGAGGGCACATTAACTTTCTATGCATTGCTATGCAAATGGAGAGGGGAGTGTCGGTTGTTGCACATGGAAAGTGCAGACTTCCTGCTGCTTTAATTAAATGAATTTGTGTTCACCAGGTACCTGGTGGTTCAAAGAGCAGCTGATGAAGAAAACCATAGTACAGAAATATTAATTCATCATTAGTACAGAAACATTAGTTCAGGCAATGCACCCATAGCCATCATCAGGGTTTTGGTTTATTAGTTTTACTATTTCTACACATATCTGAGAGTACATCTTATTTCCAGTCTTGCAGTAAGTAGATATTCTTCAAATGCATTTGTTGCACACTATTACAGGAATAATAGGAATTCCCACATGAGAATGTCAGGGATCTGCATTGTCTTCAAGGTCAAAAAATAGGGAGATAAGAAAAGAAATAGTAAAAAGAAAACTCAACACAGGCAGATTTTGACACCAAAACAAGATTTTCCTTTTCTAAGTGTCATGCTTTTTCTCTAAAAGATGAAAGTATCATAACAAAATGGCTAAAAAGCTCTTACAACAAAATACACATACTTACTTTCCAAACTCAAACAGTTCAGAAAGCAAATTGAAGCAATCAGATACTATTGATATGCAGGTTATATCTTGGCAAAAGCAGAGCTGCATGAATGCAGCTGGTACAGCAGTTTTAAATGGAATTGTTCTGCCATTAGTAGGTATCAAACAGGAAAGCAAATTGAACCAACAGTGTTTCAAAGAGCACAAAAATCTGCCCTTTAGCTTAAGTCAACTAAACTGCCTTTGGGGGGTTTTAGACAGCTTATGGTAGGAACTTTAAATGGAAAAGTAGACCAAACTCATAGTGGCTGTTGTACCTTGACTACTTATACTGTAGCAACACTGCCAGATGCTATTCAGACCATTTCACATGAAGGCATAGGAGCCTTCAGATATTCGCAATCACTCCTGATGACTACGTACTGAGAGCTTAATGGCAAGCTCCACAACAAAATAAAATCTTTTATTTCACCACTGGTCCTGACTGTTTTGGCAAAGGTAATACTACTTGCTGGGCGAAGTGGGAGTGGCATTCTTCCAAACCAGCATGACTGGTTTCAAGAGGGACTAGTTTGACTCTCCTTCCCCAAAAGTGTTGGTCTCAAAAGTAGTTTCTGCTGTTGTACAGAAGCATCAGTTTTAAGTCTCTCAACATAGCAAAGCAATCTTTGAAAGAAACAGACTTCTTTCACCAGTACTGGCACTCAAAATAAGACCATATGTCTAAGCTATAATATGCAAGATTTTCCAAAGACAGCTTATTTTTCTAGTAGGAAATGTAATTTACATAGAGTGAACTTTAGGATTCATTTACAAGATTCATGAGAAAAACTGGCTTCCTTTTAGTATAGAAAAACCACTTCTCATGGCTCACAGACAGCAAGCTTTAATACTGCAAAGTCACTAGCCTTACTGGGGACACCAACCCAATTTAGTTAAGTCTATCTGCCTCTCACAGTGGCCAAGAGAACTAGCTGACTCTTCTAGAAAAAAAAGCAAGAACAGGAAATAAGGCACAATAAGGAGTTACCTGGAGCTGCTGAAAGAGCTCGACATTAAGTAGAGAATGCCAAACTGCTGTGGCTGAAAGCAATGGAAACAGAACAGTTAAGCAGAAGCCCCAAGCAGATGGGGAACAAAGAGCCAGCAAAGCAAGTGAACGAGTAACAGGACTTATTTTCAGCGAATAACTGAAAGAGAGCTCAAAGGCAGGAGTCAAGGACAAAATAGAGCAAGTCCGACCTGCGTAAGGAACACTAAGATCAGAGAACACACACGAATGCAAATGTGAAGGCTGAAGAAATGAAGCTCAGACAAATACACGAAGGAAAAAACAGGTGCTGCAAGTAATTGTGCCAGAAGAGCTTTAGACTGCTGCAATCTGCTTCACACACACTGCGCACACAAAGAACCTTACTTTGCTGTCTGTTCCTAATTATGCCTGGATGGAAAGCTTAAATCAAACTGCAAAAGGCAACAATTCTTTTCCCAGGCAGGGGTGGGCAGCATTATCCCATTGGAAGCTCACAAGGATGAATCCAGAACCCCAGCCAGCTTTCAGCGGGAATTACAAATAGCACAATTTAGAGGGGAATATGAGGGTCCCTCAAACAAAGCAGGTACCCAAAACACATCATCCATGGGGAAAGCGTCTCCCAGCTTGGCAAGTTTTTAAAGCTGGAATCTTTAAATTACTGTGTTGAACCAGAACTATTTACTAGTCTTCTGTAAAATGAATGCTTTTGTTTAAAGGCTTATACTAGTCTATTATTAGTAGTACTACAGAAAACATTAAAAATCCCTCTACTAGCTACTCTTAATTTCTTCCACATGTGGGAGAATGAACTGAGAGGCACTGAGAGATTTCTAACCTTTTACGTTCTAAAGTAGGGACACAGGCTGTGAAAGGTGTATATATGCAACTCAAATAAACACAGATAATTAGAAAATTCTGAATTTATGTGTAAAGAATCCACATTTATCCTGTTACACATACAGACATATTTTTGACTGACTAGGTAACTTCCTCCATAGACTACACAGTTTCCCAAAGAAACATCTTCTAGCACAAATAACAGAAGGAAAATACAATTTTAAAGTAAAAGTAATTAAGTCCCAAAGGTTTTGTTTGGGTTGCTACCTATGATACTATGGTATCTATGGTTTGTCATTTCTCAGGTGTCAGTAATAGCCAAATTTAAGATCTGTTACCTGAAAGTAGGTCAGGAGAACCTCTTGGCTGGGATCATGTAGCTCTGCAGATCAGTAGATCTTGTACTAACAACTGTGTCAAGTTCGAATGCCTCCTTTGCTATCAGTTACACTGTTAAAGAAATCTGCCTGTTCAAAACCAAAAACTAGCCAACTCACCTCCTTCTAAGAGGAATTTTACGTAACAGGAAATTCAGAGTCCTTCAGAAATAAGACATTTTTGCTTGTTTATTTGTTTTAGATGAAACCTTGAGTGAAAAGACACAGCATTGGCAGAAGTCCACAAAAAAACCCCAGAGATTTCAGCATACCTTCTAACCTATTAAAGCAAAACTTACCTAGATCATTAGGTATGTTTTCACTCACTTCAGGCAAATGCCCAAGAGTATTACAAAAATCAGCATTGCTTATTCTGTTTAAGAAACACTTACTTCTTTCTGCTCTTAGCTTTCCATAAGCTTCCCAAGCATTTGTAGCGATTTTAGATGTATGGTCTGACTTCAGGGGTGCCTTGTTTAATAAAGAAACAGTAACATCCATAAATAACACTTTAGGCAGCTGGAATAAAATGGAATCTAAGTAAAAGAAAACACGTTATTATAAAAGTCCCCTTCTTCCTCCATCATCGCTCCACAAATCCAACCACATGTTGGGCTCTGAAAGGGCCAACCAGAAACTGAGAATATCTGCTCAGGTTAGCACTATTTGATAGATAATTACTACTGGAGAGGAAGCAGGTCTAGATCGCTTTCTATTGTTTGATTTTTTTTTCCCCTTCTAAAGAGAGGAAACCACTAAAATACATCCCAAGCTTTCTTCAAAATTAGAAGTTTCAAAAAAGTCTTCATGCCAACATTAGACAGTTTTAAGTGGCCACAATTCAGCTGCCCTACATAGGCCTGTTCCTAGGGGCAGATATGTGTCAACTGAAAAAACCCCAAACTTGTCTCCTCCTTTGACAAGAGCACTCAAAAAATAGTTACAACTTTGTGGTTGTAATGAACTCTAACATCACTAAATATTTTCCTGGCAGCTAGAGTCCCCCTTAAAGTAATTATAAACTTTAATTCTAAAGTGTTTGGTTTAGAAAAAAATTCTGCCCTTAAGTTGATAAAATGTCCATGAGAGATATAAAACCACCGATGACAACACTTTGCACCAGTCCTTCTGTAACACTTGTAAAAACAGACCGAAATTCCCTGTTGGTTTGGAAGAAAGACAGAACAACCGACAAGAAGTAATGGGATTTCTCGGGTTAATTTCCTTTAGTAGCACCTAACACTGCACATATATGGCACTTTGGCTGTATCAAAGTGAAAAGAGAAATGCTGGTTTAAAGCAGGTAATTTACAGTCTTGTGTAACTCATAAAACCAGTAAGGGCATACTTAAGAATCGGAACCATCCTTACCCATTTAAATTAGTTTTCATTGCTCCCTAGAAGTCAGATGTCACTACAATGAATCAATTTGAACAAAGCCTCTTTAAAAAATATAGGAAAACAACTAACGGCTGGACATAATTTTAAGAGAACAAATGTTTATAATGTAGTTGTCCATGAAGACCAAACCATTACTATGTGCATATAGTCCACGACAATCACAAATAAAAGAGAACTATGCAGCTTGGAAAGGCCTCAAGGAGGTCCACTGGTCCAGCCCTACAGAGAGCAGGTCTAGCTGGACCAGGATGCTCAGGATCATCTCTAGGTGAGTACTGAGTCTCTCCAAGGATAGAGATTCCACTTCTCTCTAAGCAGCCCCCCACTCGGCTTGACTGTCCTCAATTTTTCCTTCTATTTCTCCTCAGAACTATTTCAAACTTCCCACACTCAAACTTGTCTCCCTGGCCTCTGACTCTTTCACCATGTCTTCAGATCACCCAGGTCTTTTCCTACAGGGTTGCCTTCTTTCCACTTGTTTCGCAGCCTGTTCTCTTGCACAGGGTTATTCCATCTTAATTGCTGAGCTGCTTATCTGCCTTTATCTAAATTCATGACATTCCTGTCAGCCCATTTTTCCATCGTTTCTAGGTCACTCCAAAAAGCAGCCTCCCTTCTAACATGTGCACTCCTCAGACTTGCAGAGAGTGCAGTCTGTCTCATTACACAGCTTATTCATATAGATGCTAAATTGCTCAGCCCATTATGCTTTAACCACAGTATTTCATTATCTGAAATAATAATTTTGTTCTACTTCCCAGTGGAACAGAAATCATAAGTAGAGCATAAAAGTAGCGGTCTGAACTGAGCAGCTCTTGACATTGCTCCTAAGTCTCCTCTCATACAAGTAAAATTCAGATCAAGCCATGTGTAATTTCTGTGATACCCACATGAACTTTCTCTTTGAAGGCTTTTCTCATATTGTTGAGATATGTTTTCTTTCCTTATCTTCCCTGGGCGTTGGCTTTCCTTCAACCTCTACTCCCCTATGGTCCTTGACAGGATTTCCTGGATCACGGGGTTTGCTTGGGTTTGGATTTGTATTTTGTCTTTAAATTCAGGTTTTTAGAAATTGAAAGGATAAGTGTGCAATAATTCTTCAAAAATGAAAAAAAAAGTTGTAGAAATACTTCTTTAAAGATAATTGTAAGTATTTATATTCACATTCTCATTTTAGAAAATGAGTAAAAGGTTCTAAGAAACCTCTTCTAACTTCATCTCCTTCTGGACAGAATACAGCAGCTAATTTGTTTCTCTGTTCAACAGGTGAATACTCTGCAACAAAAGAAAGCATAATAAATATCTGATAATTACCAGCAGATTTACTATGTTTCTTAGAATCAAACTTTTCAATTTTGAGGCAAATTTTTGTAGTAGCATCTACTGGTCTTCCATGAGAAACTTCCAGTTGGATTATGAAAAGTGGGAAGATTAATCTAACCCCATTTTCTCTAATTAACAACATCATGTTATCCATCATTTAATTTAAATTACTAATGGCTGAAGGACAGACATCTCATCTTCTTTGTACTGTCATAACTATAATTAATATTTCTTCTAAGTTAGATCACAGAAATATTTATAGCCCCAACATGAATTTTCTGTTTCAGCATCATTCTTAGATAATTAGGGACAGACAATTTTTTTTCCTTAGTATTTATAATGTGTTTACTCACATTATTTGACAAATTAGAAAAAAACTCTGAAGTCTGACTTTGTAAAAAAATGGCATTGCTGGAGGGACTTTTATGTCAATTCTGAGCCTTGAAAAGTTTTAAGTAAAAAAAGAAACAAACAAACAAAAAAAGATAAGCCAGGAGATGCTGCAGAAATATTAAAGTACACTAATTCTGAGAGGATTATCAAACCTACCAATTGTTAAAGAGCTACACTTTTCAGCAACAGTAATTCCCTACAGTATCTATTAATTGACTAATATATTTTAAGGTAGAATTCCAGAAAGGATCATTTTCATCTGCATACAGAAAAGTAATTCAGAACACTATTTTTTAAACACTACAGATGGTAAGAAGTGTCAGCAAGGGAGGGGGGAAACAGAGAGAGATCGATCCCTCTCTCGCATTGTTTTAGCTCAAACTCTGCAGATACCAAGACCTGGCAGATCTCAATGTCTGCTCTTGTCCAACACAGGACCAGCCCACATAAAGCCAACACAGTCAGTTGTGCCAGGCTGGATTGCACGGAGGAAATCACAAACTCCAGCCAAGCAGTTACATGAGCAACAGCCCTGCTGGATGCGCCAACAGCAGAATGCTTTTGGAAGATCAGTTCCTGTTGTCTAAGACAGCAGCAAAGCTATGCTGACAAAACACTTCCTCCTGCAGGCACACATCCCATCTCCATGAGAGGGCTCTACTGACACAGCTGCATCAGCAGAGCCTCTGCTCAGCCCTCCACAAAATCACCGCCCATCCCTCCCCAGGAGAACCTTCAAGAGCTCTTCACATCATTGCCATGAAAAAAAAAAAAGAAAGTCTGGTTAAATAATTTTGGTCTGTATCTTGTTCCTGCTCGACAGCCTGTGCAAACAACCCTTTAAACACACACACACACAAACTGCTTCAATCTGGCCACGCATTTGCAACCAAATGAAATGGAAACTAATATATAGCCCTGGTTAATGCAGTACTGTGTCTGAAATTACGAGTGTTGTTACTCTCTTTGCTAAGGGAGAGCAGATAGCAATGTCACACACGTAATTTTTTTCAGCAGGGAAGGGGAAACAGAACATCAGTCAGGACACTTATACAACCTCAAATGTTCCAGCCCCTTGAATGAGGTGATTCTTGCACGCACTTCATCAGCTTTCTCTTCTAGAAATACAAGAAAAAACCTAACTACTCTTACAATATAAAAAACGCTCTGGAAACCTTTCAGGCTGGAACACTTAGAAATGCTGAAGTACCTCATTTGTATTCTGCCTTGTTTTTCAAAACCCCTCTCAAGACCTGCTCTACATCATACAAATACTGTTTTACATTCTGTCAAGGATTAGCATCTAACCATCAGAAAGATTCACAGAACCATGTAAAAACAATTTTCCATGTGATTGTTCTACTACATGACTTTCTAACTCTGGAAGTTTTTTCCTAGGTATACACACATCAGTGAACCAAAAAAATCAGAGGATACATAACCAAAATTAATGAACATAAATACTGTTGTCTGTTCTTTCTCAAACTTCCCATACTACGATAATTCATGGGAAAGCTGGCCTGCAGATGGTCTTACAAGCTGTCAGAACACGGTTTACCTAAAAAGTTCTTTGTTCTGTTCTTCATTTCCATATTTTGGTAAAACGAGCTCTAAGATTCCTTTGTTAATTTTTTAAGGGGTTTGTGCCTTGAATGAATATGCAGAAAAATGTATAAATGGAGGGCCTACAATTTTTTTTCGAAACCAGCTGAGTTTGGGAATTTAAATGCTCCTGCCAGCATGAGGAGCCGCAGACCGACAAGGATCCTGGCACCAGGTCAGCAATGAGTGAATAAGGCTGGTGGACTCTTCCCCATTCGAACCCTAGATCAGGTGCAACTGTTTGCATCTGAATTGGCACTAAGCAACAGCAAGACAGACTTTATAACATGATACTACCAGCTTAACAGCATAAAGGCAGTCAGCTATTTAATTCTTTTTAATACCTCCTGTAAAATAGTACTTTATCAAGACATTAGACAGGAAAATAGCAATAGCCATTAGGCAGTGGTAAGAGGTGCAGGAATTGCAGCATTAGGTTTGGTTACTGTATGTTACTACACACATATGTTACTAGTAGCTATGGATACTGGACCCCCCCTAATTTTTAGAATGCCGGGTTAAGTAAGCGCAGCAGAAATATTTTCATCACTCTGACTCAGAGACCCTATCTTATATTCACACAGAGCAAGCACCGTTCCCAAGTGAGGGGGGTTTCGCTAAGCTTTTTCTATGTATTAGTGGAAAAAAGCAGAAGCATGTTGTACACTGGCAGGTCTACGTGTCAAGTTTTTCACTCTTTCATTATTACATTCTACGAAATCACATACTTCTCTCAACTACAGCAAACTATCTGTAGGTAGCAAGCCAGTAATATTTTTAGTTACCTTTGCTAGTTTTAACAACTCACTCAGCTGGGGGAGACGACAGCTTGGAAGAGAAATGACAGGACACTCCCAGGAACGTGCTGCCCACATTTTAGTACATGTCTAATCTCACTGATCTTATTATAGGTAAAATTCTCTCACTTCTTTGTTATGAGAAGGATGGTTGCTCAAGCAGAAACAAACCACAGTGTATCAGCACTAACTTTGAGCCACAGGAACATCATAAATTGTGTCTGATAAAAGTGAAATTTGTATAAAGGCTACTATCTTCTCTCGCATGGATTTAAACCACAGCATACATCTGTGTACATTTAAAATATACAACGAAACGCTTTTACTGCACTAAAACATGCTGGGGCCTATAGATTTGCCTAAATCCCAACAACTAAAGGTTTTTAATCCCTTATTTCTTAATGATACATATTAAGTACATGCACATTAGGTGTTTTGCTTGAACAGGAGGCAGTCTTTTGCATCAAATTTCCTGGCTGTCACCACTCACTGAATTTCTCTGATGCTGTGGAACAGTCTTGGAGCACTTGAATTCTTTCTGGATAAAAAGCAATTAGAAGATAGGTTCCAGGAGTTCATTTAGTACACCTGAGCTGTTAGCAAACACTCAGTTCATGGGATCAGGCTACAGTTAGCTCAAAAGTACAAAAAAAAAAACCCCAAACAACCGAACACCAACCACCACAAATATTCTGCTCCCCAAAAAAAAAAAAAAAAACCAAACCAAACCAAACAAACAAAAAATAGAACATTTTTTTAATAGCTCCAAGCCTCAAAAATCTCATTAAAAAATCCTTAACATGGTATACTGTGGGTGTCTGATCGACAGATCTATGCCATTTGCTATTGAAAATACAGGCCATAAACCATAGCATTTTCTACTTGCATATTGTTTGCAAATCTATACATGTGAGCACATAATTTTAATCAAGACATAAGAGATTGGTATGGAAACTATTCTAATATGACCACAGGCTAAAGCAAGTGTTCTGTTTTTCTCTCCAACAGAATAAAGAAAAATGTCACATTCTTTTTTATTACGTACTTGTTAGATTTCCACTGACACGTTAACAGAAGCAAGAATAATATGATTAAATTACTCTGAGTTGTGCAGTCATAAGAATTGCACATGACTCAGAACA
Organism: Oreocharis arfaki; assembly: GCA_013398015.1. NCBI lineage: Eukaryota > Metazoa > Chordata > Aves > Passeriformes > Paramythiidae > Oreocharis > Oreocharis arfaki. Next base: position 217,426 of record VZRR01003151.1, read on the forward strand.
ACTGCAAATTGAAAAAAACAGCCTGTAACTCCAAGAGAAACTATAGCAGTGGATTTTGACTTTCTCCCTTAAAAGGCTGCTGATCAGTGAAGATACTGACTCATGAAGGCTGTTTTTGTGCTATTTCTACTCTACTGCCATTGATCAGGTCAAGTGCAGCCCCAATATGTCTTCCTGATTGCTAGCCAAACTTTATGGTTTACTCACATCTCTTGTAACTCCATATTTAGCAAACGTCTAGCAGACAAGTTTCTTCTCTAGTCACCAAGATTGCTGAGCCTGTAGGGCTCCAGCTTGTTTGAGGGTCTAAGACCACAACAAGGAAGGTGGTCAGTTAGCCAGTCAGTGCCACGGAGGTTGTTTTACACCTTTGAAGTAGACAGCACATTCAGCAACCTTTCAGTGCAATGGGACAAACTTTTTAAGGAACCCAAAGGCAAAAGCACACAGGCATCCCCCTTTCCTCTAGGCTATAGGTCCACCGGGCTCCTTTTGATCTGGTTTCATCACATTCACACATGTTGCAGTATTTTGAAGCTGTCCCTGCTTTGAGAAAAAAGCTGGACTAGATAAGCTCCAGGGGTCCCTTTCAACCTAAATTATTCTGTGACTCTGAGTATCCATTTCTAGGCTACTGTTACAGCATCCAGAAAACACTGAGAATCCAAGCAGACCTCAAAGCTGTAAAACAACTTTAAGAAAGGCTCTTGGCATGGGAACAGCTGAGAGCTGAAAACAGACAGGAAAAACAGAGAATGAAAGATTCCAAAAAGTCAGAGACACTATTCTAGCCAGACCAATTGCCCCATTTTCCAAGTGAGTGAAATCAGTTATGACAGCAAGACAGACCATCCTCTCTACATGCTTTGAACTCTTTAACTACAGCAGCCCATCTGTAGGTTGCTAGCCAGGGGAGTTTCAAGCTGCCATTGCTAGCTTTTGTATTACTTTATTTAGTAACAGAGGTAGTAGCTACTTTAACAATTCACTCAACTGGAGCAGAAGACAGCTTGACACAGTTGGTGCGGAGGCTTTTCAAACCTTTCCTTTATGTCTCCTCTGCAGCACACTTGGACTGCGGCTTGAAGTTTAATTTCCATGCACCAAAACCTAAACGAGTTGAAGAGAGTAAAAACAACTGGGGTACGGAAAATAAAAAAAATAAAATCATCACAGCTTAGTCACTCTGTAGACTAAGCCAGAAGCTTCGCAATCTGTGAAATTAAGTTCTTTAGTGATGATGGGATTGTCCACTTAGTAGTTATTAGAAGAATTCCTTGAAATTACTACAAACAATTTTGCTTCAGAAACAGCCCCAGATGGCCTCCTCTCAGGCCAGAAAGAGCAGGATGGGATGAGAACTAGAGGGTTCTCATAGACCTTCCCCCCCACAACAGCTACTTCCACAAACAGAATGAACATTTACCTGCATAAGTACTTCCCCAGCATCTCAAGGAGCTGCCCTAGTTACTCTGTATTTCCTTTACAGAAGTGCTGATTTCAAAATCACACACCAAAAAAAAAAAAAAAAAAAAAAAAAAAAGAACAAAAAACAAACACACTTTCAAAATTCCACAAATAGCAGCAGGGGAACGAGAAACACAGTAACTTCTCTTTTCTTACAGTATTCCAAAACTTGTACAATATTGCTAAGAGACTCCTATTCAACAAAATGTACAAGTTTGACATAGAGGTCATGCACATAGGCTATGTGTATGCAAGCATTTCTTCCTCCTCCTGCTCTTTTCATAAGAAGAATACAAATGCTTAGCTGAGTAACTAAAATCTCTGACTGTAGCAGGTAGCAATAATAGTAATCAGGTATCAGGCTGAAAAACTGTTCTTGTTCCTTGAGTACATACAAGTCAAGTCTAGATCACAGCTCCCTGTTCTTATGGTAGTCTTTAATCTCCTTCATTTCTGCTAGAAGAACGACATAACAGGACACAAACAATCCAGGAGATTACTGGAAAGCGGCAGAGATTATATAGGAGATTCTGGGTGAGCTAGTCAGGGGTGATGCAGAACTGTACTGGCTTTTCACAAATTAGGAAGACCTTACTGGGCATACAATAATCAACGCCAGCCTTAGGTGTAATGACCACAGACTAGTACAGTTCAAGATCCTTAGTGAACAGAAGAAGGCAAGCAGGACATTACAGACTGGACTTAAGCCAAGGGTAAATCATCCCTGACCAACCTGACTGCCTTCTACGGTAAAATGACTGCACTTAGGCACAAGGGAAGACAGAATATATCATCTATGCCACTTTAAGCAAGGCTTTGACAACTGGATCCCAAAAAATCCATGCATCCAAGTTGGGATACTACAGTGTAGATGGGTGGACAACCAAATGGGTAAAAAGCTGCTGTGGGATGATGGGGCTCAGAAGGAATCAGTTTATGGGTTCTACTGCACCTCCTAGTAAGAGGAGTCTGCAAGAGTCTGTAATGGGACCTGTCCTGTTTAACAATGACCTGGAGAGGCAGTGGAGCACAAACTCACCAGGTTTGCAGGTGACACCAACAGGGCTAGCTGTGGATATACCCAAGAGCAGGACTGCCATCCAAAGGGACTTAGCCTGGAGGAATGGGCTGCCAGAACATTACGAAATTCAACAAGGACAAACACAAAATGCTGCAACCCAGAAAGTAAACAATACAGGCTGCAGTGATTCAGCCTGGCGACAGACTGGCTGGGGAGAAGCAGGTCTGTCAAAAAGGACGTGGTGGATGGCAAACTGAGCAGGAGTCACTGGTGTGCACAGGCAAAGGCAGCCAATGGTATCCCGGGCTGTATCAGCAGCAGTATAGTATGACATGGGCTGAGGGAAATGATCATCCTGCTTTACTTGGCACTCACTAGACTGCAGAGTCCAACTTTCAGTCCCTAATCTGGAAAGACATCAATAAACTGGATGAAGTTCAGTAAAGGGCCACCACAATTATTTGGGTTGAAGCACATCCCCAATTAGTGAACAAGGCTTTTTTAGCCTGGAAAAGAGAATGCTTTGGGAGGAACCTAAGAGCAGCCTTCCAGCACCTATGCTGAGGCTATCTAGAAGACAGAGCCACGCTCTCTACAGCAAGGACAAGAGGAAACAAGCATGAGATAAAAGAGAGGCTCAGACTTAATATAACAAAAAACTAAATTCCTCCTGAGTACAAATACATAGGTTGCCCAGAGAAGCTGTACAGTTTCCATCTTAGAGATTTTCATGACCTGACAGGATACAGTCCTGAGCAACCTGCCTTCTCTCCACATCTGATTTGAGTAGGAGGTTGGACTCCTGAGATCCCTCTTGACAGGAATTACACCATGGTTTTATAATAACATTTCACTCATATTCCCTGTGATATTACAAACTTCTTTCACTAAGCAGCATTCAGACAATAATCTTCACTGAAAAAATGATCCTTTCAAGAAGCATCACAGTTTCTAGGAACAGAAAATAACTAATTCATGTTGAGGAATGCCAGGCACTTTCATTTTTAATTGGTATGCATTATTATGGTTGCTGATGTACTCTTTGAGTCAGGCAAGGAAAAAAAGTGAGCACACACTGGTTTCATACATCTGTGTAAGCCAGAAGAATCTGGGCCAAAGCATTGGAAAGCCTCATTGAGATGGGCCAATTGCAGTGCAATAAACATACATCAAAATAGAAATATTCTCCAAAATAAAACTAAGATGCTTTGAAAACACTTACTACACAGATAAAAGGTCAGAGCCCCGACTAAACTGGGTAAGATAAATCATGGAAAAGGTTCATAAAAATACTCTCTTTGCAAGGTCCTTAGCATGGCAAACTTTAAGAGAGGGAGTAATTTTGTTTAGAAGGTATTCTTGTAAAACCAAGACATGCTGTTGTGATTGCTTCAAATACTGCAGTTCCATATGCCACATCTAATAAACCACTCAATGGTTAACTTGCATTTTCCTTTAACTACTCATTTCAAGGCAAAGTCAAACAGCAGCATACACAATCTAGAGAGGCTGAGGCTCTCTTCTGGCTATGACTCAAAAGAAGTTTCCAGCCAGAACAGGTTCTGTTCCTGCAAACATTTATTTTGTGTTGGAAACAGAAATTCATTTGCCTACAACAACACATAATGTGAAGAAAGGACAGGGCAGGTAGGAAAAATCCCTGTTCATACCACCTTTAACACAAGCTGCATTTCTCACAGTGCTAGCAAAACACCCACAGCACCAAAATGAGATTAATGAGGTTTTTAATATTATTATTATTAATTAGATTTGCTGAGGATAACAGATTCAGGGAATGCAGAGCAGACTCACCATGACAGCTCCGGCTTTGGATCTCTACAGCTGTATGTCTAATACTGCCCTATTGCTCTGTTCTCCACATAGCAGCTTCGCCTATGTAAAGTAATGAAGTGTAAGTAACAGGTCAGTACAAAATAAATGGGGCTTTTATGTATATGCCACATTTCCTCATGGTAGCTGAAAGACTATTTCTTTGTATTTAAGTAAATAGATGCATGTAAGTATTTTCAGGGACAAAAAAAATGCTTACCATGTATACATTGAGAGCTGCACTGCTGGCAAGTCGGCGCACAGCCAGACAAGCATTACCTTTCTGTAGCTACTTATATAATTATTTTCAGGATTAGGTCCACAGATACTAATTCATCATGTAGGTTTTCTGGTCACTGGAAACATTTTTCTTGTTTCTGCTGAAACCCATAACAGAAAAAAGAAATCTACTTCGAATTAGGAAATTATTACAAATTACGAGAGAAAATTATTACAAAAAATGATTAAGATATCATTCTATATTTTGATGTGAAAATAGATTCATTTTGCTAACTGTTAAACTTTCATTGAGTTATCTTCCAAATAAAATCTTATTTTCCTGGGTATTTACACTACGGAAGTGTGATTTCCAAGACTATCACAAGAATTCATACCTAAAGAAAATGTATGCAGCTCCTTCAAATCAGAAGACATATATATATATATGTGTTTTAGCACAATTTAGGAAAGAAGCAAAAAATTTTTAAAATATATCTTTGACAGTAATAATCAGCTCCACCATACAAGGTGGTTTTATTCAGCCTTTATACACAATTTCTGTGCAGGACAATTTCTCTAGGGAATCAAGATCAAAATTCCCAAGTTTGGGAAAACAGTGGCTGTCAGATTTGTATCACTTCTGCCTATTCAATAGCTAGAAAAATCTTCAGACAACTCAATATATCCATAGAAAGTCAGCCTTCATTCACATCAAGTCTTGAAGACATGAATTCTGGCTTCCTAAAGAAATGAAGTTTCACTGAGTTAAAAATTACTGAATAGTGCCTAGCTGGAGGTTAAAATACCTTTTCTTGCAGAAAGTATTGACCTGAGTTTCCCAGGCATTCAGGTGATAAATACTGAACACTTTCTCACCTCTTCTCCCTGTTCAGCTGGAATGGAGGCAACCCTCTGAATGCTGCCCAGGACCAGGAGGCTTAGAGGAGGCAGCCAAGGGTCAGCTACCACTTCACCTAATTGGAACTAATCTGCATGTGGCACAGCATGGCCTGAAGCCAGGAGCAGGTTTAGCTCACAGATGGATGAGTTCTTCCTGCCTATTCAGATCTTCACTTGCCCCCCGCCACAGCATTCAGCACAGGCCATGATTTGCAGTCCTGTCTAATGGATTTTCATGGATCTAGGAAACTGTATGTGCAGGAGACTGCATACCCATTAATATCCTCACTACTTTTAACTGCAATACAGCAGAAGGTAAAAGGACATGGATAAAATATGTCAGGACTATTTACATTCAACATGGGTCTTAGATGCGACTTTTAAAGAACTATTAGCTTGCTGACTGATTACTGCAAGAACTAGATGATTCCCCCCACAAGGAAAGGAATTGTAAATAGAAACTAGATTATAGCAGTATAAAGACAACAATGTAAACATTATCTACAAAGACTAATTATACAAGACCAAGTACTTCATACTACTTTTCATCCTGAACATTTCTCAAATGTTGTTTGCCTATTCAGATAAGAAAACTAAATGACTAAGATTTAATGTTCTTAGTGCATGACCTAGTTTCCAGTCCAGCGCCCAATCTACTACAATATTTTGTCTCTCCTGATGAAGCAGAGCTCACTAGTTAAGGGAGCGAAATGTGTGTACTCATACACATTACATAGTTCTGAAGTAAGACAAAGAAAGCTTTTAAAGATTTTTCAAGTGTACCTCAAAGCAAACCAGAAAGGGTGTCTGTCAGCCATATATCCTGTTTAAATTGCTGCTGGTACATTATGACAACTCTGTGATGCTTTCCTATACTCATCTATTCTTCTTACCTGTGTTTTACCCACTACTCCTTACTGCAGAATAGTTAGAGGACTTGGTAACTACAGAACCAGAAGAAAGTTACTTCTTGCCATAAACTACACAAGAGTAAGAAGTTTAGGAAATAATGTTAGTTTGAAAGATGAGTGTCTATCCTACAGAAATATTTATTTTCCCAAGAATTACATCTCAGAAGAAAGCACCCACTTTCTATTTCCTACTTGGAGCTTATCTCTGTGCTCCAAGAAGCACGAGAGCCCAGTATCACAAACAGCCTGGCAGGAGCGCAGAGGCTCCACTTTCACACAGACTCCTGACCTGGAACACTTTTGCTCTTACAGCAAACGCAACACCAGCGGCTACGAGACAGAGCCACACTGGTTATGTTTCTCCAGGTAAGATGCGAAGTGAGATGCTCTACTTTTTCTGAGCTTAGATAAAGTGTTCCTTTCAAGCAGCTGCTGAGGATGAGTGCTGCAAGACCTCTTTGTACTGCAGTACAGTAAGACACCTTTTCTGATACCTCTTTACACAGACTCACCCAGATTTATTTATTTATCCCCACCTACAATAGATGCATTTAGTTCAACCACTGTGTTGTGCTAAACGTAAGAATTTGCATGGACCATAGGAATTAAAAAACATAACTCAGAATTAGCAAGCTTTTTTTTTACCCGACCCTTGCCTGACCTAAAAAAACAGGCAGATGCCAAATCCTCTATTACATGAACAAGAGTAATGCTTTATCCAGACTTCATTTATAGAAAGCAATGCAATTGGTAAGCCTTGACCTTAGAGAATCTGTCATGAACTTTTGTCTTAACAAAAAGCAACAACACAAAAAGAGATAAACCACACTGATTTTATGCTCTCCCGAGACTATAGTAAGTCGTGAATTTGCATCACTGAACTTCAAAACACCCCTGGGGACAGAGGCAACTTGAAACATACCAAGATGATGTCTTGGAATTGAAAGGACAACCGTCCCACATGAGCTCCAGACAAAAGCAGGGGAAGAATGTCAGAGAAACCTTTGAAATTAATATATCGAGCAGTCACCCAAAACATATGATCTGAGGAAGACGGAAAAGACTGGACAGAGATAAGAACAAACTGCTGCACGATCTCACTCCTGAAGAAGGTCCAAGAGCCTGAATCCCAATCCCCTGAAACAAGGCTCTTCATTCTTCCCCAGCCCTTTCTCCTAGTACACGACTTTTAACAGTGGCTTATGCCTGGGCAAAACCAAAGCTACACAAACCTAAGGACCTTAGGAAATTACTCCAATTACTGCTACAGCATAAAACAAAACTTTGAAATGAATTTTCACAATTTTTTCCTTTTTCCTGTAAATAGCAGCAGATAAATTTTACCTTTCAATAGTAGAGATTCAAGTCAAATCAAACCAACGTTAAGTGCTTTGGCAAACTCAGTTATCCATTTTAGTTGGACAATACTATGTTCTTCTATTCTGACTTTTACCTGTACCTGTTGAACTCTTTTTTACTATTTAGGTAAAGAGGCTTTACTGTCTCTTTCATAAATACATCCCACACACATAAATCTGCTTTGTAAAGTCAGGCATCTGGAGGATGAAATCCAGTAAGTCAACTAGACACCAGTACTGTGAATGTTACAGCATGCTTCATAATCACCACTATGCACTCCTTCGCAGGACAGATTTAAGGCAAAGATTTTTTTCTTGGTCATTTAAAAGCCAGAATTATTTTTGCCTTAGTGGAAAAAGGAATTACGTATTTCAAAATAATTCTTGTTCTTCCCATGCAGAGCAGTACTATTTAAACTCCATGCCAAAAGAAAACTTAAAAGGATATCACTCACAAGGGACAAGAGGAAGAAAACTAAACTGTGACACACAATCTGAACCAGATACCAAAATGATTTCATACCTCATAGTACCTACTCCGTTCCAAAGATAAACAAAATTCATTAATAAGATGGATGAATCTAAAATACTAACAAAAGATTCAAGACTGCATCTATTTAAGCAAAATTACATTGAACCAAAGGTGTTTTCAATTTTTCAAATCACTTCTAATGATAAGAGGGATAAGAAGAAGCAGAACAGTGATTGAGTTTTAATATTAAACTTTGTTTTTTGAGGGGGAAAAAATTTTTTTCTAAGCCAGAAATGGGTAACAGCTGCTACTCAAACAATAAAGTAAGTAAAAACCTAAGCATAAACATGCAATGATAAAATACATGGTTGTTCTATGCCTCATCTATATTTTAGGACTGACAAATGTGCTTTCTGAGCTCTCATACCAGACAACTACCTCCTGACATATTTCCACATCTTTGGCTGAAAGTCACAAGTACTCAGATCATAAGAGTTTTTTTTCTTCAGCTCTGTGTTCTGTGTTCTTTATGTACATAAAAAGTGTTTACTCCACACTTCCTCTGCTTCCTCTAAATTGTAAACAAATTCAGGTCCTGCTCAGAGTCTCGTGTTTCACACAGGAATAGGCACTAAGAGTAGTTAAGTAAATTATAAACACAGATTTCAACAGAAAGTACACAGTGCCCTGCAAGGACTGCCTCCAGGGTGCCTCGTGACCTCCTTCTTCTAAGGCAGGATTTTTGCTTCCAGAATTATGCAACAAATCACATTAGCAAAGCTTAAGACCAAGGCGTGTTTCCTTATGCATGCAATTCAGGGGTTATTGTTCATGAACTCCTAAAATAATCTATACCAAGGAATACACGTAAGTAATTCTCAGACAAAATTAGAGATCTGTTTTTAACAGAAACAAATTTAGCTTTCCCCACAGCATTTTTTTTCACTGAAATCACCCAAAGATTTGGACTATTAAAGTCATCTTAATTAAACATTAAATGAGATACTATAATATTCATCACTGTAAACAAATGAGTCAGACTAGCCAAAACCACTTACCTTGCAAACCATTAATATTTCAACATTTCTTTCTAAACTGGCTGCTAGGAAACAAGCTTTAGAAATCTGTGGAGGTTAAAATGAGCTCAAACTCTCCAAGTGACAACGGGTTGGTTTTTCGGGTATTTTTAAGGATTAATGCACCATGGCAAATTTCATGCCAGTTTTGCAGCAGCTTCCTCTCTTGAATCCTTCTACCATTCATTTACTCTCAGCTTACACTACTAAAACTGGTATTAGATTCAGGTTCTTAGGTCATCCCCTAATACCTCCTACACAAATTTATCATTGTCATAAAAGCCAGGAGTTTATTTGTGAGTGTGGTCCAACCCTTAGGTTTCCTGTGCCTGAGAGATCCTGCCAGTTGCAGCTCCTGGAGCTATCCGTAGGGTGCGTCACACTGACAGTCCTTTGAGGCAACCTTAAAATTCCTAAGTTGCTGCATGTCACGAAATCAAGAAAATTAGTCATAATGATACTCCAACACATAATTACAAAGCAATTTTCTTGCTTCTCTAGAAGCATATAATTTCATTCCAGAAAAAAAAAAAATTCTAAAATGTAAATTCATGGAGATTCAGTATCAATATGCTTGACAGCAGTCATTTACTTCTCAATTAAAGGTATAAATTTGCTACTGAGGGAAGTAAGAGGAAGGTAAAGAAAAGAGTGAATGACATAGTTCAATCTATGCAGGCCGCATAGGGTGAATAGCAAAAAAAATGATTAAATTTATTTTGACAATTTATTAAAGCACCTATTAGATGGCTTCCCTTACCTTCTTTGTCTTCACCCATGACTTTGATTTTTTTTTTGAAGATGAACAGACATACAACACATTCCACAGAGAGCCTGCACAGCTGTGATTTCAGAACCACAAGTCACTTCATAGGTTTTGAGAATAGGACACCAACAATAAATAACACTTAATGTATCAGTTGGGTAAGGTAGATTCCTCGTGACTGCAAGCCCTTCTAGAAAGCAGTGTTGGTGCCTGTGTGTGATACTCTTCCTCACTGAATGGTATGGCAAAACATTCTAGTGTCGAGCCAAATTCATCCTCTGCCTCTGACTAGAAACCATAAGCATCTTTATTTAAATATTTGAATTCCTATGTCAGGTAAAATGCCTGGAAGTACCAAAGCCTTTCCCCAGTCTCTTGCAATTTAATGCATAGTCTTGCTACTTTCTAGCTGTCTATGGGGAAGTTTATTCCAAGTTCCACCTATCCTAGATACATGGTTGCTGTAACATGTCTGTCTGCAGCTTCCTGTACAAAATTTTGGCTACCATATACTACAAATTGGTAATCCTACCCACATTCTATTGCCTTTTTCCTGTATCAGATTTAGTTCCTTGATGTTGTGTCAAACCAGACAATAGAGATAATTTCTGTGAAACTGTTCCCAGTCATGGGCCAGGCCTGGTCTGGGCACAAAGTAGAGAGAAAGCATCTCCATGAATGACAAGAGCATTCAAACGAAGCTTAACTAATGGCCTGCTACCGACTAACTTTATAACTATATAACAAATCTCATGAGACAAGCACACAAACCAACAGTGTTATTTGTTCTTTTCTGCCCTTTCCATGCTAGTCTTCCAGCCATGATGGGCCACAGAGCACACAGGCAACCTCCATACACTTGCTCCAGCCAGGGCAGCACAAATGACACTTTACAAGAGCCCTTTGGATCTGCAGGGAGGACAAACCACCTGCTACTGTGGCTGAAATCCCAGGATCACATCCTCCACTAAATGATTCTTTTGAACCTTCTTCAAAACAGCTGTTCCACTGTACAATTCTCAACTATAAACTGGAAAAACTTAACAAAGGACCTAATTGAAGGATATTAATACTCTGTTTCAGACCTCCAAAATTAATGGTATTTAGCACACTGGCTGTGGCCACTTAAGACATCAGAGCCTGAAGCAAGGAGACCGTTGAAATGGAACTGTGCATCAACCCCTGGGCCTGGGAAACAGCAGCCAGAAGCAAGTCATGAACGGAATACACAGCCCACCTGAGCAGGCAAGGAAGGAAAGCATGACAAAGCAAAGATAGCACACTTTAACCTCCAGTCATGGGTTAATAAGAAACATTGCTGTCACACACAGTTCTCTTCCTCCTCCCGTCCACAAGGCAAGTAAGGCTGGGGGAGAGAACCTTGTGCCTCCTACAACCACAACTTCTATTGTTTTCAGCAACAGCTCGATACAAGACACTGGTTCAACAGAATTGGATATATAAAGTGCAGAATGCAAACTGAGAACTTCTGTACACCAAGACATGCTTTTTGCAGAGAGCACAAATACTCTCTGCAATTTATTTCATCTAGACAGAAGTAAAATTTCTCAGTGAACTCTACTCCTATCTATTGTCAGCATCCATAAGTAAGATTAAAAAAACAACACTCAAGTTCCCTGGCCAGCATGTCTATAAAACTTAGTGTAGAAAAGCACATTTAACCCATTTTAAATACAGAGATCCTGCTTACAAGGTGCTCTGTGCCAGGATTAATGTTTCTATTCAAATAGCATTTATAACCAATGGGCATAGGATTCCTCAACCAAAAGTAAAAAGGTCAATTTTGTACTCAACTACTGAAGTTCACAAGAAAATTACACAACTGAAAATTGTTTTTAATGCCCGAAGCAGCTTTGCTGCAAAACAATTCTAGTTTTCACCTTCCTGTGACAACTTACACCACTATTCAATTGCTATTACTGCTATATAGCTTACTGTATAACTTCTTCATTTTATTTGCTTTTAGTTCAAGCCACAGAACTTTGTTCCCAACTCGCTGTCTCAGCACTCTGTTTCATAACTGCAAGCAAAGAACTGGAGGCCAACAGGAAGAAAAGAACATAGCACCAACCACAGCAACTTACCTACTAGGTCAGGAGCAAAGTATTGGAGGCAATGAACACTGTAAGCTCTACACATGAAATAGAAGACAGTGATAAAATAATCTGATTTAAATACTTTCTGTTCTTCCAAGACTTCTTTCTCATTAGCCATATGCAGGACAAACCTTCCTTAAAGTAAGAAAGGTGGAAAAAAGCACAAAATTGCTTTTTAAAGCCCCTTCAGACATACTGAAAATAAAAGCAATCATACAAAAGACATCCTGCATGACTACTCGTCCCTCACACCTCAAGAAGGTGATTACAAGAAGGAAGAATACACTGCCAATGCGACAACCTCCTCACCCAGCCCTGTGGTACCCACCAGTGAGCCACTGTTGAGCTCACACCCTTGCCCAAAACCCAAGCAAACAAGGTGGCTGCAGTTCTGCCAGTCTGCAACTTATGTTCCTGGTTGTTAAAGAGCAAACAGTTCTTGTATGAGCCAACATCACACTTGAAGAACCTCCTGGTTTACGTTGCCGTTCCACAGAACAGCAACTGCAGTGTTGAAGATCCCAGTAAGAGATGAAAAATGTGATGCTTGTCAGACACATAGGCAAAACCGATAAAAGTTCACTCTGAAATGCTTCAAAGACCAGATTTATTTACTTTTTCTGCTAGCACAACCACTGTACCATGCACTTTTGTTCAAGACCTGAAAAATCACATGGTTATCCCTATAAAGATAATTGCTCTGCTATGTGATCTGGCAGGGATAAGAGCCAAGAACTATGACTGTTAAAAGCTTCAAAGTTTTAAAGGGCAAAAAGTTAAAGGAAGAAGACAGTAAGAGTGATCAGCAAACTCTACTAAAAAGAATTCCTCAAATTAGACCTTTATTCTCACATGGAGCTGACAATCTTCTCGTCTACAGAACACTACCATACCTACTAATACTTAAAATTAAATAATCCCTCGCAATATGAAGCAACTTCCAGAAAATCTGTCTTACTAATTAATTATGAATTATAGATACTTCTCTAATGCTATTTAAAGAAGTGTTTTCCTCCTCTATCCCCAACATCATCAGCATTCTTCCCAGAATAGCTATCTACAGCTAAGGCAAAGGCAACATTCATTGAGCACTGGACACCCCAGAGGACCCACCCAAAGCACATATAAGTTTAAGATGTGAAAATATGAACATCATCAATAGAAGGAAAAACAGTCCTGCTTGCCATTTGATAAAGGAATAAATTTATTTAAAGGACATTCTTAAATGCTTCTTCTATTTTACCCATCAGACAGAGAAGATCTCACTAGAATACTTCTGATTTTTTACTGAGGTTTGGGTTTTCTGAGACCTGTTACAGGGTTGCCTGCTAATGTCAATGTCATAAAACCTTTTTTATATGTCACCCAATCCAATCACTTTCTCAAAATCAAATCTTCTTTTAAAGAGGCAACTAGTTGTGTATGGAACAAAATCTATCTCTATTTCACACACATTCTCATACCACTGTCTGAAATGCCCAGGAAAATGGGAAGTCCATGAGTCTCTCTAAAAAGTTTACAATTGGTTTTTAGTATATTAGTACACCTAGCATGTGTAATCTGATAGGAAAGACAAGCATTCATATCTTAATAAACCTCTAATCAACTGCTCATTCCTTCAGCCTGGAACAGATTATTCACCAGAGACATCCTTCACTCTTCTGCCTCTCCTGAGGGATCCAGTTGAGCTACTGTTAGAAATAAGACACTGGGATAAATGGACTTTTGCTCTGTTTCAGTATGGTCCTTCTATAGTAAATCCCATAGTAAATCAATGCACTGACAATCAACTCCAGCCAGCAACGAATGTCACTTAGCTGAGAACCTGCTAAGATCCAGGGGCATCACATATGAGAGATGTAAGGATAAAACACCAATGTAATTGCAGGTGTGATGGACACTGGGTGCCCTCAGATATTCAGCAGCCCTGTCAGACAGTCTGTTCTGAAATTCTCCAGTGCTTTAGTGCAACCTGAGTAAAAAGAAAGGAAAAAAGAGGGACCAAGAGTTTACAAGCACATTATACTCAGCAATGACAACAACAGTCACTCAGTAGAGGAGTTAAAATTAGGCATCTGAGAAGGAGAAAGAGCCCTCCAGCACTCAGATTTAATAGAGTCACTTATTTACTGCTCACTGAACTGCTCTGAAAGAGTACAAAAGCAGCCTGGAAACAAAACATTTCTCCAATGGCAAAGTTTCACAATGAGGGAAGAGTTTACACTTGGCAACTAATACAGGCTATTGGGAAAGTTTTGTATTGAAATGCATGTTTGTCTATCTTCGCACCAAGATTCTCAAAATAAGGAGCTTTTGGGAAAATGTGATTTGCTTAGGTAAAAAATTACAGATCAAACTGTAGTGTTAAACTGTTTGCGTGCTTTAAAATTGTAAATTTGTCCACTGAATAAAGCATAAATGAGATTTACAGTAGGGAAAGAGCAAATTACTTCCACACTTGTGTAGCTCATCATCTTAAAGAGCATACAACTCCTGGCCAAATCTATTTCAGTGAAAAGAAGTGAAACAGTGTTTGTTTTCCTTGCAATTGCTATTTACAATGTGTTTGGTTGCCAGAGGGAAAAAGACAGACAATTACCAGAAAGGTTCTAAATACACTTTTAAACACTAACAGCCTAAAATTTCAGGCAATAAACTGAATTACAATTATTGTCCATAGACTTGGACACACATCCTCAAGTAATTAAACTCAGTCTGTTACAACCCACTGTTTGTCATGATTTTTGATGTATCACTGCTGCTGAGATGGCACAAACCACTCAGGGACCCAAAATGCTTTGCGGGGAGGTGAGGGGGGAAGGGAAGGAAGGGAAATAAATCACAAAACCACCAAACATTTTTTATTGAACTTTCCCCCAGTGAAGGTTGGACATGTTCGTAAATTATTAACATAGTAAAACATAAAGGATTTAAGAATGACATTGCCTAAAGTGTCATTTTGCCATCCAAGTAGAAGTAGAGGCCAAGCAGAAAAGAATTTGGGTGTTTATCCTGGCATTCACACAGCCTTTTCTCTCACACCCCATGAAGGTTAAGTATAAAAAGCGATGGATGAGTGTGCAGAAATCCAGTTTTCTTCTTGGACGAGTGGGGCACTTAAATGGAGCACCTAAGTGGAGATACGGTTTTGGGGTTGGGTTTTCTGTTTCAGTTGGGTTTTTTTCTTTTTAAATCTAGTATTTATTTCTTCTTCCACCTGCTTTTAAAGATGTTCAAGTATAAATGGTTCCCTGTAAAATTTTCAACTTGTCTGAGGAAAGGAATATATTATTTGAGGACATAGGCCCCGAGCTTCCACATACTGAAGCACAATTCAGTTTTACCTGCTTGACAAGATATCTGTCTTAAGAGACCCTGAAAACATCATTTGCCTTCTTTTTCTACAACTCACTGCTAGATGCCACTATTTAGTACTTACAGTCTACTTTCACCACATATGTGCAAATAGGCCTGTCGAAATTGGCACCATATCCAAAAGAAAGTGCTGATCCTAAGAAATTGCAACTCCTTGACAGGGCCAAGACAGCAGAAAGTTCTGGCACCTTGCAGGACTGCAAAAAATATGTGTACTTTAGAATCATTAAAGGAGATATTTTATCTACTTCAAACTGAATTCACAGCAACCTGATGCTTGTTTAACAGCCTTGGCAATAGAAAGTGAACTGGGAGTAGCAGCTTCCATGTGTGCAGGCAGGAGTATCAACACAAGCTATCAAACTGGCAACCATGTCGGCAGCCCTAAACATATTTTAATTTAGTGCACCTATACAGAATCAAATACATATTATTATACATATTAGGGTGTGGGTATACATACATGTATTAGGGTGTAATACATCTACACCCACAAAATCATCACCTGTCTCAGTCAGAAAACTGGATTACCTATCCTTTATCAGACCAGGACCAGATTTTCTCACAGGCATGAAGACCAGATTTTTCAGCTGAGCATTTCCAACATCACATTCTGTTCACTGGCTGGATGTGGCTGGGTAATGAACAATTATCTCTTCCTGCTCCTCTGCTCCACAGTACCTATGTGCTATACCACAGCTGAGAGGGTATGAAAGAATAAAGCCTAACCCAGGAGGTGCATTGTGCTAACCTGACAAAGTTGTCAGTTTGATCCTCACACGGGCCATTCACTTAAGAGCTGGACTCGATAATCCTTGTGGGTCTCTTCCAACTCAGAATATTCTGTAACTTTTTTCTCCTGTAACTTAAAATCAAGCAAAAACCTTCCTCTTCAGCACCTCATCTGGGATGACCCACTCTCACAGTACACTGTTGAAAGGCAAGATGTATGGTGTGCGAGGGGGAAACCATAGCAATGAGCCTGCGGCTGACTGCCCTTTAGTCAATGCATTTTATAACAGGCCCCTTTTTATTTCTTAAAACAAGGTGAGTTTTCTGTTGGGTTGGCCTTCCTGGCTATGCTGAATCAGACTTTTTCCATTAATATTACAGCTGCTTAAAAGCAACCCCAAGCAAAACAACCTCTCCTTGGTTTCTTCTTGGGAGTTTTATATTTTGGTTAATTTTCCTTTAACCTGACCTCAGAAGACCTTCTCAGGCCTACACACAGGCTTAAGACAGCCTCTAAGGAAAATATGTAGTCAAGCACCAAAACTAATAAAAGCACTATTCATCTAACTAACACATGGAGCTGTTAGTGATGAGTCAACCTATCCAGCAAAACTAGAGACATAGATTTTGTCAATTTATCCAACTCAGCAATAAGCAAAATGACTGTACATCATACCTTCTAATGCAGATGTCACCATTCCAGGTAATGCGCAAGACGAAATTTGGAGGCAAGGGCCTGACCAAGGCTTCATGTGCTAGATGTGGTTTATCATCCACCTTCAACTATTTTTCATTTTGGCAGCAAATTCAGGGTTTGTCATGCCAATTTATTTCACTATTTGAACTTTGCATCTTTATCAAGGCAGTTGTACAAACACTTGTCTACTCATCTTTATTTTTCCCAGATTAGTTTTACATGTTTAGAAAATTTGATCAAGCTACATTACCATTCTTAAGCAAACTGGAAATGCGTCAAAAGGTTTTGCTGTGCTATGACATCTCCTAGAAAAGCTGACTGCATTCGCTGATGCAGAGCGGGGAGGAAGCTGCAGTTGCATTTTAGAGCTCCAAGAGCAACAGTGGCGATAAACACATTTTCCACCTGCCACGGGAGAAAACGCGGGACAGCACCAACAGCCACTTTCACCCCCAGGAAACGAGGTGGGGCATCAGTGGAAAGAGGACTGGAAAAGAAGGAGGGTACCGGGAAAACATAAGCACGGCAGCAGGAACTCGCATCAGAGCGGCGTAACTTTCAGCAGCATCCTCCTCCCCGTGCTGCTGCTGCAGCTCCTCTCCCCCGGGGGCTACCGCGGGGATGGCTCCGCGCCCCGGGCGCGGTGGAGCTGGGGCGGGCAGGGCGCTGGCCGCCCCCC